>CAJQZJ010037421.1:2445010-2483469 GCA_907164525.1 Lophiomys imhausi
CACACACACACACACACACACACACACACACACACACACACACACACAATAAATCTTAAAAGCAAATGAACAAAAACAAGACACAACCAAGGGTTAGGGGACACAGGTGTAAATCTTTGGAAAGACTCTAAAACCATCTCATGAAGTTCAACAAATGTTCTTTAGCTAGCCATTCGCCTCTGAGTGTGTGTGTTTCTATCCAAAAGGGACTCTAGCCCAGGCACAAGGCCTTAAGGACAATGTTGATAGTGAGGCACTTGTGGAGACCTTCTGTTACTGGAAGGAGATTGCTGTGAGCTGAGCCATACTCCCACAAGACATGCTTAGTTTAATCTTTGAATGTATGGCTTATTTAGAAATGGGGTCCATGCAGGTGCATTTGTTGAGGTCATATTGAGGCAGGCAGTGTGACACCTGTCCTTATTTGAAGAGCAGAGGCAGAGACAGACATGCACCAAGGGAGGAGACCTTATGAGAGAAGCAGCTCCAAGCCTGAGGTCACTGTGGTGGTTTGAATGAAAATGGCCCCCATAGGCTCATATAATTTGCATGCTTAATACCCAGTTGTCTTACTTAGGGTTTCATTGCTGTGAAGAGACACCACGACCAAGGCAATTCTTATCAAGGAAAATGTTTAATTGAGGCTGGCTTACAGTTTTTGAGGTTTAGTCCATTGTCATGGTGGGAAGCATGGCAGTGTGCAGGCAGACATGGTGATGGAGGAGCCCAGAGTTCTACAACTTGATCAGCAGACAGTAGCAGGAGACTATCTTCTGTAGGTAGTGAAGAGGAGAGTATGTAGCACACTGGGCACAGCTTGAACATAGGAGACCTCAAAGCCTGCCCCCACAGTGACACACTTCCCCCAACAAGGCCACACCTCCTCCAACAAGGCCACACCTCCTAGTAGTGCCACTCCCCGTGGAACAAGCATTCAAAAACATGAATCTATGGGGAGGGGCAAACCTATTCAAATAGGGGCTGGAGAGATGGCTTAGTGGTTGGGGGCACTGGCTGCTCATCCAAAGGACACGGGTTCAATTCCCAGCACACACACATGGCAGCTCACAACTGTCTGTAACTCCTGTTCCAGGGGATCTGACACTCTCACACAGACATATATGCAGTCAAATCACCAGTGTACATGGAATAAAAATAAATAATTTTAAAGAAAACCTATTCAAATCATCACATCAGATAATGCACTATTTGTAAGGATTAGAAAATGTAGCCTTGTTTGAGTGGGTGTGGTCTTGTTGGAAGAGGTGTGTCACCACAGTGGGCTTTGAGATTTTAAAAGCTTGTTCCAGGTCCAGTGTCTCTTTGCCTGCTTCCTTGGATCAGAATACAAAGCTCTTAGCTACAGACAGCAACATGCCTGTCTGGCTTCTCACTATGAGAGAGAACTAACCATCTGAGACTGCAAGCAAGTCCCCGATTAAATTTAAATGCTATCTTTTTCTTTCTTTCTCTCTCTCTCTTTCTTTTTCTTAAATTAGGGTTGCCTTAGTCATGCTGTTTCTTCAGAGCAAGAGAACAGTAGCTAAGACAGTAACCAAGGATTGTGGAGAGCCACCAGAAACTCTGAGATGAGTATGGGATAGAGTCTCCCCAGAGCCTGCTGGGAGCCCCACCCGGTCTGGTCTTATTTTTCCTTGGCTCTCAACTTCCAGGCCTCCAGAATGGGGAGAGTGTCAGCGTTATGTTTTGGGGTGACTGGTTCTGTAGGAACGTGTCACGGCAACCAGCTCCAGGAAACCAACACAGAGTGAGTAAGCAGTAGCACACTTGTGCAATGATGTACCAAGGGGACAGACAAGATGGACACCTCCCAGCAGCACACACATCTACCAATGGTCTGGGCATATCACCGGGGACATCCTCGCTTTCCTTTTGAGTGCCGCCTTCCGGGCCCCAGACACCTTATTAAACATTAGTGTATTATAACTGGGCCATTGTTATTAAACCAGTTCAAATTCCAAAAGGATCATTCGACCATGTCTTTTAAAACCCAGTTTTAAAAGATTCTTTTATTTAAAAGATTCTTAGATTCTCCTAAGTTCTGACCAAACAGTTCACCTGGTACTGGTAAAGGTTAAGCCAACGGGCCCTGGTGTGGCAGAAGGCAGAACACATTGTTCATTGTGGTGCAAGAGACTCAGGGTGCCATCGCTACCAAAAAGGAAGAGAAGACATCCACACCACATATACAGCAATGCTCACGGGAATTTTATAAAAACACTAGTTATAACTTTGAACTAGCCATAATTCTTCTTATATGATTTTTTTTGACAGCCAATAACCACCCCACAGCCATTGCCAGCCTCTGTACACCATCAGACCCAGACCCCAACTGTGTTTGGGGCAGTAGTGTGCCTAGGTATAAGGTCATAACGTCACATCACCCCATCCTAGGTAAGGGCTGCTCTGATCACATTAGTCATTAAAGGAGGGCATTAGAGCTTCCAGTGGGGGAAGTGGGGACGCTGGTGACAGAGGGTCCACTGTACACAGAAGGAGTCATATTGGAGACTAAGTTATTAAGCGATCAATTAACAGCTCTTTGTTTCGGCAGGGAATCAAAATTACGAGGACTTAGTAAAAAGGCTGCTTGCAGGAATGGCCAAGTCACTTCAGAAAGGTCTGATAATCCTCGGCCCTCTTCTTAAATAGCTGCCAGCTATTACCAGAGAAAAAGGCAAGGCACACGGCCTAAAACAGCCAAACCAAACCAGCCAGACAGTTCCTTGAATGAACCCCTTCTGCATTTGGAGCTCCTGAAGTCTACCCAGCTATATGTTTTCTTTGTAACTAAGCATACAGTTAATTTCCTGATAATATTTTGAGCCACCTTATATTTTCCCTTAAAATCCATGCCTACTGTCCAGTGCCAGTATCAGCAGTCACTCTTTTTCTGAGATCCAAATGAATGTGTCATGGTTGGGACTAAGAGCACATGCCTTGCCTTGTGCAAGTCTGAGAACAGAAGCAGAAATTGTGACATGGCCAAGGGGGAGTGGGACTCTGTGTATTTGACTCAACCTGCCCAGAGCTGGCCACTGAAAGCGGGTAGTGACACAGTGACACCATATCCATATACTTTTAGCTGGCCCTGGTGGTACACATTTGTAACCCCAGCACTGGGGATTCAGAGAGGATCATGAGTTTGAGGCCAGCCTGTGATACATGGGGGGGGGGGAGGGGGGAAGGAAAGGGGGTTGGGAAAGATGGGCTATCGAGGTGACTCATCTGAGAAAGGCACTTGATATGCAAATCACAACCTGAGACTACACATGGTAGAAGGAGAGAGCCTACTCTCACAAGCTGTCATCTGGCCTCTACACATGCATTGTGATGTTTGCACCCACAAACAATAACAGCACAAATTTAAACAAACAAAGGAACAATTAAAAAATATTTCTTGGAAATATGGCTCAGTGGTGGGACACTTGCCCCACATATGTTCAATTTCCATTACTGAATGTTCTTTTTTAAGTTTGCTGGATGTGATAGTGCACACCTGTAATCCAGCCCTTGGGAGGTAGAGGGAGGGAGGTTAGTTCAAGGTTATCCTTGATTATACAACAAGTTCAAGGCCAGACTGGGCTATGTGAAAATGTCCCTCAAAATAGTAGTTTTAATTTCTTTAATTTCTTCTATTTCATTACAATGTGAATTTTTAGAAACTGAGACCAATGACAGTTGGAGTATCCCACAAAAATAAAACGTAGAAACTGCTCAGCACTTGGAGATCATACCCAGATAAGAGTTCAGTGGTAGAGCATTTGCCTAGCCCAGTGGTCCTCAACCTTCCTAATGCTGCAACCCTTTAATACAGTTCCTCATGTTGTGGTGATCCCCAACCATAAAATTATTTTCATTGCTACTTCATAACTGTCATTTTGCTACTTTTATGAATTGTAACACAAATATCTATGTTTTCTGATGGTCTTAGGTAATCTTTGTGAAAGGGTTGTTCAACCCCAAAAGGGGTCACTAACCACAGGTTGTAAAAGTATCTTTTATTCACCTGAAGTAATAATCGTTGTCTCTGAGGTTTACTGTCTCATTCTGCTAACCCAGGCCTACTCCTGAAAGCTTCTAGCCTACATACAATCTTCTCTAGGCCTAGAATGTTTTCAGCCTCTGAGACTTACTGCTGAATAAGTTCACCCTTTTTGTTCTTTCTGAACTCTGGTTGGCTGGCTCAACTCAGCCATTTTGGTTCAAACTCCTCTCCAAGCTGACTGATTCAATTTGCCTTCCTTCTGCTTCTCATTGAATTGCCCTGTTTGATCTCAAACTAACTCTAGCAATCTGTTCTAACCTTCTGGCTCCTTCTCATTCTCTGGCGCATTCTGTCTTCGCCTGTGTCTATCTTGTTCCCTCTTTAACCTGTCTCTGTAAAACTCTCCCGGTAAAACAGCCTCTGAATTCCATGAACTGAACTGCCATGAACTCAGCTCCACTGCATTGCCTCTCAACTCACTGACTCAACCAAACTGCTTGATCAGAACCATCTGCATGTCTCTGTCTCCTACATGCTGGGATTAAAGGTGTGTGCCACCACATGTGGACCTAAGCTTTTCTTTACCTGAAACTTGCTCTATACCAGGCTGGCCTTGAACTCAGAGATCTGCTTGCCTCTGTCTCCTGGAATTAAAGGCATGTCTATATTCCAGCTAGAGTAGCCCTGTTGCTCACCACTGGCCTACCTCAACCGAAGCCCTCAGAGTTCAGCAGAAGAGACAAGCCTCTGTGAGAGCTGCCTGTGACAAAGCAGAGCACAAACAGGAGTACCCCTGGCCAGCTCTACAGAATTGGTCAAACCGATCCATAGTTTATACATGCTGTGGATAACTACTTGTTAAAGACTATGTGAAAGTAAAAATGAATGAAACAGAATTGTGGTACAATCTCACTTGATAGCAGGTTTATTATATTTATCTAAATATGTGTATGTGTGTGCTTGGGCACATACGATCTAGCATGTGTCTAGAGGTCTAAGGACAGCTTTCAGGAGTTGGTTCTCTCTTTCCACTGGTGGAATCTGAGAACTGCGCTCAGGTCCTCAGACTTGGCAGCATACATCTTTACCTGCTGAGCAACCTTGCTGGTCCCTTGTCTTTTGAGGAAACATTTGCAAAGTCACAGCAAAATATCAGCAAGTTATTTCTCACTGGTCAGAAAGCATTGGGGAGGGCTCAGATATGTCAGGGATGGAAAAAAGTGAATACTACTCACAAACTGGTTATTGGTTTACTGGTCTAGTCTGACTCTAGGATTCTGCTGTGAGCACCCTTTCCTAGCAGTCTGGAGCGCGATCACCTTGCTGTGGCCTGTTGTGAGACAAAACTTTTCCAGGAGAGACGTAACACTAGATATGGAACTCTCTAGATATGGAACCCACAACAGATCAAATTTTACAGGCACCACCGAAGTCCAACTCAGTGAACTACTGAGTTTTATTCGGGTTACTCACAGGAATATGAGTGAGGGGTTATTTATAGGAACAGAAACGACTCAAAGGCAGCTGCATCACCAAAGTCCACCCTAGCATGGAGGACAGAAAGCTCACAAAACTGGGAACTTTGAGCTCAGTGCATGGCCTGCAGGCAGAATCAACAGGCTGGAGAGTCAGGCAGGCTGGGATTTGAACCCAGGTCCTTAGGAAGAACAGCCAGTGCTTTTAACCACTGAGCCATCTCTCCTGGCCCCCCAGGATAGGTCCTTTTCAGGTGCCTCAGTTAGTCTAACCCTCTTCCAGACAGCTTGGCTGGCTTCTGCTTCTTCCAGGCAGCTGAAGTGCTCTGAGCCTTTGCAGCTCAGCTTCCTTCCTTGAGAGAAAACCAGTTTTTATTGCTTACTGAGGCAGGGAGGGGACTAGTGAATCTGGTCAGTTTTAGGGACTAGGGCCAAGGTAAGGGTAAGATCCAGTAACTGGTCTACATCATTAGCACAAGCCTTCAGGATTAAGAGGGGAGGTTACATCGCAGCTCCAGGTACCTCAGGAAGCCTGAGCTCTGCAATGTGGTCCTACTAGCTATGAATAAGGAGCCATTATCTAGATGGCTAAGTGCCTTTCATTCATCACCCAGGTCCACCTCCAGCTTCAAGAGTAAAAGTAAAATTGCTGGGGCAATTCAAGGCTGATAGCATTGCTTCCATAGTGCTGCTTTAACTGGGTAGAACTACTCATGGCTGACAGTCATCACACATGCGCGAGCACAACTCAACCAGGCTTCCATCCAGCTCTGTGAAGTAGCGTTTCAGTCCTACTTCAGGTACAGCATGCAGCTGCTCTTCTCCGCGCTCATGTTAGCTTATCACTGCCCCCGACTCCCCAATAAAATGGGTTTCTCGAATACCTGACCCTTCCCAGTTCTCCCTGGTGACTTTGCTTCAACCAACTGTAACTGCTGGGCAGGAACTCAGTGTGGAGACATCTATTCAAGGATGCTGTTTTTTTTTTAAATGGGGGAGAACCTCCCCCTTCACTAGTTAAAAACTGGGTAGAATTGCACCCCCAAAATAAAAATGAGCAAACTTGAAATTTTTTTTTTCAGGTTTGTCAAGATAGGTTTCTCTGTGTAATAGTCCTGGCTGTCCTAGAACTCACTCTGTAGACCAGGCTGGCCTTGAACTCAGAGATCCTCCTGCCTCCCCAGTGCTGGGATTAAAGATATATGCCACCATACCCGGCCATTACAGACAGCTGTGAACTGCCATGTGGGTGCTGGGATTTGAACCCAGATCTTTTGAAAGAACAGCCAGTGCTTTTTACCACTGAGCTGTCTCTCCTGGCCCCCATACCTGAAATCTTAAATAATGTCATTCATTACCCCTACAGCAAAAACTAGAGATAACTCACAAAACTGAGGCAAAGCAAAAGTGATATATATTTAACAGTTCTTCCAATAAATAATGTAAATCCTCTGCACTTAGGCTAAACACATAAGCAGCTCCCAAATTTAACTGTTACAAAAACCAGAAAGTTGTAAGCGTCTACATTCTACACCAGGTTTACACACATTGTATTAATTCAAGGTCTAAGTGAGGTTTCATCCTTCAGGGAAGGGGGTCTTCACCTGATTGCAGTACAGCATATATAGCAGATATGAGTGTCTGTCACCAGTCCACCAAGGCTAGGGCACAGGGCGCCTTCCTGTGTTCAAATGATTCCACTTTCTTTGGAGAAAAAACAAAGTAACCATCTAAAGGTACCCACCCTTTCTAAGACCTTTGGTAGACTGGACTGACAGCCCACACAATGGCCTGTTATACATCTGGGTACAGCATAGTTCTGATGGAATTACACATCTAAGATAAACGTTCAGCTGACAGTTTCACATTAGACACACCCACACTGCTCTTCAGTGGTAGTACTCCTTTCTATTTCTAGCATTTCCTTTCCTGTTGTCTATAAAAACCCTCTGGGAGAAAAAAAACTCTCCAGATGTCCTAACACTGTAACACAGCCTACCATGATTTTGGGGGGTGGTGTGTGTGGGTGGGACAGACAAGTCTCCAGTCCTGGCTATCGAACTCTACATTAGGTTGGCCTTGAACTCAAGAGATCCTCCTGCCTGTCTCCTGAGTGCTGAGACTCAAGGCATGAGCCACCACTTGAAAGCAGAGAACATCTTAGAGAACCAACATTAGACATGGAAATAAAAAAATGTGCTCATATCTCAGAGAACCCTCAAGCTTCCATCAAATGCAGTTCTAACTTCTGAAGGTTACATACACAGTCAACTGCAATCCTTAAACATCTGATGCATACATACTTAAATCTTTAGTCTCAAACAAGCTCTTAGGTCAAACTACCCAGCAAAACGTGGGTTAGGGCAGAGAGTCTAAGTGAGATCACAGTATTTACACCTTTAACAGGATAATTAGGTCATGACTCAGTCCAATGTTTGTAAAGGTAGGCACAAGAAGAACATAACTGAAGGGGCTTCAGGTAAGAAGCAAAAGCATTTTAAACTATTAGCATGGCACAAGGTTCCTTATGTTAGTGGCTTTAATATGCTTATAAACACGGGATGATTCACTTGTTTAGATTATTTGAAATACAACTTTATTCTGATTCTAAACGAAAAGAATGGGAATGACAGTAACAAACAAGATTTCACCACTGAATATTGTGATGCGACTGTAGCAGTCTTATCTTTGAAATTCAGGAAGGAAACAACTCTGTTCCAAACAGCTAAATATGCAAGTCCAAAAAAAATGAAAGTATGTTTAACTGCCGCATTCACTCCGAAGCCCATTCATCTCCTTCAGCATCCCAATGAAGTACACGATCTGTTAGCTAAACAAGGTGGCACACACGCTGCACCGCTGACATCACAGGACAGTTGCCTATAAAACTAGACTTCTGACGCAGGGCTCCAGCCTCACTTCCTCACAGGTCATCATCCTCATCCGGGAGGGCAGTCGTTTGAGCAACCTGGAGCAAGAAGCAAAAAGGAAACAGTCCAGATCAAAACCACCATGGCCAAGTCAGGCATAAGCACTAACTGTAAGGACAAATGGGGCTGGAAGATGGCTCAGCAGCTAAGAGCACCCAAGGGGCTGGGAGGATCCAATGTCAGCGTCTACAGACACACACGAAGGCAAAAAAAAAAAAAAAAAAAAAAACAAACAAAAAAAACGAACAATACCTCTAAGTCATGCTCATACTGTGCCGCCAAAGCTGGGTCCATGACCACCTCAGGTGGGGCTAGAGCAGGCATGGCAACAAACTCCAAGTTAGGATCTCCAATGAGCTTTCTGGCAAGCCAGAGGAAAGGCTTTTCAAAGTTGTAGTTACTTTTGGCAGAAATGTCATAGTACTGTTTAAAACAAAAAGAAATGTATTTTAAAACGTCTACTAACCACCAAAGTCACCTTAAATTCAAAGAAAGACATTCTGTAATCCACATAAAACACTGGTCAATTTTTAGTAGAGAACATGAATGTGTGCCTTACATGTGCCCTTCTCAAAGAATGAATATGAACATACCTGAAGATTCTTCTTTCGATGGAAGACAATAGATTTTGCCTTCACTTTCCTGTCCTTAATATCCACTTTGTTGCCACACAATACAATGGGGATGTTTTCACAGACGCGTACCAGATCTCTATGCCAGTTAGGTACGTTCTTGTAAGTAACTCTTGATGTTACATCAAACATTATAATGGCACACTGGGCTGAAAAACATTCAAGGCATTGAAGTGTTTCTTAGCCTCCTGCAGAATTCAGCCATCATCTTTGTCCTAATTCTGGATTATCCATGAACCCACTCTATTCGAAGATCTTCCCCCAATACTAAAAAGTTAGGTTGTAATACAATGCATCTGATTCTACTTTCTCATCATAGGAACGCATCAAAAGTCAAGACCAATTTACTCTATCAACTACCCTCCCCCACCCTCCCAGTTCACCACCACTGTCCCACTCTCCAAGTTTATCAAAGATAAAATACTACACCAGCATTTTAGAGGATTTATCTCCTTTATACTAAGTAAGACCTATAAAAACTCTGCCACCTTCAAATACATTCGTACATGGCTAAGAAATGTTATGCCTTTAAGAAAATCTGAGTCCAGGCCTGTATCTATAACCTGCACAACAGGGATCCTGAGGCTACAGTTGGTAGCAAATGCCCAGTCAGATTTTCTGGTTAAAATGTTTCAATTCAGGGGATAAACACCTTTGTATCTTTACATGCTAAAAGACAGAAAAGAAACCAAAGAACTTCCAATCATCCTCTCATCGGGTTAGTAAGCTCACAGGAATGTTTTCTTCATTCATTCATCTTTAACCACCAACGTTTCTGAATCACTTTCAAGGAGAAAAGTAAAAGTTGGTATAATTTACATGACACAGCTCGTCTCTCACGTGTGAGAGAGGGCCTGGCTCCAGGGGCTGGAGGTTTAGTATCTGGCTGTCCTTTCAAATGACGGCAACATGCACAGATGACCACTGGGTGTATACCCCAATGTAAGTTTTGAAAGCCAAAGAACTTTCAAAAAAAAAAAAACCCAACAGCTTCTCTGCCCCACCCCCATTAAGTTGTAAAGCCACCCAAGTTTGCCCCAAACCGTGCCTAGCATGACACAGCATGTGATCGAACGACACCACGGACGACTCGGATAGAAACCATCTCCCGTCCGGTCCGACGAGGCCGCCTGCCTGGAAGCCAGGCATCCCTCTGTCTCATCTTTCCCTCTCCCTCCTCGGTCACCCGGCAACGGTTGGATCCCTGGCTCACCCCAGGCACAGGTCCGCGGGCCGGGCCCACTTCCGCAGCCCCTCACCTTGGATGTAGTAGCCATCGCGCAGGCCCCCGAACTTCTCCTGGCCGGCCGTGTCCCACACGTTGAACTTGATGGGTCCTCTGTTGGTATGGAAGACGAGCGGGTGCACCTCCACGCCCAGGGTGGCTGCGGGGACCGGGCGACAAGGGTCAGCCACGCACTGCCGGGCGCCTGCCACGCGCCCGCGGCCGCGCAGCCCCGCCGCACCTACCTACATACTTCTTCTCGAACTCGCCCGTCAAGTGGCGCTTCACGAACGTCGTCTTCCCGGTGCCGCCGTCGCCCACCAGGACGAGCTGGAGAGAAGGCAGCGTGAGCGGCCCCGGCTCCCCCTCCGGCCACGCCGTCCTCCCGACCTCCCCTCTGGCCCGCGCCCTGCCGCTCCGTCCGCGCGCCCGTCCCCCCCGCACACGCACCTTGAACTGGACCTGCGGCTCTCCCTGGGCGGCCATCGCGGCGATCCTGCGGGAGAGAGCGGCTGCGGCACGTGCGCCCCACAAAGGCCGCGGCCGGGAAGAGCGCGCGGGAAGGCGGGGACGCGGCGCCGAGACGGTGGGGGAAGGGAAGCGGGCTGAGAAGCCCAGGGCGCTGCCCGTTCGCTCTCCCCACCGCCGCCGTCCCGCGCCCACCCGAAGGCGAATACCCCCAACCCCCAATGCCGCCGCCCGCGCCCGGCCCGCCCGGCCCCGCCGCTACCTTCCAGAAGCGTCTCCGCGCCTGTCCGACTGGAGCAGGAAAGATGGCGGAAGCGCGATTCAAATGCCGGAGACGCAGCGGACGCCGGCGCGCGGAGGAGGAGGAGCCTGGAGGGGGCGGAGCAACGGCGCCGCGCCCAACCACGCGGCGCACCCGCACGCGCACGCCTGCCTGGGCCACCGGATCCCGCTGGTCGGACTGAGCGCAGACGGCGGGAGAGGGGCGGAGGGTCACGTGGGGCGGGCGGGCGGGAGCGCGCACGTACGCGGGGCAGGAGGGTCGCGTGAGTGGGCTCGGAGCGCGGGCTCCCGCGCGCATGCGCTCACTGCCGGAGGCCGTGCGTCACGCGGGCGGTGGCCTAGCCCGGGCCTCGTGGGCGGGAAAGGCGGGTGCTGCCTCCTTGTCGCTTGCTGCTTCTCGGCGGGCACCGCCCGACCTTGGTCTCCAAGACCTGTCTCCACAGACAGGAGGGTTGTCGCGGGTTGGCGATCGCTGAGGGCGCGTGGCCGGCGTCTAGAGAATGAATGGGGTGAATGAATGAGGTCGCGCGTGCCCGAGGCCTGGCTTGCGTCTGTCACGTGTACCAGGCATGAACGCGGCCTGGCCTTAGGCGAGTGGGGTCCTGCGTGATCTGGCTGTGGCCCGGACTCTGAGGCTGGGGTGGGATGCAGTTGTTGCGCGCGTTCTGCTCCCCGGGACCCCTCCTCTTTTGCAGGGTCTGAGTGGACAGTCCATTCCTCCCTCAGAAGATACTCCACTCTGGCTCCCGCTCGATCACCAAGTGACCAGGGAGGGATCCTCAGGCCTAGGGAAATGACAGATGGGGCCCTCTGGGAGTCAAGTTCCACTCCCCAAATCTCCAGCAAATACAGATGCTGCTGGGAAAATATATCTCTGATGACCAGAGCTTGTGGCCCTGCTGTTATTTTGTACCATATAGTTTAAAAGGGGCCTGTGTAAGGCCTTACGAGGATGGCAGGCCTTAGTGAGGTAGCTCGCTGGTAGACTGCTTGCCTGGCATATGTAAGACTTTTATCACATCCCCAGCAGAGATCGGATAAATAGATGTCACCTCATTCCATTATGATTTGATAGATTCCCAGAAGGATAATGTTGAGGAAAGCAGTGAGTGTAAGATGGGAAAGTGGTTGTGTGTGCTACATAATTTTAAAATAGTACATATGTAATAGAATGTCAGTTACATATTTATATAAATACAAAGTTATATTCTTGGGTCTTTGTAACTTAAATCAGCTACAGGGGGCTAAGCCATTATCTGTGTTCAATTGGGATAGAAACGGTTGTGATCTAGCTGAGAGGGAGAAAACTGTCAACCCGCCTAGTTCCAGTTCTTGCGTTAGGTAGTTGATAAAGTACCAAGTGCTGGGGTAGTCAGTGACCCTCTCCCTGTAGAACTTAACAGGAAGTTACCTGTCCTGGCATCCAGCCTGCTGAATGTCCTCAAACTGGCTGAAGCTTACCGTTTACAAAGAGCCTCATTTTAGGAAGCAGAAGAAAACAAAGTATACTCAAGTGGGCATAGGTGATGATTTCCTTGCCAGCACTGTCCAGACTCCTGGCTGCCCACAGCTGCCTAGTTTACAGTGTTACTTGTCTTTGCCATCCAACGTGAACTGCAAACATATTCTTAGCCTGAACTTTAAAGTTGCTTAACAGAATTGGGGTGGGGGTAGCTATAGACAGAGTAATTTGTACAGCCTTGGGGGAAAGTTGTGGTTGTTCAAGGGATTGTAGCATGTGATGGTTAGTTGGTCTGGGATCTAGAGTGGCCTAGCAGACAAACCTCTGGGTGTGTCTCTTGTACATACAGAGAAGTTTAACTGAACCTGGCCTGTACCCTGGACTGAATAAAAAGGAGAGAGTTAGTGGAACACCAGGATTCATCTCTGTCTGCTCCCTGGCTGTGGACACAGTGTGACCAGCCACCTCACATTCTTGCCATCATACCTTCTCCTGTCCCCAGATATAACAGATTGTACCATGGAACTGTGAACCAAAATAAACTCTTCCTAACCTAAAGATGCTTTTGGTCAAGTAGTTTTACCACAGCAATGAGCAAGATAACTAACTGTATTTTCTTCTGAATCCCCAAATGCTATATTATAATTTGAATTTGAGATATCCCCTGTGGGCTCATGTGTTGAACACCTCTTTCCCTCTCCACTGGTGCTTTAGACTTGTGACCTAGTGGGTGGCTGGGGGTCAGCCTTGAAGATTATATCCTGTAGTCAGCCACGGTGTGAAGCTGCAAGTTCTCACTACCTTGGAGTGAGGCCCAATGCCCTGCCATCCTGCCATCTTGCCATGATGGACTGTATTCCCATGATCCAAGGTAAGTCTTCCTCCACACTTGATTGTTTCCAGTATTTCTGGTCACGGTGACAAGAGGAGTTGCTAGCACACTTGCTCCTCCACATGTCTACTGCCCCCTTTCTTCCTCACAAGGTATTCATGTATATTTGGGATGGTTAATGTCTGTGCTCAGCCTGGTTGAATGGGGGATGAACTAAGAGACACTTCTGCGTGGGTCATCAGGGCACTCCCCCAGTGTAGGCAACATCTTCCCTAGGTGATCCAGATACAGAGGTCCTAGAAAAAAGCAAAACTGCTTCCCCCTACCTCTTGATACTGAATATGTTTATATCATTGTTGCTGTTTATTCAGTTGGCATCAAACTCAGCTTCTTCATCCTCCACCAGTGAGCACTGGGATTCCTAAGGTATTCAGCCTCATGGACTGAGCAGCTCCTGGTTTCTCAGACTCTCCAGCATTTAAGTAGCCATTTTGGATTGCTCAGCCTGTATCATGGAAGCCATCTAAGAACATATATACATGTTCTATTTTTTCTGTTCCTCTAGAGAACCCTGTCTAATACATTGCTTAAGCATCTGTTTATTTGCACGTGTGAGTAGGTCAGAGGACAATGTGTTGGAATTGGTTCTCTCCTTCCATCATGTGGGTCATGAGGATTAAACTCAGGGAGTCAGGAATGGCAGCTTTACCCACTAAGCCATTTTAAAGGCTTCTTAATACGATGCTATATGGACACATGAACAAATATAAATACATATATAAATGAAAATTTTAAGGATTCAAGGCCCATGTTTGTGCGTGATACTTCTGAAATGCTCCTCATGTGTATTTTTTTAAAGATTGATTCATTGATTTATTATGTATGCAGTGTTTTGCCTGCATGTATGCCTGCAGGCTCGAAGAGGACACCAGATCTCATTATAGCTGGTTATGAGCCACCATATGGTTGCTGGGAATTGAACTCAGGACCTCTGGAAGAGCAGGCAGTGCTCTTATCCCCTGAGCCATCCTTCCAGCCTATGTATTTCTTTTATAAAAATGACCACATTCATTGGTGTTTTACCTGCATGTATGTCTGTGTGAGAGTGTCAGATCCCCTGAAATTGGAGTTACAGGCAGTTGTGAGCTGCCATGTGGGTTCTGGGAATTGAACCCAGGTCCTCTGCAAGAGCGTCCAGTGCTCTTAACCATTGAACCATCTCCACAGCCCCAGTGTGTATTTCTTAAAACTAAGGACATTTGGCTATACAACTTTGGTACACTGACCAACACCATGAGATTAACACTTCTAATTTTGCTATCTAGTCTACAGAACTTAATTTTATTTGTGGCACTAATGCCATATGTCTAGGCTGGAAACCATCCCAGAGTTACCCATTGCTTTGGTGTCAGGTCCCCTTGTATCTTTGAATCTAGCAGACCCTTGACACTTGCAGAGTATTTGTTGAGCCAGTCATTTTGCAGGACATCCCGGCTGTTGCTTGAATCTATCTGGAGTGTCCCCCAAAGGCCCTGTGTTAAAGGCTTTATCCTAGCACAGCCATACTGAGATATGGTGGAGACATTAAGACATGTTGCCTAGAGATGTGCTTTAGATGTTTGGACTATACTCTTCACAGGAGCTATGGAGCCCTAGTCTGTCTGTCTGTTTCTCTCTCTCTGATCTCTTTCTCTGGCCATGAGCTAAGTGGTTTTGCCCCATCCCACCTTCCTGCCATGATTTTCTGCCTGACCACAGGCCCAAAGCAATGGGCCAATCAGCCAACCACAGGCTGAATCCTTTCAAACTGAGTGACAAAGCTTTCTCACCACAGGGTGGTATCACAGGCATATGTTGGTTGGCAGCAGAGAGCTGACAGAGCCTCCATCCGGATGGTGTCCAATACTTCCTTGTAACTAACTTCCGGGTGTGCAGCTTGGCTAGTGATATCACAAGAGTGATGGTGTGACCACCATCAAGACTTTGAGGGCACAAAACAACCTTCAAAAACCCCACAGGCCACCCTACACCACCCTCTAGCCCTGCAGTCGTTTTGATTCCCTCTCATTCCCAGGTGCCCTAGCTGTGTCTCCCTCTCCTGCCCTGTTCCTCCTCTCTCCCTGCTACTCTTTGGAGCCCTCACAGCCTTTCTGAATCTTATTTCAGCTAAGACTGCTCCTGTTTTGGGGACTTTGTATTTATTGGTCTCTGTCTAAAGGCTTTCCCCCAACACTTTTGCCTGACAGGTTCCTCTTCCCCCTCAGGCTGAAGCTCCTTGAATAGCCCAGCCTGAATACCCTGTCCAGCCACCGCCTCACATCCAGGCTTTCCCTATGAAAGCACCTACTCATCTTCCCCAAGGCACCTAACTGGAAGTATTGTGCATCATTACTCACTGGTTTGTTAATTCTCTGTCTCCTCACTAGAATAAGTGAAGCCACCTGTCTTTCATGTTCAGCGTGGAGCCCTGAACATAATGGACACTCACTGAGTAGCCATCAAGTGGACCTTCAGCTCCTTCTGAAGATGCAGCGAGTGATAGCAGAAATAGCAGAGCTGTGTTCTAGTAGGAATTGTGGTGATTCGAGGCCAGGAGGGTGGTTCAGTGATAGAGCACTCAGTCTGTATTCATGGGGATCAAAGTAAAATAAGATGATGGTGATCTAAATGCACACACTATTGGACCTTTGATAGTGCATAGAAGGAGTCATTACACAGATAACCATTTACCAAATGCAGGACCTCAGATTTGTTTTCTTTGCAGAGGAGTAAGAAACTCTCAGACATTTTCCATCTCATACGCCTGGGGATGAATGTCAGTAACGTCTCAGATGCTTGGCTTTTTCTAAGGGGAGAGTGTGTGGTTCACACAACATATGACGGCTCAGCTTTGTCACAAAATTTCTTTTTGTGACACAAAAAGCAAACAGAGATATCTGTGCATCTAGGCATCCTAGCTTCATCTCTCTTCTGTAACTTAAGATTGTGCAGAGGGCGCATTGTGCCCTGAACTGTATCCAGCCTATGTGCTGTGTGGCTTTACCTGTACTGCATCCCAGCCCACTTTACACCTGAGCTAGCCCTGATGTTGTCTGTGATATTCTTTTTACTTTGTTGAGTGCCTGTTACCTCCAAACTGGCCCTCTCTGAGGTCATATAAACACTTGCTAACAGAGAGGACACTATTTTGTTTTTTCAAGACAGGGTTCTTTGTATAACATTGGCTGTTCTGGAACTCATTCTGTAGACCAGGCTGGCCTTGAACTCACAGAGATCCACCTGCCTCTGCCTCCCAAGTGCTGGGATTAAAGGCGTGCGCCACCAAGCCCAGCAAGAGGACATTCTTCAGTGGAGCTGCCTGCAAATTGTGCAGGGAGCTCCAGGGTTGGCTGTCTCAAAACAATCAAGCAAACAAAAACAGACTAGAAATGAACTAGATAAGTAGGCAAACACAGGTGGCTTGGTACAAGAGGGCTTGGCATCTGTGGGTTTAGCCAACTGCATGCTGAAAGTATTCAGGAATTATTACTGAATGTGCACAGAGCTGTTGTTTCAATTTCTGAAGAAATACAGTTATAATGCAATTACTTATATACTGTGTACAGTTGTGTGAGGTGTAATAAGTAACCTAAGGGTTAAAAGTACTAGGGATATGCATAGGTTATATGCAAATACAACATTGGTTGTTTTTTTTGGTTTTTCGCGACAGGGCTTCTCTGTGTAGCTCTGGCTGTCCTGGACTTGCTTTGTAGACCAGGCTGGCCTCGAACTCACAGAGATCCGCCTGCCTATGCCTCCCGAGTGCTGGGATTAAAGGTGTGCGCCACCACGCCCGGCTGTTTTTTTATAAGAGACCTGACCATCTGCTGATCTGGGTACCTGCAGGGTTTCAGGTGGTTCCTAGACCCAATCCCCAAGGATACAGTATGATAGCAGTCCTTAGGATAATGGGAATACAGAATGATAGCAGTCCTAAAAATGATGGGAATACAGAATGATAGCTGTCCTAAGGATGATGGCTGCTAAATTAGAAAGGAGGAAGGAGGGGGCTGAGCTAGGGGATGACTCCAAAGTCTCCTTGAAATAGCAAGGAGGAGAAGGGCCCCAGAAGGTGAGGTCTTCCTTCACCAGACCCGGGAAGGAAGAGATCCCAGGGTGAGAGAATGGCACGTGAAGGTCACTGTACAGCTGAGCTGAGGACCTAGGGGGAGTAAGAGGTGGGCCCGAGAGGCTAATGGACACAGCTCTTTGTTTCTGGTGGGAGTGTTGGGAACTACACTCAGGACCTCATGCAAGCCCAGCTGGCTCATGTTTTGGCTTCCTGTGTGTACAGATGAGCGTGGTGTGTATTCTCATATGGACTCCTCACCTCAGAGTGACTGTATCAAGAGGTAGAGCCTTTGGGAAGTGATGAGGTCCCAGAAATGGAGCCCATGTCCTTATCAATGTATTCCCTGTGGTGGAGGATATAGATCAGTTGGTTGAATGTTTGTCTAGCATGCAGGAAGCCCTGGGTTCATTCCTAGCACCAGATCAGAAGTTCAAAGTCATCTTTGGCTACATAGGGAGTTTGAGGCCAGCTTGGGTTAGAGACTGTCTCGAAAAAGAAAAAAAGTGTCCCCCGAAAGCCTGGTATAGTCACATAATCCCAACACTTTCAGGCCAGAAGCAGAAGGATCAAGGCCAGCCTCAGCTACATAGTGAGTCCCTGGCTTTCCTGAGAGTGTTTCAACAACAACATAAGAGTCTCCAGGGAGCTCCCTTGCCTTTCCTATCATGCCAGGACACAGGAGAGGGAAGCAGCTTTCCCAGACCCCTGCTCTGGGGGCCCCCTAACTTGCTGCCTTTGCAGTGAGGGGTGTCAGTCATATGGAGCTGCCTTCCCAGGTCAGGAGTGGTGGCTGTATCTCTAGCTAGAGGGACTTTTAACAGCAGAGTGCTGTTTGCCCACAATCATACAGTTCCTGTGACACTTTGACTCTGTGTCCCATGTCCCTTTAAAAGAATCTAGTCTAGCCGAGTGTGGTGGTGCACGCCTTTAATCCCAGCACTCGGGAGGCAGGGGCAGGTGGATCTCTGTGAGTTCAAGGCCAGCCTGGTCTATAAAGTGAGTCCAGGACAGCCAAGGATACACAGAGAAACCCTGTCTCAAAAACAACAACAAAAAAAAAAGGAGTGGTAATACCAGAAGAAAACCTAAAACTGTTTTTAGGACTTCTCATAGATTGAGACAGGCCTGGGATCCTCGTAGATAGAGATGTAAGGATATTGGCTGTGTGTATGTGAATATATAGCATCTCATTATACGTTCTTTCTAGCATATGCTCAAGTGTGTATTTATCTCAAACATTGGCTTTTTTAGTCTCAAAATGTGTGACGCATTTTAAATGCTTGATTTTAAAAGTGGACTCATAAGCTGTGCCAACTGCCAATGTGTGCAGCATAACTGTCCTATTTATAAGATAATTATAAGGTGACATTGACTTAACAAAAACCACAGACTGGGTCCCCTTAATAGGACAGAAATGGATCCTCTTCTCCACCCAGGTGTTAAACCCAAGGCCTCAGGGCTGTTGGACAAACATGTCTCATTGAGCTGCACCTTTCAGCCATCTGCTTTCTTTTCACTGGAAGACCAATGTCTCAGTAAACTGCCCAGGCTACCCTTGAATCCACTCTGCAGTACAGGGTGGACTTGAATTCAAGGTCCTCCTGCCTCATCTTCCGAGAACCTGGGGTGATGCTCCTACACCACCACGTCCTACCAGAGATATTCCTGAAAGTCTAAAACCCAGAACTGGGCAGGCCACTTTGTCTCTGAAGACTCCTGATGAGTCTGTCCCCTGCTGTCATGCCCTGACCCCGAGCTTCTGAGTTGCTGGCAGTCACGGCCACCTCTTGATTTGTACCCACATGACTGTGGTGACACAGTCATGCTCATGTCATCCTAGTTGCATCGTCCTTCTGCATGTCTGTCTCTGATTCTCCTCTCCTGGGTACAGCAGTCACTGAAACAGAGCCCTGAGTCATGACTTCATCTCACATTAAGCTGAATTGCAAAAGGGCCTTTCTTCTCAAAGATCCCATTCATAGGGAGAGTGGGTGACGATCTAATATCTCTGTCAATGGCTATGATGCAACCCTTAATACACATTTCCCAAACTACTCAGCCAGGCCTGTAATGCCAGAAGGATCACAGGTTCAAGGCCAGTGTGGACTACAGAGAGAACTCAAGGTCAGTCTGAGCAACTGATGAGACCCTGCCTAAAACTAAAAAATATAAAAAGAGCTGGAGGTGGCTCAGTGGTAAAGTGTTCATCCAGCGCGCACAGGGGCCTGGGGTTAAGTCTCAGTAGTAGGAAAAAAAAATAATTTATAATATGCTTGGGTGGTATGGCTCAGAAGTGGAGCCCAACTTTAAGGTCACTAAGTGGTTCTTTCCTTCTTTTTTTTTGTTGTTGTTTTTGTTTTTAGGTTTTTCTAGACAGGATTTCTCTGTGTAACTGTACGGCTGTCCTGGAACTCACTCTGTAGATCAACTGGCCTTCAACTCACACAGATCCACCTGCCTCTGCCTCCCAAGTGCTAGGATTAAAGGCGTGCACCACCACTCCCAGCCATTACAGACATCTGTGAACTGCCATGTGGGTGCTGGGATTTGAACCCGGATCCTTTGGAAGAGTAGTCAGTCCTCTTAACTGCTGAGCCATCTCTCCAGCTCCACTTTGTAGTTATTTTCATTCTCTTGGTTCCCACAGTGTCTCCATGCTACCTGGATACATTTAGCATATTTTTCATTTGAAACCATGCAGAAATTGATGTTGTTGTTGTAAGAGGGTCTCACACTGAAGCTCTTGGTAGCTCAGTCCTTCTGCCTCAGTCTCCAGATCCCGTCAATACAGGTATGAGCTACCACTCAGAATAGAAATGCAACTTCCAACATTATTTTTGTTCCCAGGCATAATGTTATACACCTGTGATCCCAGCATTTAGGAAGCCAAGACAGGAGGATCAGAAGTCCATGATCATCCTCAACTCCACAGGGAGTTTGAAGCTAGCCTTGGCTCCCGGAGACTTTGTCTCAAAAGAAACAAAGCAAAACTAAAGACTGCCCCCACACCCTAAAGGCTTCTGACTTTGGAGTTTAAATGTTTTTATAAATAAAAACATGCTCTTGGGCTGGAGAGATGGCTCAGTGGTTAAGAGGACTGGCTGCTCTTCCAGACAGAGGTCCTGAGCTCAATTCCCAGCAACCACATGGTGGCTCACAACCATCTATTAGTGATGCCCTCTTCTGTCATTCAGGCATACATGCAAATAGAGCACTCAAATACATTAAAAAACCAAAACAAAACATGCTCTTTCCTCATTTTCTCCCTTCCATCTCTCTATCCTTCCTTTTTCCTTCTCAGGTCTGCCTTTCTCCTGAAGCATTAGTCCTAGACAGAGGGTGTCCAGCTGGGTGTATGTATTTGCAGAACACAAACTAACTACAGACTTAAGGATAGGCTCCCACAAATTTGTGGCACATTATTGGTAAGTGCACCCCATCCTGCAGAGACTTAGCGCACACATATACTTAAGTATACTCACAAGGATACTTAAGCATGAAAGCTAGGGGCTGAGTATTTGCTGCTCTTCCAGAGGGGACCTGGGTTTGCTTCTCAACATCCACATGATGGTTCACAATCATCCATAACTTCCTAAAAACTCTTAAAAAAAAAAAAAAGGAATGAAAGCTACTGGCTAGTGAGATGACTCAGAAGTTACAGGCAGTTCCCACCAAGCCTGACCCGAGTTCTGTCTCAGGAACCCACAAGGTAGATGAGAACCAAATCCCAAACGTTGTTCTCTCATTTCTACATATGTGCTACTCTCCTCCATAAATAAGTATCTAAAGAAAAAAAAAAAGGAAAGAAAGTTGCTGTGCACTGCCTTTACGAGATTCACACAGGGAGATGGGGTTTATTTTGGCTCACAGTTCAAGGCTACAGTACAGTCGGTCATGATGGGGAAGTTGTCAGCAGGTGGAGACACCTGGTCACATTGTATCCACAGTCAGGAAGCAGAGAGAGATGAATGCCGGTGCTCAACTCACTGTCTTCTTTTTATTCAGTTCAGGACCCCAGAACATGGGAAAGTGCTGCCTACAGTTAAGAAGGGTTTTCCCTTGTCAACGACCCTAATCTAGATAATCCCTCATAAAGGAGCCCAGAGGCTTGTCTCCTTGGAGATTCTATATCCTGTTAGGTTGACAACCAACACCTGCAGGATGGACACAGGATATTCAGAGGTAGCTCTCTCTGATCTCCGCACGCCACTCTGTGCACACCTCTTTGCTGGTGGTAATCTTGTCCCCTTTCCCTAAGTTGTGACTTGAATGTGAAATGTCTTCTCCAGACCCCTGCGTTTGAATCAGCTGGCGGGAGGTTTTGGAACTTTTAGGAAGTGTAGCCTAGCTGAAGAAAGTGGGTGGCTGCTCATCCCGCCTGGAGGTCTACAGCCTGGACCACTTCCTGTTACCCCTGCCTCTGCTTTCTGTTCCTCCCAAGTGTGAAGGGTTAAGGGCTAATGCCCCCACCAAGACGGGTCATCTGCGGCCATAACTTTCCTGATTTAATGGACTTCAGCCCCTGAAACCATGAGCCAAGATAAATCTCACGTACTTGGCTTTTGATGGGTACATTGCCCCATTGACCAGAAAAATAACGGCTTTGCTTGATTCTCCCACCAGGATTGCGTTCAGGTGTTCTTTGGCTGAGGACCCAGGTGTGGCGCTATCAGGGTGAGAAGAGGGTAGGAGGTGTGCCTACCTTATTCTAACTGCTTTTCTGTCAATGGGTGCTGTAAAAATATGTAATGTTTTTTCGCTATTGGGCATTATACCTAGGGCATGGTAGGTAAAGGCTAGCCACTGACCTGTAGCCCCAGGGCTTAAATTTTTTTTTTAAGCAAGCAAAACGAGCGAAAGTGAAGAAATCAGCAAGGGCAGACAGCGTGTTAAAACAGCCTAGCCACGCAGCCAGAGGACTCAGGCCAGGCCCCGCCCCCCGATGGAACCACACCCACTTCCCCAACCCTAGCGACGACCCGCCCAGGCGCCCGGGGTCCCGCGGGAGGGGGTGGGGTAGGCGCAAGCGCAGAGAGTGCGAGCGCGGTTGCCGTGGCAGCGCCTGCCCGAGGGAGGGCGGCTGTGCGGGGCCAGGACCCAGGCGGGCAGAGGTGGCGACCGGGCCACCGGAGTGTGTGCGGCGGGGCAGCAGAGCGGCGGGCGCCCCGCCCTCCTGGCCGGTGGGGATGCGGGACCGGCTGCCCGATCTCACGGCGGTGAGCGGAAAGCGGGATAGCGGTCCGGGCCGGCGGGCTAGCTGCTGTGGGTCCCGGGCAAAGACCCCAGGAGGAACCCGGGGAGAAGGATGAGGAGGAACTCAGGGAGGGGCGTCCAGGAGTAAAACGCTAGGAGGAATCTGAGTAGGGGTGCGTGAGTAGGAAAGGGACCTGGGGAGGGGGACCGGGGAAGGGCGCTCTGGGGAGGAACATCCTGGGCAGTGTCTCCAGGAGGAATCTAATGAGGGGTTCCAGGTGTTCCGGAGCCTCCAGAGGCTCCGGGGTCTCCAGGGTGACAAGGCGTAGCCTTCAGGACGGACCCAGGCAACCTCTGAGCCGGGTCCCAGGAAGTGGTCTCTAGGGTCTTCAAGAGTCACAGGATGCGCAGGAGGCACCCTGTTTCTGAGCAGGGTCTCAGGGGAAGGGCTCTAGGGTTCCTGCCGTCTTCAAGGATGTTAGGGTGGGGTTTCAGTACTCCATGATCTCCATGGGTCCCTGGGCAGGGCTGCAAACGGGTTCTTGGGACAGGGTTCCTGGAGTTTCCTGGGTTCTAATGTTCTCAGGTTGTTGGGACTCCAGGTGTGGGCTGTGGGAGAGGTCCCAGGGCTTGTGCTGGCAGCATCCTAGTCTGTGGGGGGAACACTTCTGGTCATAGGTGCTGGTAGGTATCTGGGGATGGGTTCTCTCTGCCTGCCCTGGCCCTACTCCCTTGACTGCAGTGGACCAATGTTTGGGTCAGGATCCCTTTGGCCCCCTGACAGGGCTGATTTGAGTGGGTGAGAGTGTTAGGCAAGGAGGAAGGGCTGGGCTTGGACTTCCTGGCTTGGGTTGGATGTTAGATGCCTGCTTGGAACTCACCACAGCACTGCCTGCCTGGTCTTTTTGCGAGGCTCTTATCACAACCTCTCCAACTGCCTGCCCCACCCTGGAGGGTCCCCTTTCCCTCTGCCTGATACTGAATGCTGTAGCAAGAGTCCCTCACAGACACTCCACACAAACTTGGAGCTCAGGGGCTTAGGTGCTGTCAGCACCATCCAGAGCTCTCTTAGGTATTTTCCCAGTGCACTGGGGACCAGAAATGTGTTTACACTTTAACAAGGACCTTAGTCCCACTCGCGAGCATTGTAGCAGGAGAAAGGCTGAGCTTTTTAATAGGAAAAGGGTTTATAATATATATCTACATGTACAGTGGACATAGTTGTTGTATTCAGTTTTGGGGTACAGTGTGACATTCAGGACATATATGCAGTACAGCCCAGTCAGGGTGATTGGCTATACCCTCTCAGTTGTTCATCATTTCTTTGGAGTGAGAATCTCAACAAGCCAGGCTGTGGTGGCGCACACCTTTAATCCCAGCACTAGAGAGGCAGGTGGATCTCTCTGTGAGTTCATAGCCACCCTAGTCTACAGAGTGGGTTCCAGGACAGCCAGGGCTGAACAGTGGAGCCCTGTCTTGAAACACACACACACACGCATGCATGTGCACACACACGGGAGGGGGGGGGGAGAAGGAGAGAGAGAGAAAAGGAGAGAACAAGAAAGAACCTCAAGACTCTCCTCAGTAGCTGTTTGCAGGCGTCGACCACAGTTATCCCCTGCGATGCAGAATGTTGGGAGGCATCCCACCTCTCCAACTGGACCCCAGATCCACCTGTCTACACTACTCCCTTACACCCTTCCAAGACCTTTAATGATTCTGTTATCTGCTCCCTGGAGCACAGCTTCTTAATGTCTACACTTGCAGCATTTGACTTGCTTTGTGACCTTCACCCGTCTGAGGGGTCCTTTGCTGGCTTAGGGTAGAAACCTGGGAAGGAGTCTTGGCAGGTTTTGTTGACAGCCTGGAGAAGCAGCAGCAGGTGGTGCCCTCTAGTGTCACAGCTCTGGGCAGTAGGAGCGGGAGCCTTAGCAGTGTGCCTGGGCCAAGGGATTCCTCAGACCTTGACAGCTGCTGGAACTGAGGTCTGGGATCCTTGGCCCTAAGGACCTGACAGCTCTCTGGAACTGCTCTAGTGACTAGGCGCTGGATCTCTTTTCTGTACCCCCCACTTCTTTTCTTTCTTTTTCTGTGTAGCCCTGGCTATTCTGGAACTCATTCTGTAGACCAGGCTGGCCTCAAACTCAGTTCAATGTGTCTCTGCCTCCCAAGTGCTGGGAATTAAAGGTATGCGCCACCACCGCCTGGTGCCCTCCACCTTTATTTTTCCTTTGTGCATTGGTGTTTTGCCTGCATGTATGTCTGTGAGGGTGTTGGATCCTGGAGGTACAGACAATTGTGAGCTGCCATGTGGGTGCTGGGAATTGAACGCTGGTCCTCTGGAAGAGCAGTCAGTGCTCTTAACCACTGAGCTACCTCTCCAGCTCCCTCTTCTCTGGCCCTTGAAAACTTCTGTGCATGTCCGGCCAGAGCTCTGCTGCTCCTCTTCTCCTTCCTGTCACTCCCTAGAGCTGTTGTGCTGTTTCCTACTCTGCAGTCACTGACACGTTTGTGGCCCCTGCTTCAGCTGCAGCTGACCCTGGTCTTGTGGCTCCTCCCCTAGGGCTGCTGTGACTCAGTATGCTGTGCATCTGCCTTTCTCCATGCTACCAGTCCCGTCCAGCACCACTGGAAGTGGGTGGGGCAAGACCACTCCCAAGAAGCTTTTATGGGGCAGGGCCAGCATGGCCCACCCACCAAATGAGCCCTGAAGGAGTTGGACAGCCTGGTTATATAGACAGGGAAAGAACGTGTACCAGTCACAGAGCTCCTTCACAAATGAGGGTTTGCGTTTGCAACAATCCCAGCAGCCCCACTGATTGAGGGGGAAATGGCTTCAGGGTCATCCTGAGTTCACAGGACCTCATGAGAGCAAATGGTTGAGTGTAGATGGCAAACCCTGGCAGAGGCTGTGCCTTTAGGAGCTGGGGCAGTCAGCTGCTGGCATTGTGTAGGTTCCTCCAAGCACGCAGTGCTCAACATGGCTGGTGCTGGCCTAGTGGGTAGTAGTCCAGATGGGTGTTTGACTGACACTCCTTTTGCTTAAGGCAGCTAGAGAAGAGAGTTGCTTCATCCACCAGTATCTTTGCTTGCTGATAGAAAGCTGAACCTTAGAAAGAATGCTTATGATAAAAAAAAAAGGGTGAGAGCCTGTCATTGTGTCTGATGCTGATTTAACAGTGCTTTATCTGTGTGTATCACTGTCCCAGGGCCCAAGGAGAGGTCTCTCTTGTTTGTCTCACCTTCATTCACCATAACCGCCTTCTAGGTCCACCTATACTGCTGCACATGAAGTGCCAGTCATTTTAGGGCTGAATTGTATGAAAAGTGGATTGGCTTTTTCATACGTTCCATTTGTGTAAAGATGCCACCGCTACAGATGTGGTGGCCACTGTGAAACTGGAGTTTGTGTTGGTAGAATGGGCAACAGTCAAGACTGTAAAGGCCACCAGGATCAGTTAGACTTCTCCCTCTTAAAAATACAAGAGTGCCGGGCGTGGTGGCGCACGCCTTTAATCCCAGCACTTGGGAGGCAGAGGCAGGCGGATCTCTGTGAATTCAAGGCCACCCTGGTCTACAAAGCGAGTCCAGGACAGCCAGGGCTACACAGAGAAACCCTGTCTCAAAAAAACAAAACAAAACAAAAAAAAAAACCAAGAGTGATATCTGCCGGCTACATCTGCCGGCTGTTGCTGGGTTTGCTTTTTGCAGTACAAGCGCAGCCTCTAAGCAGGGTGTGAGGCCCACTGCCCTAAGGCCTGGGTTCTTAAACATTTCCACTAGTGACTCCCTTTTCACTTGAGAAATTGTTATATGACCCTGCATACATAAGTGTGTAAAACAGTTGTACAAAGGGAGCGTTCACTGATGATGATAGATCCATAGGAGTGTCTTTAAACCCTTCCTCGGACACATACGCTTACTATCCATCAAGGGTGACAGCAAGTAAGATGGGCGTGCTTGCTTGTTCTCACATAAAGAATTAAATCTTGGCTGAATATGTGATACGGAGGGATTCAGAGTGCAGTGCTGAAATTTTGATTTTATAACAGCCAGTGCCAAAAAGAACCCTCCATATAAACAGATGAGTAGTACAAAGTGGCAGAAGTGTGCTGAGGGCCATTTCAGAAGTTGTGGGGAATTCCGTCACTTTCATTTTCCTCTTTTTCTAAATGAAACTCAAGTCTGCAACTCAAACAGCAATTAAAAAAACCCATAACTTTATATATTTATTTGCCTATGCACATGTGGAGGTCAGGGGGTAACTTGTGGGAGTGGTTTCTGTCTCTACCATGCGAGTCTTGGGGTCAAACTGGGGTGGTCCAGCTTGGTGGCAGGCACACTGACCTGCTGAGCCATCTTACTGGCCCCAGGAAGTCATTCTGTATTCCAGGATTTCCAGAAATAGGGAGGATTCATGAACCAGTGGGCTGGGGAGATGGCTTAGTTGGTAAAGTACTTGCCTTGCAAGCATGAGGGCATGGGTTCAGTCCTCAGGGCCCACATTTTAAAAGGCACCATGGTACACACTAATTCTAATTCTGGGGATGTGAAGAGAGGCAGATCCTTGGGACCTACTGGCCAGACAGCTTAGCCTGCTTGTGGAGTTCAGAGCAGTGAGAGACCCTGCCTCAAAAAGCAAGGAGGACAGTACCTGAGAAATGACAGCTGGCATTGTCACCTGGCCTCCACATTCATCGAATTGACACTAGTTGTGTATGTTCCCCCTACACACTGTGGGTGTGTCACACACAACAAATATGTGACTGGACAGCCAGGGCTGTTACACAGAGAAACCCTGTCTCGAAAAACCTATAAAAAGAAAAGAAAGAAAAAAAGCAACTTTCTCCTTCCATGTATCTAAATGCTGCTTTTTAATAGATAAGATCTAGGGTTTAATTTTGTGGTTAAAATGGCTGAATTGCAAGACCATAGTGACCTAGAGTTTGAGATTTCCCAGAAAAATTCCTCATTAGCTGTGTTTGCGTCCACCCAAGAAAAAGGTACCCAAGGTAATCATCTGTGAAGGCTTTAAAATGAGCTCATTTTTTTTTTTTTTTTTTGGTTTTTCGAGACAAGGTTTCTCTGTGTAGCCCTGGCTGTCCTGGACTCACTTTGTAGACCAGGCTGGCCTTGAACTCGCAAAGATCCGCCTGCCTCTGCCTCCCAAGTGCTGGGATTAAAGGCGTGCGCCACCACCGCCCGGCAAAATGAGCTCATTTGAGTGATCATGATTTCATTGTTGAGGGAGGAAGGTCCTGAGTTCCAGGGTAGCTTGGCCGTCGTAGTAAGACCTTATTGCAAAAGAAGAGTCATTGTGGGGAGTGGTTTGCATTCATAGATTTTGAACGGGCTGACTCACTGCGCTGAGAGGTGCTTCCTGCTTTGACCCTTTGCTCATTTAATACAAAAGCTAGAGCAGCTTGCCTGGGATCCCCCATGATATGTCCAGAGTGATTCTGTCTCTGACTTCCAGAACCCACAGGCACAGATTGAGTACCAATCTGAGGTAGATGCAGTGCTGGAGACAGACTTGAAGTGAATTGGCTGTGGATTCCTGTGGTTGAGGGAGGGAGACTCAGGAGGAGCCATGAACTGCATTTTAGGATGTTAGTAAATCAGAATGGAACAGATCATGTTTAAGAGTCTGGATTTTTCCATAGACCGATTATTTCCTGTTTTTTGCTCAAGATATATCTGAACTCTATGGCCTAAGAGCATCTGCCATGGCCAGACTTCCTCTTGGCTCCTTAGCTGCAGGATGAGGCTGCTTCCTGACAGCTACCCTATTCCCCGTGGCCCGGCCTGCCTCCCTCTCTGCTTCTCTCATACCTTCACTACCAGGAAGCCCCTGTCTAGCTTTCTCAGTGTCCCTGGCAGTGGTGACCTGTCCCAGAGGCCTGCACAGAGGTGCAGTTTGGTTTCTCTTCCCGGACCCCCTGATTCGCAATCACCCTTTCTTGAGCTGCTGCTTCAAGGCACTGCGTTGCTCCACCAAGACACTAGGCACATTTTCAGGGCATGACTCATGCTCAGAGAGGATTGCCAGAAATGGGGTACTTGAGGTGCTCACAGCCCCAAGGCAGCATGTGGTACCTGAAGGCAGCCCTTCCCTCCCTCCCTCCCTCCCTCCCTCTCTCCCTCCCTTCCTCCTTTCCCCTCTCTCCCTCCCTCCCTTCCTCTCTCTCCCTTCCTCCTTTCCCTCTCTCCCTCCCTCTCTCCTTTCCCTCCCTTCTTTCCTTCCTTCCTACCTTTTTTTCTTTTCATTGTCTTTGACTTGCTGTATAACCCAGGCTGGCTTAGAGTTTACTGTGTAGCCCAGTCTGGCCCCAAACTGCCTCACTGTGTTGTACCAGGTAGCTTCAAGTTGTTTTTTTTATTTGAGACAGGACCTATGTGTAGCCCTGGCTCTCCTAGAACTTGCTATGTTGACCAGGCTGGCTTTGAACTCACAGAGATCGCCCTGTCTCTGCTTCCTGAGTACTAGGATTAAAGGTGTGTCCATTATGGCCCAGCTTTCTGACTTCAAATTTGAGACCCTACTGCTCTAGTTTCCAAAGGCATTTGAGGCTTCAGGTCCCATAGTCAGGGTATCAGTGCCTCTGAAAGCCACAGCCAGATTCTTGTGTCTCGTAGATTCTGAGATACCCGGCTTTGATAGTCCCCAAGGATGTACAGTCCCTGTGCCAACCTCTGCCTTGCTCTCACAATGTCTTCCTTGTGCATGGCTGTCTCAGCTTAATGATTGCAGCCCGGCCCACCCCGCTCTGGGGTGACCCATGTTGACCAGGCATGTCAGTGCCCCCTGTTCCAAATGTGGTTCCCTTTCTGAGGGCCATTGGGACATCCTGTCATCTTCAGCATTGTCCTTCATTCCAGGCATCTGGGAGAGCAGTGTAGTGACCAAGAGTGTGACATACTCTCTGGGGGAAAGTCACACAGAAGAGTGATTATGGGCTAGGAAGACAGAATGCTGTGTGTGCCCCGAGAAGCCAGAGGGGACTGTGCTAGGCTTCATGGATGTATCTGTATCTGTATCTATGCCACTCTCTTAGGTGATGTCCTTTTTCATTAAGCTGACCCTAGCAGTGCGGTGTCATCTCCCTGGTGACAAAGGTTCCTGTCGTACTTCAGTCTATTATTTAGAGCAGCACTCACAGCCTTAACTAGCCAGCCATCTTATCCATGCAAAGAGCATTAAAGGAGGTGTATAGGATGTGGGAAGAGCTGATCATGCCTTAGTGAGGGTCCTGGGTGGAATTGACGGGGCCACAATTTGTTGTGGTTTAATAACATTTCTTTTTCTTTCTTGTCCTTTCTTTTTTCTTTCTTTCTTTGCTCCTCCACCCACTTTTGTTTTCTTTTCTCTTTCTTTCTTTCCTTTCTTTCTTTCTTTCTTTCTTTTTTTTTTTTTTTCTTTTGAGGCAAGGTCTCTCTGTGTAACCCTGACTGTCCTGGAACTCACTATGTAGGCCCTGCTGTCCTTGGACTCACAGTGGTTCCCATCTTTTGCATCTTGAATGCTAGGATTTAAAAAAAAAAAAGTTGCACCACCACACCAGCTTTGAACACATTTCTTAAAATTTCAGATAGAAATCAGATATATTTATCCCTCTCAGGTCTCTGATGTGATTGAAGACTAGATAGCTAGAGTCTCATAGTTAAATTTTGAGTTGTTTAGGAATTAAGAGGGTGTTTGGGTCTAAGAAGATGTTTTTAAAATTGTGATGCAAGTTAGGATGGAAGCTGAGTTGGATATAGATCTCTAAACTGATGGAGATGGTTGCATAGTAGAATGTTAAAGTCAGGTGCCAAATACTTATGAACTGGACATTGGGGATATATGCTAAGCCTTATAATTCTCATAATTGTGGCCTAATTATTTTTGTTGTTTTGTATTGTATTTGTTGTTATAAGAGAAAGAGCCATTTGTTGGACTGAAATGGGGAGCTGTTGGGGGGGATATACCTTAAACTTAAAAAAAAAAAAAAAAAAGAAGTGGATTGGGGGGTTAAGGGAGAAGAGATGGGAGGCTGGGACCAGAGGGGGGAGTAGGGAGGGGATCATGATTGAGATGTAACTTGAAGAAAAAAAAATACTTTAATTTTTTTTTTTTTTTTTTTTTTCAGATAGAATCTTGTCTGTAAGGTTTCCTCAGTGGTAAAGGAATACTGCTGTGTGTTTTCAGGCCTGCAGAGGAAAGACTTGATTCTCCAAGCACTGGAGGTCCCTAAGATGCCTGGCCAGCCCTGGCTGCTGGAAGGGAGGCCTGGATAGTGCTGACTCACTGGGCTGGCTGCCCTGGGGGAGAGAGCTCAGCAGGTCCCTCCCCTGTGCCTCAGGGCCGGCAGGGCTGAGCAGTAGGATTTAGGGACCTGCTTGGGGGTGGGCGGGCACTTATGGCTGTTGACAAAAGCTGCTAATGAATAATTTAGACCTGTCTGTGCTGCTAGAGGCTCTGACCACGTGGAAGGGAGGCTTCTAGGTAGGTTACTGCGCAGACAGTGCCAGCATCCCTCAGTATCCTGGGGCACACACAAGGTCCCAGACGGTCCTTGCGGTCCTCGAAGGCAACAACACCTGGGCCATTGGTCATCCAGCATTCTCAGGATCCAAGGCCATGCACCAGACGCAGGCCATGCACCAGACGCAGGATCTTTGCTCCTGGCTTGGGCTGTTTGCAGCAAGCAGCTCCAGTCTGGCAGTGACCCTGACGTCACTTTCTTCTTCCCCACTGTTACTTGACTCTGTCTTCTTCAACTCCTCTTTCCTTGTCAGAGTGTTTATTATTATTAAACAGTGTGTGGTCGTCGCGGATGCCTGCTGACATACCTTGGAAGTTTCTATACATTCTACAAAAGTTGGCTCACGCCGTCAGCAGTTTTTGTTTGTTTTTAGAGAAGGTTGCCTGTTTCCCAGGCTGGCCTTGAACTCACGATGTAGTGGAGGTTGTCCTGGGCCTTGTGATCATCCTGCCTCTGCTTCTCAAGGGCCAGGATTACAGGGTGCACAGGGGTGTGCCACCAAACCCAGCAGCATTTTAATTTATTTTTATTTTATTTTATTATTTTGTGTGTGTGTGTGTGTGTGTGTGTGTGTTTTGCCTACATGTATGTCTGTGAACCTCATGCATGCCTAGTACCCGAGGGGGGGAGCCTCCACTTGGTTGCGGGGAATCGAACCTGGGCCCTTTCCAAGAACAACAAGTGCTCTTAACCACTGAGCCAACTCTCTAGTTCCACCTGCAGTAGCATTTTTAGTGTTTACAGAAAAATTTTTAACAGATTTATTTGTTTATGTATATGGATTTTTTTTTTGGACTGTAGGTTCATCTGCACACCGGAAGAGGGCATCGAATCCCATGGGACTATAGTTATAGAAGTTGTGAGCCACCATGTGGGTGCTGGGAATTGAACTTAGAACCCCTGGAAGAGCAGCCAGTGCTCTTAACCACTGAGCCATCTCTCCAGGCCCCATCCCCAGTAGCATTTTTAATCTTTACAGAAAATATAAATATTAGAGGGATAGTGATGTAGCCCAGTGTTAGAGTACTTGCCTAGCATGCTCAGAGCCCAGAGTCAATCCAGGATGACTCTGTGTGTGCGTGTGTGTTTGCGTGTGTGTGTGTGTGTATACAGTACATCAGTTCTTGAAGACAAACCTGTTTTGAGTGGCTCTGACCAAGATGAAGATGAGCGCATCTGGCCTTTGTTTTCTTCCCGGGCTCCCCACCTCCCCCTGCGGTGTTGCTGTCACCTGTCACAATGAGGAAGCTGCAGTTAGGCGGCTGCAGGCTGTGGATTGTGGCTGCTGTGCTGCACTGGAGGGCTAGGGACTCTGAGTTGCTTTTCAGCCCATGTGACACTTTGAAAATGTTTTCTGTTCCAGTGTAAGAAAAGTGATGATGGAGACACTACTGTCGTCATTGTTGAAAAGGACCATTTCATGGATGATTTCTTCCACCAGGTAAGCATTTAGCCTTTGGCCGTAGTTACCTTGTTACAACAGTGTTTGTAGTCACATGTAAAACAACAGCACACCCATGCACCCTGGAACTGCGTTTTGCCTAATGGTGGACCCTGTATCTGATTGTGATCCCATGAGGTCATGCCACTGGTGCCATCGAGGCCATCTGTCCTCTGTGTCATTCCCACAGGGAAGTTACCCAGCCACACGGTCCTCATTGTATCCCTATCATGGCTAACAGGTGGCTGTATTTTTGCTCGCTTTGATTTTCAGATAAGGTCTCACCATGTGGCCCCCAGGTTAGCTTTGAACTTGTCACCCTCCTGCCTCAGCCTCCTGAGCATGGCTGCTTATAAAGTTGTTTGAAATATGTAAGTTCTGGGGGGGACTTTTAGCATCATCACAATAGTAGTTAATATCGAGACAGCTTCAAGTGACTACTCATGCTGACAGCCTGAGAGGGAGGGCTGGGTATACATGGGATGGAGGCACTGTGAGGCACAGGACCCAGTGGACCTGGGTGGGTGGGTCATGCCCTGTTCTTGCTGCTGTCTCTGTGACTTGGAACTGCAAGGTCCCAAGAAGTATCTCCTCCCTTGGGAAGCCAACCACACCTCTGCAGTGGCTTTTTAAAGGGTCTCACTGAGACTTGTTATCTTTCCAGGCTCCTTGGTCCCTTGGAAACAGGAATCCTGGCCTCTAGCTCGATGTCTTGGGTCACTTTTGTTATTGCTGTTGGTCACTCGTGAAGCAGGGCACTCATGCTCTGAGACCATTGACTTGCAATTGTCTTTATCTGGATTCCCCCAGAAGCACAAGCTGTGTTTACTACAGACTGTATTTCGCAGTTGCCCCTATGAAGTGAGACCTCAGACAGGGAAACATCCAGGGCTTGTTAACATTAGGCCACCGAGAGAGGGCCTCAAGGCTGTATCCAACACACAGAATGATGCAGAAGACAGACTTCACTCCTCACCAGGGTGGGTTTGGTTGAAGACCAATAAAGCGAGGCCTCCGAGTAGAAAGAACTTTCCTGAGAAGACAGTTATAATGGGCAGAAGAGACCTTGTGTGGGGCAGCTCACAGTCTCAGGCTGGACCAGAACCACTTCCACTATGTACCCTCCTCCCAGGGCCCAGGCCCATGGCTGCCTTTTCTGGGAGAGACAATCTGATCTCAACTTCTTGAGGTCAAGGGTAGGTACTGACTCTCTAGAAGCTGGGTTGTAGCCTTTGCTTTCTGACACAGGGTGGGGGGCAGGGGCCAGTCAATGTTACCTTGAAAGTGGCACTTTCAAATGCAAATTGAAATGTCATCTGTGCACTGGAACCAGCACTGTGCCTTGATTTCAGCCTCCCTAGCAGCGCAGCCAAGATGTTAAAATAATCTAGTTTTTAATTACAGTTTAAAAATTTTTATGTTTATGGGTGTTTTCCCTGACTGTATATCTGTGTATCTCATATGCACACAGAGTGCCAACAGAAGCCAGAAGAAGGTGTTGGGTCTCCTAGAATTATAGTTATAAATGGTAATGAACTGCCATGTGGGTGCTGAGAGTTGAACCTGGGTGCTCTGGAAGAGCAGCCAGTGCTCTGTTGCTGAGCCATCGCTCCACCCCTAAGAACCAGCTTTTACTGTCATGTTTCCATGGTTAATATAAGCACACTCCTGAGTATGTGATGTCTGTACCACTCTGGGAGCAGGGGTAAGTGAGATGGCCCTGCACCATCCCAGCCTAATGGAAGCACTGCTCTGCCCTGCAACAGTGAGTTTCATGTTTTTCTTTTAATCCTTCGATTTTCAGAATGTCTCTGGGCCTTAGGCCATGGTTTCCTGGGTTTCTACCACCCTTCAGGAGGCTTACGGTGACATCAAAGTGTGTGCCTCTTCACTCCTGCACCCCAGGGAGGTGTAGGGACAGAGTTGTTCAGAGGTAACTGGACACAGGACCACACTGTCTCCATAGACTAGAAAGCCGATTTGTACATAACGTGGCTCATTATATATAGTTTCACTGCTATAGAGGTGTATTCATTACTTTTCTGTTGCTGTGATCAAATCGCCATGACGAAGATAACTTATAGAGGAAAGAATGTATTGGGGCTTATGGTTCCAGAGGGTTAAGAGTCATGGCAGGGAAGCAAGGCAGATGGAGCAACAGGCAGGATGAAGGCTCATATATTAAACTGGAAGCACAAAACAGAGAGCTTGCCACAGGGAACAGCATGAGAATGTGAAACCTAAAGGCTTGCCTTCCCCCCACCCCCATGACATACATCCTCCATCAAGGCCACACCTCTAAAACCTACCCAAACAGGCCATTGGCTGGGTACCAAATATTCAAATACGGGGAGCCTGTGGAGGACATTCCCATCCAAACCACCACAAGAAGGAAAGTACTTTTTCATAAAAACATATAAATGTGTGTTTTGCTGTGACAAGTGACTGAAGACTGGGGGCGTTAAGTAGCACATTCTGTCTCCTGGCCCAGAACTATCTGTCTTCAGGGGGTTGTATAGACTTAGATGAAATTAAGCTCTAAACCAGCGGTTCTCAACCTGTGGGTCACGACCCCTTTGGCAAACCTCCATCTCCAAAAATATTTACATTATGATTCATAGCAGTAGCAAAATTACAGTTAGGAAGTAGCAATGGAGTAATTTTATGGTTGGGTGGGTCACCGCAACATGAAGACCTGTATTAAAGGGTTGCAGCATTAGGAAGGTTGAGAACCAGCGCTGCAGGGGAGTCAGGGCCCATACTTCTCTGGAAACTATCTTTTTTGACTTGTGGCCTCCATCCTGAAAGCACAGTACCCATCTTTCTCCAGAATCCCTCCACTTTCTGACATTATTTCTTTAGTGTCTGTTCTGTAGGGAACAGCTAGATCACCCAGGGTCTTAGTTAGGGTTTCTATTGGCTGTGAAGAGACACCATGTCAACTCTTACAAAGGAAAACATTTAATTGAGGCCAACTTACAAGTTCAGAGGTTTAGTCCATTCGTTGTCATGGCAGGAAGCATGGCGGCAGACATGGTACTGGAGAGGTAGCTGAGAGTTTTACATCTGGATCCATAGGCAGCAGGAAGAGAGAGTGACACTGGGCCTGGGTTGAGCATTTGAAACCTCAAAGCACACCCCAGTGGCACACTTCCTTCAACAAGGCCAGAGGTCCTAATCCTTCTAATCTTTTCAAATAGTGCCTCTCCCTATGAGCTTATCCAGGCCATTTTCTCTCTTTTTCTATTTGTGTATGTATGTATGTATTTTTGTAAATTTCCCATCATGCATCCTGATCCCACTCATCTCCCACCTCCCCCTTAGGCCTACCCTCCACCCTTGCAACCTCTTCCAATAGAGAAAAAAATATCCCATTGTGGAAGCTGTAGTGTGTCTCAGTGTGCCCCACAATATTCCCTTTTGTCCATACTGTTTTGCTTGCAAATGTTCATTACAATGACTCCTTGGTCTAGTACAATGCTTCTGGCTTCTGCTACTTTGTCAATCCTGGAATCTCTTTGGGACTCCTCTCAGATATCCTTTTGTTGTTCTGTATTATGGAGATCCTGTAGTTTTGGGTCTATAGAACTGGCCTCTTCATGCACTCCAGCAGTTTGTCCATGGGGTAGATGTTGGGGTGGGCCAGTTCAAAGCCCTGGTTCTGGGCCTGCAACCCCACATCCAGGGCCAGCTTTCCTGTGCTGCCCAGGCGAGGTGCAGGTCCTGTTCTCCCTAGTACTGCAGCTGGTGAAGGACAGGGCCAGTTCTCCTGCTCTCATGACCCCAGAGCCAGGTCTCCAACCTGCTCTGGGTGATGAGGGGTGAGGGTCTCTCTCCCTTGTCCATGCCACACCACAGGGAGACAAGTGGTAGAGCCAGCTCTCCCAAGATCACATCCTTGGGGCCAGCTCACTCCCAACTCCCAAAATATGCCAGGCCTGCTCTCCCGGGTTAGGGGCAGGGTCAGCTCTCTGGCTCTCATGCGTCTAGGGCCAGTTCTTGCCCAGGTAAAGAGTGAGCCAGTTCTACACAGCCCTCAGACAATGACAAGTCCACAGGTGGCAGCCCAGACCAGGGATGTAGTAATGGACCCCTGCTGCTGCAGGGCCATAGACTCAGATATGGCTCCTGGTGGCAGCAGAGACCAGGACTGGGGTGGGGGGTCATTTTCATTCAAACCACCATAACCAGGATAACTTCCAAGCTCAGGTCTCACACTTACAAAGTCCTTTTTTGGCCATGGAAGCGATGTCAGGGTATGGATATGGGTCACAGCATATGATGGCTATAATTATGTAATTATTTTAAGATGAAGGAAGGGGAGGAACTGGCGATGCTCCTCCTGCCTTGGCCGTCACAGGGTTCCCTCTGTAGCAAGGTTATATCTAGGTCCAAGCCAGATAACCCCACAAGCCTCCTCATCTCAGATCCCTGGTTGAATCTATATAGGCTCCTCTGCTATATAATGTAGCAGTTACAGGGGCCGGGACACTGTCGGCCTCATTTGATGAGTGACCACAGAGTTTTGAAGACGTTAAGTGCCTCTGAATGGCTCTTGTCTCTGTGAGTCACTTATACCGTGCGAACATTCAGGAGGCCACCCAGATGGTAAGGGCTTCCTCATGGGAGGGTGTCCCCTTACCCTTTTCCGTGGGTGTAGTGTGTCCACTACTTACTGTATTGTGCTGTACGGAATCGCACACCTCCACTGATCATGGACTGCGGTGGTACCTGGGCTCTCGTGTAAGGATTTTTACCACATGTAGTTTTGCTGGCAAATGTTACTTTAGTCTTAACAGTAGGGATATGGTTAATTTCTATTTTTATTACATTTTAATTGTGCGTGTGTGTGAGAGTGTGTGTACACTCATGCATGCTACAGTGTGCAAGTAGAAGTCAGGGCAACTTTTAGGAGCTGACTGTCTTATACCACCATGTGGGGTCCCAGGAATCAAACTGAGGTTGTCAGGTTTGGTGGCCAGCACCTTCATCCATGAGCCATCTTGCTGGTGCTGTTTTGTTCTTTTAAAGTGGTGATCACAGTGAGAGCGGGGGAGACGCTCATTCCGCACAGGGATCACACGTCGTGTCTCCCTCTCCAGCCTCCCTGTGTAGGAGATGGGCAGCCGTGGCAGCTCTGGCCTTCTTACCACAGTGTCTCTCTTCTAGGTGGAAGAGATTCGAAGCAGCATAGCCAGAATTGCTCAGCACGTGGAAGATGTGAAGAAGAACCACAGCATCATCCTTTCTGCCCCAAACCCAGAAGGAAGTAAGTCCATCGCCTGTCTGTCCTTCAGCTTCCTCTTAGTTGGTGCAGTATGCTCAATGCAGGTGATCATGTCTAGGGCCCCTTGGCATTCCAGGAAGTCTTTTTTTTCCCCTTTTTGGTTTTTCAAGACAGGGTTTCTCTGTGTATTCCTGGCTGTCCTGGAACCCGCTATGTAGGCCAGGCTGGCCTTGAACTCAGAGATCCGCCTGCCTCTGCCTCCCAAGTGCTGGGATTAATGGTGGATACCACCACTGCCTGACACCAGGGCATCTTCATGGTGTTTGAAGGCTCCTAAATAGTCTTGGTGTCCAGCTGGGGGAAGATCACTGCTAGGCAAAATCTAAAAGATATTGAATGAGTTGGTGAGACTCTGGCTATGACAGTGGCTCAGCCAGAGGTCTACACTGTGCCCCCAGTTGGGGAATGGTGGATCTTGTGTTTGGGGACACTAACAACAGGCCGATTTGGAAAGCACTGGTTGCTTGCTGGACCTGGGTTGGTAATGGAGGTTGAGAGGAGAGTCTGAGCCTGGAGGCCAGCTGTGGTGTAGGGTTGGTAATGGAGGCTGAGAGCAGAGTCTAGCCTGGAGGCCAGCTGTGTGGTGT
>CAJQZJ010037421.1:2483479-2518612 GCA_907164525.1 Lophiomys imhausi
ATGGAGGCTGAGAGCAGAGTCTAGCCTGGAGGCCAGCTGTGTGGTGTAGGGTTAGTAATGGAGGCTGAGAGCAGAGGCTAGCCTGGAGGCCAGCTGTGGTGTAGGGTTAGTAATGGAGGCTGAGAGCAGAGTCTAGCCTGGAGGCCAGCTGTGGTGTAGGGTTAGTAATGGAGGCTGAAAGCAGAGTGTAGCCTGGAGGCCAGCTGTGGTGTAGGGTTAGTAATGGAGGCTGAGAGCAGAGTCTAGCCTGGAGGCCAGCTGTGTGGTGTAGGGTTAGTAATGGAGGCTGAGAGCAGAGGCTAGCCTGGAGGCCAGCTGTGTGGTGTAGGGTTTGTGATGGAGGCTGAGAGCAGAGTCTAGCCTGGAGGCCAGCTGTGGTGTAGGGTTAGTAATGGAGGCTGAGAGCAGAGTCTAGCCTGGAGGCCAGCTGTGGTGTCTGCTCCCAGAGCGGGGGGGGGGGGGCATTGGACTCAAGTGACATCTCAAAGCGACTTAAATTCCCATTTCCCCATGGCTTGGATATCTGAACAATCTTTCTAAATCCCAGCTCTACTTAGAAATATTGACTGCCAGCCGGGCGGTGGTGGCGCACGCCTTTAATCCCAGCACTTGGGAGGCAGAGGCAGGCGGATCTTTGTGAGTTCGAGGCCAGCCTGGTCTATAAAGTGAGTCCAGGACAGCCAGGGCTACACAGAGAAACCTTGTTTCGAAAAAAACAAACAAAAAAAAAAGAAAAAAAAAAGAAATATTGACTGCCTTTGTTTAGAAACTTTCAGCATTGGCTGCCACTTACAGAAAAAACCTGGACACTGAGGCACGGCCTGTGGGGACTTCCCCAGTGTCTGGTCACTTTTACATGTCTGTCACCTTAGTTCAGCTCGCTCACCTCTGGGTGCTCCACTGCCCTGAAGGAGCTAATCGGCTGCTTTCTGGCAGTATATTTTACTTCCTCCCAGGGAGCCTCAGAGAATCTCTGGTTTCTGGTCACGCTGGGGTTTTGTAGAGCCCCCTCCCATCTGTCAGGCTCTGGTGTGATTCAGCTCCTTGGGTGCTTTAATGACGTCACATCAGATTGTAAGGAAGACCCTTGGTTGGGTCCCCCAGAGCCTCCTTAGATGCTGTAGGGGTTCCGACATTGCTGTGGTACTGCTGTTGTCAGTTAGCTCCAGCAGGTGACCTTTCACCCCGAGAATAGCCAGGATACCAGAGTTGGCTCTGAAGGTCTGCTGGAGAGTGGCACTCGTGTGTCTGACGGAGCAACAAGAATTGTGAAGACAGGCTTCTTCCCGGGTGTGGTTGTGTGCATTCTCTGTCTGGTGAAGGTTAGGATTAGAGTCAGTCAGCTGTTTTTTCCCCTGATTGTAGTGAGCCTGCCATTCTGGCTCCCCACCATCTGTGTCTGATGGCACAGTTCAGGGTCTACCAGGAGCTGGTCTGGGCATGGCAGTGGTGGCTGGGGAGCAGCACACTTGGGGAGGTACTGGGGAAAGAAAGCTGGATGCTTCCGTGCTTGGCCTGCATTCGTGGGTATGCAAGGGTCGAGCACTCCAGCTAGATGCTTTATTTTAACCTTTTGAAGAAATAAAAGAAGACCTGGAATACCTGAACAAAGAGATCAAGAAAACCGCTAACAGGATCCGGGGCAAGCTGAAGTGTAAGTCTGCCTTCTTGGGTATTGGTGGGGTGTGAACATTGGTACTTTTTTCCTTAGCATTTTACTACTTCTAACATTTCCCAAATTGAAAATAGAGACTACTTCTAAGTAGGTTGGATATCTATATCCCATGCTGCACCTCACTCACTGTGGCTCTGTTGGTGACATTGGGCAGATGTTTGAGGAAGGGGGAACGTCACCAAGCTCTCAAATGGGTCTCTTAGCCAGAATATGCTTTCCAGCTGCCAGGACCCCAGTTGGGATCATGGTGCTCTGTTTTCAACATGACTTCTAGCCTGGGTGAGGTTTGTGGCTTTTTGCACAGTGCTTATACAGAGGTTGCCTTCTTTGATCTGTGAGGAAGACACACGCTCACCTCAGAAACATCAGAGAAGCAAGTCGCATCTCTATATGCCACACCCTCTTCTCAGGAGCAGCGACTCCATGGTGGCAGACACACTGCCCAGGTCCCGGTACACCCTCCACTGGTGTCAAGGCAGACCCCAGAGAACTTGCACCTTTAAAAACAGCGTTGTTCCCAAGAGCGCAACCACTTTATGTCTGATTCAGACTCATTACAGTGGCTGGGCGTTTTAAAAACCTTGGTGCAACCAAATACACACACCAAATACAAACACAAATGCACACACACGCAAAAAAACAGAACCAGAGCAACACAGAGACAAACATGCGGGCACACACACAAGCAGACAAACGCATGAACTCAACACACTCATGGCCCATGCACAATCACATACCTGCGCGCGTGTTTGTGTGTGCTTTTGTTCTTTGTGTGCTTTTCTGTATGCATGTGTTCATGGCTTGGGTGTGTATGCAAACATAAAACGTAAGTGTTTTTGCATGTCTGTCCACATGTTCATCATTGTCCACATATGTGTGCATAGTGCCATAAACATGTCTCTTGGTGGCTAGTCTTTAGAGGATAATTTTCAGAGTCACTTACTCTTTAGTTTTATGGGGTAAGTTGAGGCCATCCCTGAGACTGATGTCACATCTGGGTGACTATCTATCCTGCTTCCTTCTAGCTATCGAGCAGAGCTGTGATCAGGACGAGAGCGGGAACCGAACTTCGGTGGATCTACGGATACGGAGGACCCAGGTCAGCCTTCTAGCCTCAGTCAGACTGAGTGATGTAGAAGAACAGCATTTTATTTTGTCCAACTCAAAGCAATTTTATTTTGAATCGTGCTGGGAAGAGCTTTGTCACTGAGCCACATCTGAGCCCACTTGTTTCATCTTTACGGTCAGGTCTGCCCTCACCATCTGTCTGCACACGGCCTGCATCTCTTCGTTGTGAAGAGATGCCTCAGCTGCCTACATGGTGTGTGCCGCAGAGCAGAGGACTACCCAGCTCTTCTGGATGTTAGTGGTTTGGTTTTAGTTGCTGGTTTTCAACCTTCTTAATTCTGTGACAGTTCTTCATGTTGTGGTGACCCCCAATCATAAAATTATTTCGTTGCTACTTCATAACTGTAATTTTGCTAGTTATGAATTGTAATGTAAGTATCTGATATTCGACCTCAAAGGGGTCGTGACCCACAGGCTGAGAAACTCTGGTCTTAGCTGTTCAGGGTTTACGGATGAAACCTGGGAAGTTCCACCCTAATTGACCACGCCTGCCAGCTCAAGGCAGTCCATGTACCTCCCAGCTGGATTCAGCCTCAGATAATGCTTATCCCCCAGAGGTCAACTGCCCTAGGCCCCATCTTATCTTGTTGGTGGTGGCAGCGTTTGTTTTGTTTTTTGTTGTTTTTTGAGACAGAGTCTCACTATATAATCCTGGCTGGCCTGGAGCTTGCTATGTAGTTGAACTCACAGAGATCCACTTACCTCTGCCTCATGAGTATTGGAATTAAAGGCATGTGCCACCATGCCTGGTGGTCCAGGTCTTGCAGCTTCCATTGTTGCTTTTGTTCTTATTTTCTTCAGGAATGGAGTAATGGTCTGAGCTTCTTAGTCATAAGTTTTACCTCTTTTAAAGGAAGGAGTGGCTGTCATAACAGTAACACTGTGTCTTCCACGTTCCAGCACTCAGTGCTGTCACGGAAGTTTGTGGACGTCATGACAGAATTCAATGAAGCACAGATCCTGTTTCGGGAGCGAAGCAAAGGCCGCATCCAGCGCCAGCTAGAGATCAGTGAGTAGGGAGCGTGTGGGAGACACGCTTCAAGGAACCTTCCCACCAGGCCCTTGGTCCCACCTCTGATTGCACCATAAACTGAGAACCCTTTTCTAATGCCTGCACTTAGAGTCAGCTGGATGCATTTTGTGTCATAGACTTCAAAGTTCTGCTTGAGGGGCTGTAAGTGACTCGTAATTGCTGGCGTGTTTATTTCAGTCACATTTGGAGAGCTTGCAGTCCTGATTTCTTCAGGCAGTCCTGCAGCCCCTCCTACCTGACCGGAAGATGACCTCCCATGTGTTTGTTCATCTAGTTGTGGCATGCTACCTTCAGCTTAACTCCCTCTGGCCAGAAGCCTGTGGTAAACCTACAGGCGAGCACAGCGGCTCCTCTGTAACACCAGGGTGGGCTTGTGACACATTGCGGTCACATTTCTGCCACATTAACCTGCCCAGCAAAGTATCTTAGAAAGGGCAGGGAAACACTGTTGACAAATGTCATTGGCTTGCTTAAGTCTTAGTGAGGCCCTATCTTGGTTATGGTTTCTATTGCTGTGAAGAGACACCATGACCACAGCAACTCTTATAAAGGAAAACGTTTAATTGGGGCTGGCTTACAGTCATTTACTCAATTTACTCCGCTGTTCTCAAGGCAGGAAGCATGGTGGCACACAAACAGATATGGTGCTTCAGACATAGCTGAGAGTTTTATATCCAGATTGGCAGGCAGCAGGAAGAGAGTGACACTGGGCCTGGCTTGAGCATCTGAGACCTCAAAGCCAACCTCCTAGTGACACACTTCCCCCAGTAAGACCACACCTACTCCAACAAGGCCACACCTCCTAATAGCACCACTCCCTGTGAGCCTATGGGGCCGTTCTCATTCAAACTGCCACATGCCCTTGGCTGACCAGCCTTGGCTGCTGAGCCACGCTGCATTCTCAGTGCTGTTCCCCTTGTCCCCCAGCTGGGAGGACCACCACTGACGATGAGCTGGAGGAGATGCTGGAGAGCGGGAAGCCGTCCATCTTCATCTCGGATGTGAGTGCCCCAGCTGTGAATGCACACGCTCATCTAGATGGGCATTTTTGCCTTTGACTTACAAGCCAGTCAGAAGTTAATAATGCTTCCCCTTTTGCCTTCCAAAGATTATATCAGACTCACAAATTACCAGGCAAGCCCTCAACGAGATCGAGTCACGCCACAAAGACATCATGAAGCTGGAGACCAGCATCCGAGAGCTGCACGAGATGTTCATGGATATGGCCATGTTTGTGGAGACTCAGGTAATGAAGCATCTTCCACACAGGCCGGTTTTGGAGAGTCTTATACTCAGCCTGCTCTGGCCAAGAAAGCCATGGCTTGGTATCCAGTCTCAAAATTGAGGAGTTGATTGCAGTGTTAGCGCCGAGCTGAAACCTGAGCGTACACTTCCTCCTAGGACGCTGGTTAGTTACAGGAGCCACGGCACGCTCACAGGCCAGCAACTTAGGTAGACAGCCCCTGGCAACATCAGGTGTTAGTTCATGGAGAATAATAAAATCTTCAAACATCTGTGGTGGGTTTTAGGTTAAAGTAAAAGGATATACAGAAACCTTACATTAGCCATGGATATGTGTCAGTGTTAATATATGTGAACACACATCATGTGACCTCATCTGCATTAACAGTGCTTCCAGAAGGAAGGAGGCGGCCAAGCCAAGCACTCTGAAACAGCAGGACTGTGGGGGCATTTGGTCTTCCTCAGCCCACAGGACAGACTGAACAAGGATTGGGACAGTGCCTAAAGTTAGCCTTAAGGGTGAAATCAGGGAGACTGACCAGAGCCCACACTCACTCTGGGGTGTTCTTGCCTGCCCTGCAGCTCAGATTGGGAGGACCAGAGAGTGCATGCAAGTGTTAAGACTTCAAGTTGTGTGTGTGTACATGTGTTGTGTTTGTTCTGACAGCTGCAGTGGAAATCTACAGAGACTGAACTAGTCTTCCCAGGGTTTTCAGATCCCTCAGGAGGGTCTGGGGCAGCTGGCTTCCAGCAGGTCAAGCTTTTGTGCCTCGCCTCCTTCCTGAGGCAGCTGTCAGTGTGCCCTGCTTATAACTAGTGGTGTTCTGTGATTGCCTGGATACGTAAAGGGTTTAGAATTTCCATCCCCACTTGGCCTGCCAGCCTTGTGAAGAGTGGTGGTTATTTTGATCAGCCTTATCATAAAAATGTGAAAAATCTCAAGCACCATACACCTGTAGAAGACAATGTTACGTAGAGGCAAAGATAGGCACTGATGGGTTAGAATTGGGTACCTATGGGCAGGGATGGGCCCTGATGGTCAGGGATGGACATGTTTGGTTCTCTTTGATGTGGGATGGACCAGTTGCCACTTGGCCCAAGACCTGAGGAGTAGGAAACCTGGTGACTTTCCCTTCTGAACTTACAGGAAGGATCAGAAGGAAAGTATTTGTGTGATAGAATGGTAGATTGATTTTGAAATCACAAAGCTCTGTAGTAACTCAGACTTTCAGAGGTCTTGTCATTGTGTTACATTGATAATCCAGAATCAGGACTTACTAGTGCATTTGTTTATGAATGCTAAGTTACCTGTCCATCCTTTCCCAATGCTTTGCTATTGACTGCCACAGACTGTCTGCTCCCGGACCGGACCCAGGTAATGTGCCCCAACACTCCGTGGAGTCTCATCCCTTTTCATCTTCGATCATCAGTTCATTGTCACCTGAGGCTGTATTTAGTTTGCTGATATTGTAAAGATAGACAGTGGTGATTTTCTGTGTGTTAGAAAGGACATCATTCTTTGTGTTTAGAATGTTTTATGTGTCAGTAAAACATGAGACTAACCTGAGCTTGCGGCCCTCCCTTCACCATGCATCCGTGAAGAGCTTACATGTGAGGTCATACATATCTCATCTGTGAATGGTCTTCACCCGTCACCGTTGCTGCCACCCCTTCCACCCCGTCGGGCCTCCTCTCAAATGTGAATTGAATTGGATTGCTTTTGTCAGCACATGTGTACCAGCCTTGCCCTCCTGTGTAACTGTGAGGGATCCCGTCTCCATCCCTCTCATGCAGGGTTTACATGAGAGCTGTCTCAGGAGACATGGCAGAGTGATTTGAAGTTTGCTGAGTTCGAAACTTGTTTTCAGGGTGAAATGGTCAACAACATTGAGAGAAACGTGATGAATGCTGCAGACTACGTTGAACACGCCAAGGAAGAAACCAAGAAAGCCATCAAATATCAGAGCAAAGCCAGGCGGGTGAGTTGCTCTCCTGAGAACTGAGTCCTGGGTGGTTTCTCTTCTCTTGGCCTGTAGCTGTGGAAGGAGCACAAACCCTTAACTGCACGTTTTATTTTAAAATCAAAACCATTCTCTTCACTGAAGTTTCCTAAGTTGTTTGGTTTATTGGTTTATCAGCCATTTAGTGTTGTAAGTAATTAAAACCCTTCAGAACTTCACTCAGGACGAGCTTGCCTTTTTTGAGCTCTGTTCCCTCTGACATCATCTGGAGGGAGGGACAAGCTGATGGGATATATGTGTTTTCCCTAAAATCACTGGTGACAGATTGTACGTAAGAGCTGTTTGCTCTGTTAGGTAACTGGCTGGCTGAGGCTGTGGGCCTGATGTCTTGCGTTGGAGCCCTGGGAGGCCTGCAAAGGGCTCACTGTCTGCTGCAGGTGGGAGGCAGAAGCCGCTTGGGTCTCCCCATAGGAGCTCTGACCTCTGGGGCTCCTGGGAAAGTGTCCTTTGTTAAAATCCAGCAGAAACTGGTATCAGCCTGTCTGTCCCCTGCCCAGGCGAAAGCTGGTGTTACCGGGTTACAGAGCAGGCTGACTCTAGCGGCCTGACCTCATAGCTCAAGACACTCTGGGAAGTAAAGACTGCTCTAGGCTTCAGGAAAAGAGCCCATAAGTTAGAGTTCAAAATGAGTCTGGCAATCACTACACTCCCAATGAAGGATGCCCTTGACCGTGGCAGTATGCAATCAGCGTGGTGTAATCAGCCTGCTTTTCTTTGACAGAAAAAGTGGATAATTGCTGCTGTGGTGGTGGCTGTCATTGCTGTCCTGGCTCTAATCATTGGCTTGTCGGTTGGCAAATGATTGCGTAGATGGCACTGGGCGTTTGCCTCTCCCCCAGGGTGGCAGTAAGTGACTAATCAACTAATTTACTTATTAACCTTTTCAATCAGCCAGTAGTGTTGTTTGCCCAGTGTTAATATACTTAAAAGTCACAGGGACTTGTCCACTGAGCGCTTTGCTCCAGGTCCTAGTGGCCTATGCTTACTGAGGTGACAGGGTCTGAGAGGCCATAGAGCCTGTCCCCAGGGGAAACTGATGTAAATGTTGCAGTTTAGTTCTTACATTGTAACTTTCAGAATAATGGCAACAACTGAAAATGATTGTAAAATACTCTTCACTGTTCAGCTCACAGTAGAGCTGAGAGAATGGAGCTTAAGCTATGACCCACAGCAACGGGCCAAACCCTTGTCAGGCCCCTGCTTGGCAGCCTCTGTTCATTGGAAATTTCATTTCCTAAAATGAAAAAACCCTGATATTTAATTAGCCGCCTGCTCCTGCAGGACCACGAGCACCACACAGTCAGTCGGGAAACTCTGGATTTTGTTGCTCATGGGCCTCACTCCTCTGGATCCTGCTGATTCCCTACTGCCCTTGGTCGTCCTTGTGAACACTGGACAGTCAGTGGTGCTCCTTAACAGTGCTTTGTCGCTGCGATAGAAAGGACATTCTCTCAAGCTCCAGTCCTTCCTGCTTTTCCACCCATGAGGCTTCCCTTGTGATTCGAGCACTTGCCCGAGACGGCTGCTATCAGTAGGAGCCACGCTCTTGTGGTCAGTGCAGGCCCTGGGTAGCAGAGAGAGCATTCATCCTGGAACAAGAAGGATTTGCAGCCTCATGTCTGTTGGACAGGACGTTTTTATACTTCTTTCCTGATGCTGTCCTCTTAGTCTGCTGAAAAAGATGATAGATTGTTTTTTTTTTCTCTGCTAAAAAATTGTATTTTTCAACATTTTCATTAGTCTTTGCAAAACCAGGCACTTTGTTTTTTTTGTTTTTTGTTTTGTTTTTTTCCTGTAGCACAATGAGGTCAGTTGAATATGGTCACAAAGGTCTAATGGTGGCTCTCAGCATGACCAGGGAAGCAACTGCTTTTTGTGACTGCCTATTGGCTCTTTTTGCTAGGACCCAGGAGAGCAGCTCTGATCCTCTGCCTTGGGCCAGCTGGCCATTGGCTGTAGGGCCTGCATATAACATGCACACACACACACACACGCAGCACACATGCGTACTCACTCATTCATGTCTTCCCTTCCTTAATGAAACTAGACCAGAAAGCTGGGCCCTGCCTATAAAGGTGGTTTTTCTGTTCCCTTCTCTCTCACTAGAGCATGGTTCATAATGATGGACAAATGCCCTAGACTGCAGGCTTCACAGCAGGGCATCGTGCAAACAGCGCTCGCTTTCTCTCTGTATTGCAGACGTCTCTTTTCTTGCAGAAGGTGATGTTCGTTCTCATTATTTGTGTAGCCACTTCGCTTGTGGTCCTTGGAATTATCTTAGCAGCAGCATTGTCATAGCAACCGCACCCCAAGAGCTCTTAGTCCTCAGAGACTCCGGCCACACCTGCAGCAGCATCACTTCCCCGTTTTCCCACATGCGAGCCTCAGACCCCAGGGCCAGTGGCGAGTGCTGAGGTTTTTCCTGGTGATGAAGAATAAAGCGCCATAGAGGTTTCCTACCACGAAACACCGTGAGCCAAGTGGACGCAACATGCCAGTCCAGATAGCCTCAGTCTCTCTGAAGGACACCACAGAGATTTCACAATGGTGGCCTCGTCTCGGTAGCTTTGAAATAGAAGTGATTGAGAAGAAAAAAATCTAACTTTTAAAAAGGATGTCAGTATTAAAAATGTGTGTGCAGTTTAATTAGGGTGTGCTCTGTGCTCTCGGCTGACAGAGCTAATGAAGAGACTGTACCAGGCCTAATTTCTGTTCATGTTTTGCTTGCAGAATCCCCACAGAACTGTTTTTGTAAGGTATCTAAAACCTTAAATATCTATAAGTTAAATTCCTTAATATATTAACATCTAAACCCCCTTTTCTAAGCTAGACACTGCCTTGTGAAGGACAATGGGCCAGTCATAGGCAGCCATGTACAGGTTGGCTGCTGCCACTGAAAACATGGCCTCACAGACCCTCAGGGCCTCCTTCAGTGCCTCCTGGTGACCCTGGCCTAGGAAGCTTAAGGGTCTCAAAAGCCTTGATTGTCGTTAGCTCGTTTCTACCAGCATTATTGCGGAGGTGACAAGCAGTCATGTGTTGCGCTCACGTAGCTCTCTTCCTTGTTCATTCGTGCTGGTGGAGTCTCCAGGCAAGACGAGGACGGAACCTAGACTCGGCGCTCACTGAACTCCAGGGACTGGTCCCAGGCACAGAGCCATTCGTGGACAGCCCCTGAAGGGCCAGCTTCTCGGCTGAACACCCACTAAAGCCCAGAGTTCCTAAGAAGCTGTGATGTACTGTATAACGATGTGGGCTGTCTTACACTTGTGAATAGGTGGCCCAGCGACTTCATATTTGTTGAGACCACGTATGTGAAGGACACCAAGCCTAGTGAATCTGCTGACCTGTGTATGAAGGCTCAGTCTATCCTAGCCTCATTTGGTCGGATCTGAGGGAGCCACTATCTAGAAACCATTATCCTTACACAGTGAGAAAGGATCCTCGCTCATTCACCGCCACACACTGCCCAGCCTGATACCCCATGCACTGAGAGCTACTGCAGGAGGCTGGACTCCGTGTCCTGGTCCAGAGCTAGCCTGCAGTGGAGTCATTCCTGCCTGGAAGCTCCCTGAGAGCCCTGAAGTTGGAGCTGTGCTCTTGCGGCTCCCATCCCCTGTGGTGCAGTGCCATTGGATTTAACCGCAGGGGACCCGCAAACCACCGAGGTTCCCACCACTCGTGGCTAGGTTTCCTTCAAGTTCAACCTGCATCCTTGGCTTGCAGTGCGCTCCTCACTGTGTGCTCAAGTGGCTTCTTGACCAGGCGGGTGGCTGAATCCGATTTTCTAGTGAAGCAGGGGTGTGTGGGTGAGTGAGCCAGCACTCAGGATGTGTCTCTATGCTGACTTCATAGCCTATTTAAAGATAACATTTACAGAGTCTTTTGTTACTTTTTCCAACGATTTCTTCAGACATTTTGTGTTTACATTAAAAAGTTCTCAGACAAGCAAACGAAAAATATCTTCTGCCTCATCATTATAGGAGGACTTTTGGGGAGATCGCCATGGCATAAGACCCCGTTGTGCGATACTTTCTGAGGAGACATGAACACATGTCTACTCACTCCAGACAGGAAACCAACCACAGACCAAAGTAAGTCTACACTCACCTTCCGTGCAGCTGTGTCCTCCAGGCGGGACATGGAAGCCATCACCTGGAGCAGAGCCGCTGAGAGGATTACAGGGGGTGATCACACCGATCAGGCCTGTTAGCTTAGAGGGCTGGGGCACAGGCTAACTGGGGCTCAGGGCTCTGCAGTATGGAACCGCCTGTAAGTTGTCCATGGACTGCACTGTGGTGCTGTTTTTCCTTGACTCTCCATGGAACAGGCTGCCCAAGAGCAGCACACGCTTGTAAGTGACCACAGTAAATTCCCTGGTTTACCAAGTGGGACTTGGATGGATTCCTTCCTTTCGTGGGTGTTCTGGTGTCTCCTCTGAGGTTGATAGACATTTCTCTTTGGCTTCCCAGGATTCACCTTGACTGGAGGGAGTGTGAAGACATGGGAGGGTCCTGAACCTGGTATCCCGTGGTGTCTTATCATTAGTTCAGTCACTGGAGAAGTGCCACCATGGGACTAGGGTCCAGATATGACACAGTGAAGCATAGGTCCCTAGGTGTGCTGGGGGCCTCTGCACTACCAGCAACTGGAATTTAGTTTGGCCATGATGGCCTTACCCCCCCCCCCCGCCTTTCTAATATTTTATAAAAGCAGCCCCACAGGGCCTACTGTTACCTGGAGCTCCATAGCTTGGCCTATAGAGTGGCATGGCTTCTCTTGGTCCAAGTATAGAAAGAAGGGAACAATGCCATCTTACCACTCCATTTCATAGACTAGAGTTTTCCATTCCTTTCCATCAGGACAGGTGTTACAGGCTTGGCCTCCTCACCAAGGCTCTCTCTCTCTCTATTTCTCTCTCTCTCTCTCTCTCTCTCTCTCTCTCACACACACACACACACACACACACACACACACACACACACACACACGACAGCACTCCACTTTTCCACGAAAGAAGCAGGTCTTGCTCCATAAATGCCTGTACACTACCAGCTTTGAAACTGGCAGGCCTACTCTGTTGGGGAACAGCAAAAAGCACCCAAGTAGGGTGCTGGGTCCTTGGTCCTGTGGTCCAGAGGAGCAGGGCAGGGAGCCACACTGCTCTGAGGTATCTTGGTGTGCTGGGTTTGGACTGTCGGGAGAAAGTGTCACTAAAAACATAAGGAAATGGGTGAGGGGTGTGGTGCTACAGGCAGCATGTGGAAAGTTTCAGGCTGGGTGGGGACGTGGCTGATGGGCCCAGTCACATGAGGAGAAAGCTGTGGGAGTGTTGGACAGCAGAGGTCAGGAGAGAGATACCATGAATGTGTGGGGTGGAGAGTGGGGAGTCCCAGGGCCTGGGAGCCATTGCCTCTGACTGACAGACAGTTGGTTCACTCACTCACGCTTAAAACACATTGCCCTGATGCTCATGTCGGGCTGTGTCATAGACCCCTTGGGAGCTTACTGAGTGTGCTGATGGCAGGCCTGAGGACAGCTGTGGACAGGACAAAGGTGGCCAGACACTTAGTCTCACTGCTTTCTGCCCCACTTTGCTTCCTGGTCTTTCCTTCCTGGCCTACCTTGTTTCCTGTTCCTGCCTTACTTCCTGTCTCTCACTTCCTGTTCCTGCTTTACTTCCCATCTCACTTTACTTCCTGCCCTGCTTTGCTTCCCATCCTGAACCATTTCCTGTCTTACCTAACTTCCACTCCCCACTTGGCTACCTTGGTCAGCTTCAGTTCTCACTTCTCTTCCTGTCCCAGTGTACTTGACCCCAGTGACCGACTTTAGAAGCAGTTGGTTCACTGATGCTGGCTTTACAATCATGGAGGCCCAACACCTTCTTAGCAACTAGCCTTCCGGCCTTTGGGATACCCCAGGGGAGTCTCCCCTAAGGCCGAGGCCCAGCGCCAGGGACCCACTTCTGAAGGTCTCCCAGACCTCACCCCTCTGTCCCCGCCCACACCGTGTCTTCTGTACCCCGGAGAACGGTTCTCACAGATGGTTGCCTTGACTTCTCTGTCCAAGTAACGTGTTTCTCTCTCATGACTGGAATATAACCCTACCACCAAAACCAAAAGCAGAATCACAGAAAAGCAGAGAGCAAGGTTGCCGAGAGGTCAAGATGAAGAGGCGAAGCCAGGCAGGAGCCTCCAGCCATGAGGTCAGGTCCCATGGTCCCGCCCAAGCCACCTACGTCAGTGACATTCCCCCTGGAAAGTCCTCTGAGCCCCAGATCGGGATTTTCTGTATCTTGGAGGACATAACTTAAAAAAAATTTTTTAAACTTTATTTTGTATATATGAGTGTTTTACCTGCATGTATGTCTGTGTCCTGTGTGCATGTGGTACTTAAAGAGGTCGGAAGAGCCTCTTATCCAGAGGGACTAGAATTACCAACAGGCACTGTGTGGGTACTGGAAATAGAATCTGGGTCTTCTGGGAGAGCAGCTAGTGCTCTCACTGCTGAGGGATGGATCTCTCCAGTTCTGGGACACACATTGTTTTTGAAGGCTGTGTGTGACGCAGGCAAAGCCTCGGTCACATCTCCCGGGCTGAGTAGCAGTCATCCTCTGGTTTTCCGGAGGCAGTGGTTGGCCCTGGCAGGATAGTTTGCTTTGAATGTCTTTTCCCAGATTTAAGCTCTGGGAAGGGACACTCTCCCTGAGGAACCCACGTGATCCACTTGCCCACTGTTCTGGGTCCTTGGCTTCAAGGCCACCTGTTCAGAGAGGCCTAGCATGGCCTGTCCCCTCCTAGACCCCCACTCTCCATTTCTTTACAGGAGGTTCTCAGCTCTCCTCCACACCTGACTCACGTGTGTACTATCTGCTCCAGCCAGCAGGGGGCAGCATTGCTCATTGTGTTCTCTGTAACTACAGGGCACGTTCTTCTGATACATAAAAACAATTAAGGCTCAGTGCCCGCTCGTGTCCTTGCATTTAAATGCTACAGCTGATTTAATGCAATGACTCAACTCCTTCGTTCAGGTGGAGGAAAGTATGGAGGTGCCCTCTAATTGGGACTTCGGCATCCCAAGTGGAGAAAGGTTGGTGAAATGAGCTCTATCCAGAAGAGGTGTGTAGTAAAGGTTTGGTTTTTTTGTTTTTTGTTTTTTTGGTTTTTCGAGACAGGGTTTCTCTGAATATCTCTGGCTGTCCTGGACTCGCTTTGTAGAGCAGGCTGGCCTCGAACTCACAAAGATCCGCCTGCCTCTGCCTCCCAAGTGCTGGGATTAAAGGCGTGCGCCACCACCGCCCGGCAAAGGTTTGGTTTTTTTTATTTTGTTTTTGTTTTTCCACTGTGATAAAATTCATGGGAAAATAGCCAAGGAAGGATTTATTTTGCCTCCCAGTTTCTGAGGTTTTGACCATGGTGGCCTGGCTCCACTGCTTTGGGACAGAGGTAACCAGAGAATGTGACAGAATTGGTTTCCCTTTTGGCAGCCAGGGAGCAAAGAGACACAGAAAAGGACCAGGGACACCCCCTCCCCAAGGTGGTTTTTTGTCAACTTGACACAAGCTGGAATCATCTAAGAGGAAGGAAACTTAATTGAGAAAATGCCTCCATAGATTAACCTGTGTGTAAGCCCGTGGGGCATGTTCTTGATTGATGGATGATTAATGAGGGAGAGCTCAGCCCACTGTGGATGGTGCTATAAGAAAGCAGGCTGAGAGGTTGGAAAGATGGCTCAGCGATTAAGAGAACTGGCTGCTCTTCCAAAGGCCCCAGGTTCAAACCCCAGCACCCACATGACAGTAGAGTTCAAATCCCAGCACCCACATGACGCAGTTTGCAGCTGTCTGTGATTGTCTGGCGTGGTGACGCTCGTCTTTAATCCTAGCACTGGGGAGGCAGAGTCAGGTGGATTTCTGTAAATTCAAGGCCAGCCTGGTCTACAGAGTGAGTCCAGGACAGCCAGGGCTGTTACACAAAGAAACCCTGTCTGGAAAGAAAAAGAAGAGAAAGAAGACTGAGCAAGCCATTGGGAGCAAGCCAGTAAGTAGCATTCCTCTGCCTCAGCTAGGCTTTGCTCAGTGATGGACTGTGAGCTGAAACCCTTTCCTCCCCACATTGCTTGTGGCCATGCTGTTTCTCACAGCAATAGAAAAGTAACCGAGACAGGCCTGTTTCCTTGTGATCACCTCACAGTTGAGACCAAATCTTCTATGCATGAGACTATTGGGGGACACTTCATATCAAAACCACAGTAAGGTAGAAAGAAGGCAAGAATTCCCTGGCCATGCAGGTAAGTGGGGAAGATACAGGAGGTTCGTGCTCTGTCAGTGGAAAGTTTTGCAGGGCAGGAATTGCAGAAAACATCTTGATGTTTCCTTAAATGTCAAGCAGTAGGGGAGAGATGGCTCAGTTAAGAACCATGGCTTGGGCTGGAGAGATGGCTCAGCGGTTAAGAGCACAGACTGCTCTCCCAGAGGACCGGGGTTCAATCCCCAGCACACACATGGCAGGTCACAACTGTCTGTAACTCTTGTTCCAAACAATCTGACAGACACACATGTAGTCAAAACACCAATGTACATAAAATAAATAAATTATTAAAAAAAAAAGAGCCATGGCTTAACCATGGCTCATGGTTAAGAACACTGACTGTCCTCCCAGAGAACCTGGGTTCAGTTCCCAGCACCTACATTTGTAACTCCAATTCCAGGAGATCCTATTTTGGCCTTTATGGGCATCAGATATCTATGTGGCACACTCACATATGTGCAGGTAAACACTCATACACAAATAAAAATAAAATCTTTTAAAAAGAAGTCAAGCTGCCGGGCGGTGGTGGCGCTCGCCTTTAATCCCAGCACTTGGGAGGCAGAGGCAGGCGGATCTCTGTGAGTTCGAGGCCAGCCTGGTCTACAAAGCGAGTCCAGGACAGCCAGAGTTACACAGAGAAACCCTGTCTCGAAAAAACCAAAAAAAAAAAAAAAAAGAAGTCAAGCTGACTTAAACCCAGAAATTTTACACTTGGGTTGTCCAAGAGAACAAAAACATTCATTTATACCAGCAGTTCTCAACATGTAGGTTATGACCTCTTTGGGAGTATTGAACAACCCTTTCACAATGGCCCCCCTAAGGCCATTAGAGAACACAGATATTTACATTATGGTTCATAACAGTAGCAAGATTACAGTTATGAAGTAGCAATGAAAATAATTTTACGGTTGAGGGTCACCACAACATGAGGAATTGCATTAAAGGGTCACAGCATTAGGACAGTTGGGAACTGTTGATTTATGAGAACAACAGTGACACCAGTAGCATTCCTCAAATAATAACTCCAACAACCATCACAAGTGACAAGATACGATTTGCCCCACAGTGGGGTACAGCAACAACAACAACAAAATTAATTGTATGGGTGTGTTGCCCACATGTATGTTTGTGCTCTACATGTATGCAGTGCTCACAGAGACCAGGAGAGGGCGTTGGATCCCCTGGGATTGGAGTTATAGATGGCTATGAACTGTCATGTGGGTGCTGGGAATCGAGCCTGGGTCCTCTGCAGAAGCAGCCAGTGCTCCTAACCACTGAGGCACCCTCCCCAGCTCCAATATTTGTCTTTCTGAGTCTGACTCAATTTACTTAATATGATTATTACTCATTGTATCCATTTTCCTGCAGATGACATAACTGGACTTTTCTTTATAGCTGAAAAATTCCATTCTCTCTCTCTCTCTCTCTCTCTCTCTCTCTCTCTCTCTCTCTCTCTGTGTGTGTGTGTGTGTGTGTGTATTGGCTTCTCCCAGGCTTGCTCATAGCTACTAAGCATTGTGGGAGACTCCCCTGCTCAGCTGGGTGTGGTGGCGCATGACTATAATCCCAGCGCTCCGGAGTCAGAGGTAGGCGGATCGCTGTGAGTTCAAGGCCAGCCTGGTCTACAGAGTGAGTTCCAGGACAGCCAGGGCCACACACAGAAACCCTGTCTAGATAAACCAAAACCAGCCAACCAACCAACGAAACAGACAGACAGAAGCCCAGGCCAGTGCTTCATTCCCACTATTGATCAGACAGAAGCCTTTCCCCCATTAAGGTCCCTCATGGGCTCCCATTGTCTGACCCTCATATATATGTGTGTGTGTGTGTGTGTGTACATATATAATATTCATATATGATATATATGAATACATATATTCACATACATATGAATATATGTATTCATATATATGTAGAGTTCCGGGGACATATGTATATCCTCTTATGTATGTATGTGTGTGTATATATACATATACATATATACACACACATATGTATATGATTGATGCCTATCTCACATTTTCCTTAGGTAGTCCTCTGTGGGTGGACACCTTGGTTGGCCCCATAGGTCAGCTACTGTGAACAGTGCTGCCATGAACATGGACATGCAGGTGTCTCTGTGATGTGCTGACTTAGAGTCCTTTGGGAAAATATCAGTGATGTACCTTCATCACACAGTAGGTCCTCTTCTTTTGTTTTTTTTTTTTTCAATTTTCATCTTATCATGGTGTCAGTAGCCTTTGAACCCATTATGTATAAAATATATAATGGATGGTGAATGTTCTTGTTTGCTTTCTGTTTCTGTGACCAAACACTGACCAAGAGCAATTTGGGGAAAGAAAGGGTTTATTTCACCTTACAGTGTACAACCCAGGGAAGCCAAAGCAAGTACTCAAGTCAGGAGCTGGAATTAGAAACCACAGAGGTCTCTGCTTTCTGCCTGGCTTGAAGCTTGAAGACGGTCAGCTACCTTTCATACACGATCCAGACTCCTGCCCAGGGATAATGTTGCCCACCCTGGACTGGCCCCTCCCACATCAGTTAGTATTCAAGAAAAATATAGCACAGACAGGCCCACAGGCCAGTCTGATGGAAGCAGTTCCTCAATTGAAGTCCCTTCTCGGGTGTATCAAGTTGACGAAACCAAGAATAGCCATCACAGTGAGCTATCCTGTTTCTGCCATTGAAGCCTTTTCCAAAATTGGATTTGTCTTTCTCGGTGCAAGAGGTGGGAATGTGTGGTCTCCTTGGATAGTGGCTCCCGAGACTGACTTGCACCTTACCTCTGCCCGGTGTCCGTTTTCCATTTCATTTGCTCTCACAGCCTGCAGGGCATCCTGAGAGCAGCAGAGGGCGCCCTGCTCACAGCACACCAGTCCAAACCTTGGCCCAGCTGTGGAATGTGGTCTGTGGACTGTGGTTTCTTTCTCTCCTCGGCAATAGGATCTGTGTCAATCAAATCCCATTCTCTCCCTGCCCCCTCACCGACCCGTGCGACCCATTAGGAGCTGCTTGTTTGCTTGTTATTGCTTCTGGAGACAGGCTCCTTCCAACTGGAGGCCTCAGAGCCAGGAGGACATGAATGACCTACAAATGGCTACCTCGGGGACATAGCTCCCTCAAGACCCCCTGTTCTAAAATCTTTTGTCCAGCAGAGACTACGGGAGCCTGTGAGGGACCTCAGGGTGGCAGTGTTAGACTATGGGAACCCATAAGGGACCTGGCGGGGGTGGGGGTGGGGAGGGGTTCTGTCTGAATAGTGGGATGAAGCACTGGGCTGAGCTTTAATGACAGCTGGGGAGTCTCCCACCATGCTTAGCAACTCCAAGTGAGCCCCAGGAGTATCGTTGACCCCAAGGAGTTGGTGCAAAGGACTGTAGGCTCTGAGCCACTTCGGTTGGAGAGTTTTGTTTTTAACATGAAAGGGTCAAGGAGTCCCAGTTGTTGCGTGTTTCGGAGGCTTATTTATTTATTGTGTGTCCGCACATGGGCACACATGCTCGTCATGACAAAGGCGGAGGGAGGGGTCAGAGGACAGCCTGCAGGAACCAGTTTTCTCCTTCCATTCAGGTTGTCAGGCTAGACAGCAAGCACTTGCTGAACCACCTCACCAGCCCACAGCTGGACTGATGTTAATTTTCAGGGCTTTTAATTCTGTTTCTCATCTTGAGGCCAGGTCTTGCTCTGTAACCACCAGCCTGCAGTCCTCTAGCCTCGGCCTCTAAGTCCTTGGAATAACAGGCCTGAACTCACCCCCAGCCCTGGCTCTCTGAAACATTTGAATTCTCAAGAGTAAATTAATTGTCGCAAACCACCCAGATTGCAAGTGCTTACAGCACAGGCTTGCTAAGACAAGATCTTGTTATGTAGCCCAGGCTGGCCTCAAATTCTCAGCAGTCCCCTGGCTCAGCTTCCCAAGTGCTGAAATAATAGCAATGTGCCACCACATATGACCAATGACACTGTTTTAATTTAAAAATTATATATTTATCCTTTAAAATTATAATTTTAAATTTATATATTTATAATCGACACACCATAATTGCATTTTGGTGTACAGTGTGTTCATAGTATGAGTTGGTCACATCAAGGTAACACATGACCACCTCCTTAAATATCAGTCACTTCTCTGTGTTCTTTGAGCCCTTTTCTCAAGGGCTCAGAATAGCTAGCTAGCTGCTGTGAGGTATCCTCTGTGCTTTGAGTCACCTTCCTGACCATGTGGGACCCCATGTCCACTATCTCTCCCCAACTTCTCCCTGCCACAGTGGCCCTTTTCTACTTTCAGTGTGTGACTGACACATTTTACCTCCTGTGTACAAACAAGTGACACTTGTCTTTCTGGGTAGGACTGATGTCACGTAATACAACATCCCCCAGCCATGATCCTGCTGGTGATGTTGATGGTAAATTTCCAAATCGAAGAGAAGGAAAAGTTGCACAGGAAATGTGTGCTCTGGAGTTCCACATTCAGTGTTGATTGTCTGTTTTACCCAGTGCTTGCCCATCCCTCCTGGTGCCTGCTTGGGAAGCCATCTCCCTCCCCCCCCCCCCCCCATCTTCTCCCCCCCCCACCTCTTTCATTCATTTGTTTTAATTCTAAAACACTGGGCAGTGAGTGTTGCCAGCTCACACTAGCCTCCTGACATCTTTTCCACCAAATCTTCATCATGGTGCTGCCTTGGGAACCAATACAGCTCATGGCTAAACACTGCCAATTCAGGAGCACCACTGTCCACCCTGTCCACTAGAGTGCATGGTAGAAGAACATGTTAGTGTGTTACCAAGGATACAGAGACAGTAGGGTTGGTGCCACACTGCCTGTGTGTGTAGCCCACCACAGCCTCTTTGCACCCTAACTCACTGTAGGCATTGGCACTCTTCTCACACCCTGTATACTGGGAAAGGAACGGGCATCATAGCCTGAAGGTGACTCTCCTGAAGGCTTGCTAGCATGTGGCCACATAGGGTGTGTTCAGTGGCAGGACCCCCAACAGGGCTATGTATCATAAGTACCATCTCTTTTCTTTAAAAAAAAAAAAGTTCATTTCTGATCCAGGGTTTCATGTGGTCCTCCAACTTGCTCTGTGGCCATGGATAACCTTGAACTTCTGATCCTCCTGCCTCTACCTCCCCAGTGCTGGGATGGGAGATGTGCAGCCTCATGCCTAGCGTATTCAGTGGTGGGGATCAAACCCCGGGCTCTGTAAGCATGCTCAGTAAGCACTCTACCAACTCAGTGGTACGCCCAAACCTAGCGATGTCATTTCTCGAAGAACATCTGGATGTCTGGGGCAGGAAATAGTCACTTCTCAGGGCTAGACAGACACACCTGGAAAGCAGTTTGCAGCATGGGTTTCTGGCTCTCGGCCTCTGTCCCTGGGAACAAGCAGCACCCAGGAATGACCACGTGTAGAGCACCACACAGCAGGAAGATGTCCATGTGTCACTACTTACAAAAGCAGTTGATATTGCAGGAAGAGTGTTTATTCAGCACAACAAAGCAGTTACAAGATAGAATTTAGGAAAACAAAATAATGACCTTCCCTCAGGTGCAGAAAACACAAATGTGATCTTATACAGACTGCATAATAAACAAGAGAGGTCAACCCCCCCCCCCACCCAAAACTCAGGAAGGGGGCACAAGGACGGGACTTCCTTTGTCCCTCAGGAGTTGTAGTGGTTCTCTCCATGGCCACAGTGAGAACAGAAGAGAGCACTCTGGGAAGGTAGGGTGACTCAATGGGCAAAGGCAATTTTTGTCTTGTTTTGTTTTTAAAGACAGGTTCTCACTATGAAGCTCCAGCTGACCTCGAACTTGCAATATAGACCAGGCTGACCTTGAGCTCAGAGAGATGCCTCTGCCTCCTGAGTGCTGAGATTAAAGGTGTGTGCCACCACCACTGGGCTTAACAGTTTTTCTTGTTGCCAAACCTATTGACCTGAGTTTGCTATCCAGAATCTACACGGTGGACAGAGAAGACTGACTCCCTAAAACTGTCCTCTGGCCTCCACACAGATGTGGTGTGTGTGTGTGAGTGCACATACACAACAAAAACAACAACATCATCAAAATAAATGTAATTTAAAAAGAAGACATTGTCTTCATTTTCTGTCTTATTGCGAGTTCAGGGAAGGAACCTCTAGGTGGCACCAGAGAGTGACAGATTTTTTTTTTCTTTTTTTTTTTTTTGGTGACTCAGACTGGCCCAAGGCCAGTTTCTGGACTACTCACAGTTGATGGCTGGGGCCACTGTGGAACAAGGGACATGCCACGTGAGACACTGACAAATCACTGCTGAGGGTTGGAGGTGCACTTTGAGTCTGAAAGAGCAACCAGAGCCAAGAAGATGAGGACGAGGATGAGTCCCCAAAGAATCATTATCAGGTGGCACATGGCTGCTGCTTCTCTGGGTCCCATGCTAAGCCCCAGGAGCCAGACTTTGAGCCTTTCGTCCCTCTCATCGGGGCTGGAAAAAGCCAGTTTTGGATCTGGCATTCCTTTGGGGATCTATGTGGACAAAGGCAAGATTTTTCGCTCCACATCAGTGTTTTCAGATCCAGAGAACCCTGCCATTGTGGCTGACTGAGTGTATTCCTTGCTGGACTCCTGCAGGCCTACTGCATAGATGACAGAATGGAAAGAGCCACTAGCAAGTGAGTCGGCGTGAGTCACTGAGCAGACCAGGGCCAGGCAGTGGGCACAATGCAGCCTTCTCTAACCAATGTAGTTGGAACACACTATATATCCGTAGCAATTGAACAGAAGAGAGAAGTGTCCAGTTTGGGGCAGGAATGTAGGGTCATGCGCACAGTCCGAGAAGCCCACCCAGCCCCAGTTCAGTCTGGCTCAGGGCTTAGGTTCAGTCCATTTTGTTGCTAGAGCTATTAGAGCCCCACCTGTTCCCTGGCAGCCCAAACAAGACAAACGTGGTCCTGGGAGATCTGTTGAAGAATCTAAATTTGTGTGTCCTAAAGCAAAGTTTTTGTACCAGGGACATAGACTTAGCAATAGAAATCAAGACACTATTAACAAAGAGAAAACATTCTGGAGAATAGTATGGGTTAGTGATGGAACGAAAAGACCCCAAAACGCCAGGCCTCAGGTCATGTAATGCTTTAGATGATGTTTATATAGTTCTGGTCCTCTCGTGTTTCTGTCTCAAGGTTTTGTTTTGTTTCTTCTTAGAGTAAGCTGAGGTAGATAGGGTTTCTACCGTTCCTCTCCCAACTGGTTTATTTGTTAATATTTACAATTTTTAGTTTTAGATTTATTGATTTATTTTGGGTTTTTGAGGTAGGATTTCTCTGTGTAGCCCTGGCTGTCCTGAAACTTGCTCTGTAGACCAGGCTGGCCTTGAACTCAGAGATTTGCCTATCTCTGCCTCCTGAGTGCTGGGATTTATTTTATGTGTATGAGTGTTTTACCTACACGTATGGTCTTCACCCTATGCATGTCATTGCTCAAGGAGATCAGAAGAGGGAATCAGATCCCCTGGAACTGGAGTTACAGATGGCTGTGAATCCTCATGTAGGTGCTGGGAATTGACCTGGGACTTCTGCAAGAGCATCAAGTATTTCTAACTTCTAAGCCTTCTCTCCAGTCCATGTGTTAATATCTAATCTTTTTTTTTTTTTTTTTTTTTTTTTTTTTTGGTTTTTCGAGACAGGGTTTCTCTGTGTATCCTTGGCTGTCCTGGACTCACTTTGTAGACCAGGCTGGCCTCGAACTCACAAAGATCCGCCTGCCTCTGCCTCCCAAGTGCTGGGATTAAAGGCGTGCGCCACCACCGCCCGGCTCTTAATATCTAATCTTTATTAACTTTATGTTATATGTATGTGTGTGCCTAAGTGTATGTATGTGCACTCTGTGCATGCAGTACTTAAGGGGGCCAGAAGAGGGCACCAGATCTCCTGGAACTGGAGTTACAGATGGTTATGAGTCACCATGTGGAAGCTGGGAAGCAAACCTAATCCTCTGCAAGAGCAGCCAGTGTTCTTAACACTCAGCCATCTCTCCAGGCCCCCTCATATCTTAATGCTGCCATCTGGGTCCATACTCTCTCGCCACCACAAGAGCTCCACCATGAGACTTCTAGGGAAATTCCAATTCCTTGGGGTCAAGTGTTTCAGTATCTGAGGCAAATGGAGGGCCAGAGTGAGTCTGTATCTTCATTAGAGCAGGAAGAATGACAGGAAGAAGCCCTAAGCCCATATGTTGCTGTAGATTTAACCACAACTGTTTTCTGCAGCCTAAGATAGAAAGCAGTAAACAAACAAACAAACAAACAAAAAACACACACACACAAACTTCTGTGTGTGTTTAAAATGAGCCACACAGAAGCAAGACCACACACAGCCATCAGCTACTCAAACAGAGCTTTATTTTTCTCCCATGAGAAGAGGTTTGAATGCAGGCATTTGCTGCTTATGAGTTAGTGGCTCGATTACATTGGGGCTACCACACTCACAACTATTTTAGCCTCTTTGTCACAGTTGCAATGTGGTTACTACAGCTCTGGCTCTCACATGAGAATTTAGGATGGGAACTAGAAGGGAAAATGAAGGATAGATTTCACTTCCTCTTCATAAGGAAAAGCAAGACCTAGCTTCCAAATTCCCTGTTCATTGACAAACAGTATCACTTGGCTCCCACCATAACCTGAACATGTTGCTATCCTGGGGTAGCTGGTGTTCTGCTTCCAGGAGAAAGAGGTGGCTGGCATTGGAGATCAGCCCAAAAAGCTTCTCTTAGTGTTTGGGGGCAGTGCCCTCTGCTCAGAGAAGAGGGTGACACCCTCCATGGGGGTGGAGAAAAGACCACAGGCCTCACAGAGAGGTCCTGCCCTTCCCCTTCAACAGGCACCCTGGATACCAGACTATCTGAAAATGGGGCTGTTGGGAGGAAAGGGGGACCTGGTGCCCAGCGTAGGGTCTTGGGGTGAACGCCTTGAGCCAGAAGAGTGTGTGCTTTTTCAGTGATGACGGACAAGAATGACCTTTAGGGTGGTTTGTGAATTTTCCAGTGTTGGAAGGTCTTTCTGTTTTAATGTAATTCAACATTTACAGACAAGAAGGGAATCAGTAAATACTTCCTTACGTCCTATACGAGATACACTGCTCACATCTTGCACCAAATTCTTTATACTTTCTTTGCTTTATACTTTCTTTGCTTTATATAAAAATGTCCAACACCCATAGCCTGGTTGTGGTTGTGGTGCACGCTTTTAATCCCAGTACTCGAGAGACAGAGGCAGGTTGATCTCTTGAGTTCGAGGCCAGCCTGGTCTACAGAGTGAGTTCCAGGACAACCATATCTACACAGAGAAACTTTGTCTCGAAAAATCAAAACCACAAACAAGAAAAACCAAATCAAAACAAAAAAATATTTACCTTCTACCTATCATCTGAACCTGCCTATTTATATATCTATCATCTACTTATCAATCATCTGTCCATCTATCTATCTGTCTATCATCTGTCTGTATCTACCAATCATTTATCATCTATCCATCCATCATCTATTGTTTATGTATTATCTTTGATCTATCATCATCTATTAGTCATCCACTAACTGTATATTATCTATCTAATCATCAACCAGTCACATCATGTTTCTATCAGTAATCTAATGACGTCTCTTCTCATCTGTGCATGAGTTTAATCATCTATCTACCTATCAATTATCTCTCTGTGTCTCTGTCTCTATGAGTCTCTTACCCGTCCAGCTATCTCTTACCTGTCCTATTTGCATCTGTATGTCCAAGGAGAGAAAGGGAGATGGAGGAAGTGTGGAGGGAGGAAGATTCAGGACTTTACACCTAGCGCTTAGATTAGCCCATCCCCTCAGCAAGCCCCTCTGTGGCTGGGACCATGGTGTGTGGAGGGCGTGGCTACAGCTCATCTCCTTAGCTCTGTGGGTCTGCAGAGCAGTCACTATGATGTGGGTCTCAGGGCCAATCTGGAGCAGACATGGTGTCTGGAGCCCATCCTTAGGTAGCACAGGGTCCCAGGTGTCCAATCCTACACTTATAAGGGTAAGTCCCTATCAGTCAGCAGGGTAGGGGGGTGAACACTGGCTCCATCTGGAAGGGTGGGCATGGTATTGGCTAGGACAATCTGCTATTTTATTTGCGTACAGAGACAATTGTAGAAGACTCCTGCTGCAGGACTTCATGGAGACAACTCACTCATGGGGACAGCATCATGTGGCATCGGTCAGGAGTGGCCCTGACGCCCACATACGGGCAGAGATCAGCTTCCAGATGACTCCCTCTGTGTGACCTTTCTTCCTTACCAAGGAAGGCTGAAGCTTATACGCTATACACATAAAATAATAAAACAAGTTAAAAGCAAAAGAGTTGACGTACATATTTCTCTTTTTGGTTTTGTTTCCCTTTAGTTTGTTTGTTTTATTTATTTATTTTTACTATTGTTTTGGTTTTTCAAGACAGGCTTTCCCTATGTAGCCCCTGGCTATCCTGGAACTCTGTAGACCAGGGTGGCATTGAACTCACAGATATCCGCCTGCCTCTGCTTCCTGAGTGCTGGAATTAGAGGCATGAACCACTATGCTTGGCCATTACAGACAGTTTTGAACTGCCATGTGGGTGCTGGGATTTGAACCCTGGTCCTATGGAAGAGCAGCCAGTGCTCTTAACCACTGAGCCATCTCTCCAGCCCCTTCCCTTTGTTTGTTTGTTTTTTTTTTTTTAAAGCTGGCTCTAAGTCAGTAGACAAGGCTGGCCTTGAACTAATGGTAACAATCCTGCTTTGGCCTCCCGAGTTCTGGGGTTGCCGCCATGAACTCCTATGCCCAGCTTTTTAGTTAGTTTTTGAATATCATGATACTAGGCATTGAACATGCCAGGTGAGGGCTCTCTTGCTCAGACACACCCCCAACTTTATTAGGTTCTGGTCCTCATGAATAACATTTAGGTGGCTTCAGGCGAAGAGCCCATCCAGCCCCCCTCACCTCACATGAGGAGCACATGGGGAGCCCATGACAAGAAAGACCATCTACAAGTGGAGGTTCTTAGCACTGCTTCTCACAAGGGACTGGCCTTTGTGACCCCTGAATAGACACCAGCCTCCATCTCAGCCCAGACAGGCTTTACCTAATATCATTGCCACTCTGTTGTCACATGCTGCCTGCCACACCACACTGCCCACTCAGGGCTCCAGAAGTGGCTGTGTGAAATGAGAGCTCTTGTTACCTTCTAAAGGTCTGGCTCAGAGCAGTTAGGATCCACATTGGCCATAGCCTTTGTGTGGTACAATTCAGACACCTGCTTTCTTCCATGATCCTCCTATTTCCATTAACCTGATGTCCACAGGGTTTATGCCAGTGGTCCTCAACCTTCCTAATGCTGCAACCCTTTAATACAGTTCCTCATGTTGTGGTGACCCCCAACCATAAAATTATTTTCATTGCTACTTCATAACTGTCATTTTGCTATTGTTAATAGCAATAGTAATAGAAATATTTTTTAGAGGCAGAGAATTGCCAGTGGGGTTGGGACCCATGGGGTCAAGAACCACTGGTTTATGTAGATGAAGCTCTATGAGCTCAGCCTGGGTGACCTCTGTTGGTCACCTTTATCTCTGTAACCCATGGAGTTGTACTGGGACTCACCTGCAGGATAGCTGAAGAGAGTCTATCACCCTTGGACACCTCCCAGATCATCCTCTACCTTCCGGTCCTGCAGCACCTGCCTTGCTCTGGAGACCTCAGGTGTGACAGCGGCTTCCTAACATGGCCAGCTGAGGGGTCCACCTCGCAGTATGGGCTGAGGTATGTCTTTCAGGTCTGCAGATGGAAACTCTAGCTGGTGCCCGAGAATGCTGAGCGCATGCGGCTGCTGGATCTTCAAAGAAATGGTTATGTTGAAACAAATTCCCACAGTGTGACTCCATCTTTCTTGCAAGCAGTGATTAGGACACAGCTAAGTGGATAAGGACGCCCAGGTTACCATTGGCTGGGTGACACCGGCCAGGGTCATGGCAGCCCTGGAGTCATCACATGTCCATACTTTAAACCACATGTGCTGTTATTTTTTTTCCCCCTCCTGGGTTGAGCTGACACACAGAGAGGTTGTTCTCAGGGCATCTAGTTCCCTGGGGCTTAGATGGTTTAGTTTCAGTTTTGCTCCAGTATAATTAGGTGAAATGGGGAAGTGTGTGTGTGTGTGTGTGTGTGTGTATGGGTTTGTGCATATGAGTGCAGTGCCTCAAGATGCCAGAAGAGGGCGGTGGATTCTCTAGAGTTGGAGTTAGAGGAAGCTATGAGCCACCCAGTGCGGGTGCTGGTCACTGAACTCAGGCCTTCTGCAAGAACAGCACACTCTCTTAACCACCAAGTCCTTGCTCTAGTCCTACACTTCTGACATCTTTTTAAAAAGTCAAGAATTGATGATAGCAGTCCAACAAACTCAAGAATCTGACGGTGCTACCCTAAAACACTGGATTCTGCCATTCATTTCCACCAAGCTCTTGATGTTGTCATAGTGACAGAGAGCTCAGAGGCATGCATTTCTTCAAAATGAGTACTAATAATTAAAAAGTATTTATTTTATTTTTTTTGCATATGGGTGTTTTGATTGGGTGTATTTGCGCACCATATGCATGCCTTGTGCTCTTGGAGGCCATCAGATCCCCTGGAGCTGGAGTTACAGATGGCTGCGAGCCTTCATGCAGGTGCTGGGAATCGAACCTAGGTTCTCTGCAAGAGCAACAAGTGCTCTTAACCCCTGAGCCATCTCTCCAGCCCCAAGGCTTGTGATTTTTTTTTCCATCTCCAGCACCTAAATCAAGATGCCTATGGGCTCTCTAGCCAGGGTTAATTTTGAGCAATCTCTGAAATTGATCTGACAAAAACTCATCATTGAACCTTTTCCCAAGACCCATGGATAGATTTTTCTAGACACAAACAGGCTAAAAACGAATGCAATGAAATAATGATATAGTTCAATAAATACGCAGTTGGGGTGTTATTTCACTTTATGTGTAAGCAGTTGATTTTATGGATGAGATTTTTCCCCCTCCCATTTTTTTTTCTTTTTGAGACAAAGTCTATGTTTCCTTGGAACTTGCTATATGGGCTTTGATCTCACAGAGATCTACCTCCCCAGAGCTAAGATCAAAGGTGTACTCCGCCATGCACAGGAAGGTTTTGTTTTTTAATTATCCAATTTCCAGAACATTAGTTGAGTAGACTATCCTTGTGCATTTTGCAGTACTGAGGACAGGGCCCAGGATCTTATACATGCTAGGCAAATGCTGTACCCATGTGCTCCACTGGGCCCATCTCTCTTGCTATTAATGTTTCTTTGTCTTAATTAATCTTTAATTAATTTGATCAGTCTGCTGTTTTATCAGCCTCTCCGACTATGCACCAGGACCAAACTGCTTATCTCTTGTGTGTATGGGGTGGTGGTGGTATATGTGTGTGAGGGTGTGTGCTGTGCGGTTGTGCACACCCGTGGGGATCAGACGAGAGCATCATGTATCTTGCCCTATTACTCTCAATGTTATTCTCTTGAGACAGGGTCTTTCAATGAAGCTGGAACTAGGCTGGTGGCCAGAGAGCATCAATAAGACAAAAATCTTAACACACAAAACTAGGTCCATGTAAATCATGTGCTTACACTTAATGTGAAGTAGCAGCCCTACTGGGCATTTACTGAACTGGTCTCCACTCCCTTTCCCCAGCATTGGGGTTACAGGTGACCATGCCTGGACATTTACAAGGATTCTTAGGATTTGAATGCAGGCTCTCATGTTGCACATAAGTGTATGTTACCTGCTAAGCCATCTCACCAGATTCCTTCTTATCTCTTCATGCTGTATTTCAGTGTCTGCCCCCTCCTGGCTCTTGTTGTCTTAAGAAGACACATTTCAGGTTGAACTTGGAGGCATGATTTTCCTACAAAGTCCAGGTTCAGCTTTCAGAGGCCTAAAATTTCCCCACTTTGCATCATTGTACTGATATTATAGTGTTTTGACTAAGAATGTCACCCACAGGCTCAGGTAGTTGAACACTTGTTTCCCCAGTAGGTGGCGCTGTTTGGGGGGGGTTATGGAACCTTTAAGAGGTGGAGGAAGTATGCCACTTGGGGGAGGGCTTTGAGGGTTTGTAGCTCCACCCCACATCCTGTTCTCTCTTTCTCTCTGCATTTGAATATGTAAACTCTTAGCTTTCCATGCCTGGTGCTTGCTGCTTCTCTTCCCTGCCATGATAGACCCTTATCCTTCTGGAACAATAAGCCCAAATAAACTCTTTCTTCTGTAAGTTGCCTTTGTCATAGTGTTTTTATCACAGCAACAGAAAAAGTAAATAAGACACAATTAATGATACTGTTGATTTAGGGAGAATTTTATAAAAGTCTAACCTCCCTGTCCTACCTCACTTCTCTGTTGCTGTGATGACAGCCCCCCTCCCGACCAAGGGCTGGAGAGATGGGTCAGTGGTTAGGAGCACTGGATGCTCCTCTAGAGGACCTGGATTCAATTTTCAGCACCCACATAGCAGCTCACAACTGTCTGTAACTCCAGTTCCAGGGCATGCACGAGGTGCACATATATATGCATGCAGGCAAAAATACTCATACGCATAAAATAAAATAGATAAATCTTTGAAATAAAACACTGACCAAAAGCAACTTGGAGGAAGGGGTTTATTTGGCTTACAAATTCTAGTCCTCCACAGAGGAACCCATGCAGGAACCCATGCAGGAACCCATGCAGGAACCCAGAGGCAGGAACTGAAGCAGAGGCCATGGAGGAGTGCTGCTTACTGGCTTGCTTCTCCTGATTTTCTTAGCCTGCCTTCTTATACAATCCAGGATGACCTTCCCAGGGGTGGCACCACCCACAGTGGGCTGGACCCTCTTACATCAATCATTAATCAAGAAAATGCCCCTTGGCTTTGCCCATGGGTCAATCTAATGGAGGCACTTCCTTCACTGAGGCTTCTTCTGGGGTGTGTCAGGTTGGCAAGTTTAGCTATAATACTCCTGACCCTGCCACCTTCTTTTTATTCAACATCTCCTTTTCATTCCTCAGTCTTTCTGATGTCAGTCATGCATGCTCAAGGTTTTTTGTTTTGGGGTGGAGGGATGCTGCTCTGAGTAGGGTCGTCCTTCCTGTCTCTTTCCTTGTGGGTTATTGCTTCCACATAGGAGAGGGGCTGAGTTTTGCATGTTTCTTTTTTCTAACATTAATGTGCAGATGTTACATGCATGAATTTCTGTTACTAAAAACAATTATTGTATTCTAATTTAGGATATATGTAGGATCTTCTATTCATTCTTCTCTTCCCATCCCCTATTCGATTTCCCATCCTATCCATCCCATACCATCAAATCCCACCCACTGTCTCGTCTCATCCATCCACACCACCCATCCTATCTGATACCATCCAATCCCACCCTCCATCCTCCCATTCATCCCGCACCATCCCTATTCCATCCATCCATCTCATCCCATCTCAACCTATGCCCATCCTTATTCCATCCATCCATCCATCCATCCATCCATCCATCCATCCATCCATCCATCCCATCCAGTTCTTGACAGTAACCATTTGTTTCCGCGCTTTCCCGTGATTTCTGGTAGGTCTCAGCACTTCTTCCAGCCTCCCAGCTTTCTAGACTTTCCTTCCTTCCTGTCCCACCGGGACTTATGTAGGTTCTTCTGTGAAGAGACCCCTGGCACGATGCTGAGCTTTATGTCAACTCGTGACTTCAAAATACTGCATCAAGGACTTAGGCAGCCCCCCTTTCTGCCCTCTTTGGAGCTGGCTGGCTGTGAAGCCGGCTGTGCTCTGTGACAGCCTGCCGAGGCGCTGACGCTCAGCATTAGAAGAGACCTATTCTTAGGTACGTTTCAGACAACAGGCGTAGATCCTGTTTAATGCTGAGGCCTCAGAACTCCTCTGTGACCAGAATGCCCACCGCTTCTGCCAGCAGCAGAATCCTACAGAGGCAGCCTGTGTGCCTCCCCCAGGCGAGGGCTGGGGCCTGGAACCGGTATTTATTACACAGCTCTGCTTCTGACCCTTCTGTGACATCCGCTGCATGTGCTAGATGGAGGGACGGGACAAACTCTTGATGGTGTGTTATCGAGTATAACCTGTGCCAGCCCGGTGACCCAGGGAGTCCTAAGCTCTGTTCCCTGCTCAGGAGTGAATGGGCTGGGACCAGCGTGGACCAATGGCTGCTTTTGTTTTATCTTTCGAACTTGGCAGTTCCTCCTGCTGTGTTGGACCTGCCTTCATCCTTCCTGGAATAGAGTGGCCTCACCTATTGCCTTGTCTCAAGAGATGTTGTCACGAAGCTTTGAGTCTAGTATTATTTTCAGTATTTCATGCACAAATAATTCCTTCCTTCCATCCTTCCTTCCTTCCTTCCTTCCTTCCTTCCTTCCTTCTTTCTTTCTTTCTTTCTTTCTTTCTCCCTTCCTCCCTCCCTCCCTTCCTTCCTTTCTTCCTTCCTTTCTCTTTCTCTCTTTCTTTTTGTGAGATTAGGAAATCACACTAAGAAACTGTGCCCCAAGCTGCACACTGTCCTATGTAAGGCTTCCTCCTGTCCCTCAGGATTTCTCAGGATGGCAGCAAGGGCCACAGCTCCACCTCCATTCCTGTCTTGTTTTTTCACCACTCTGAGAGACACCAGCAGGGAGGGACAGAGCCACCGAGCCTTGGACTTGGAGCCTATTGGATGTGGGAATGCTTTGAAAATGATTTCCTCTGCTAAGAAAGTAGGGGTTGAAAGCCATCCTATTATTTTATTTTTGTTACTTAAAAATGTTTCATTATTTCATTTAATTGATTTGAGTTATTTGGGCTTTTGTGTAAATCTGTGTACCATGTGTGTGCAGTGCCCACCAGAAGAGGGCATTGGGTCCCCCGGAACTGGAGTTACAGATGGTTGTGAGCCCCCCGTGAGTGCTGGGAACTGAACTCAGGTCCACTGAAAAAGCTGTCAGTGCTCTTAACCACTGAGCAATCTCTCCAGTCTTGAGTTTTTGTTTTCTGTGGTGGAGGACGGAGCCCAGGGTGCCCTGCTTCTGAGTACAGCCCAGCCCATAGAGCTGTTGTATCAGTAATTGACCTTTCTTTACAGGGGCAGGATCTCTGTAACCCAGGCTGTGGCCTTAAACTCATAGCAATCCTCCTGCCTCAGCTTCTCAGATTGCTGGGATTTTAGGTATGTATTTCATTCTGGCTCAGAATGAGTCTTTGAGAGCAGTAATGGATTTATTTTCTTCTGCCACAAAAGCCCCATGAAGTTGGCGTGATATTTCAAAGAGATGGTGATTCTGTAGCGAAGGGTGGGCTGACCTGTACAAGGCGACGCAGAAAGTCAGGATCAGGCCTGGGCCAATGTGATCTCAGATTAAATGACACGCTTTACCTCTTGTAACATGTGTAGCTGAATGGCATGAGGAATATCCTTGGTATGTGCAGCCACTCCCTCTCTGGTTCCGTGATGTGTCTATTGCCCCAGAATAAACCCCATGCTCATTAAATGGTGGTTTCCAATCTTTATTATCACCAATATGCTTTTTATTTTCTATGAAATCATCTATCCTGGGCATTTCATTAAAAAAACCACTCAGCAAAGTATGTTTTATGTGTTTCCTTAGCATAGTGGAAGTCAGTTGTTTATGTTTTTTCATAGCCGAATACTATTTTGTTGTATGGACATATCCCATTCTGTGGGTCAGTCATTGGTCCCTGGACATTGAGATGGTCTTCCCCGTGGCAACTATGACAATACTGCTGTCAGGAAGAGCATATGAGTTTTTGAGTAGGTTCTGGCTCCTTCTACAGTCTCAGGGTGTTGGCAGTTGCCAGGATCTAATGGCTCTGCAGGGCAGGGCATGGCAGCCATTTCATTCCCTGCCTCCACACTTCAGTGTGGACCTGTGTTTGGGGCACAGGTGCTTGAGTGAAGCCTCCCTTCCCAAAGGCAAGTTCTGAAACATATTCAAGATGCAAAATGAGTCCAGATGAGGAAAACCTTTTTTAAAAAAAAGATTTATTTGCCAGGCATAGTGGCGCACGCCTTTAATCCCAGCACTCGGGAGGCAGAGGCAGGTGGATCTCTGTGAGTTTGAGGCCAGCCTGGTCTACAGAGTAAGTCCAGGACAGCCAGGATTGATACACAGAGAAGCCCTATCTCGAAAAAAAAACCCAAACAAACAAAACGAGATTTATTTATTTGTTTGTTTGTTTGTTTGTTTATTTATTTAAGTGTGTGTGTGTGTGTGTGTGTGTGTGTGTGTGTGTAGTGTGTGTGTGCGCGCGCCTGTTGAATGCCCTGGAGTTAGTATTATAGGCAGCTGTGAGCTACCTGATGTGGGTTCTGAAATTTTTGATGAACACGTGGTAGGGGACATCATCCTGGGGGGGGTGTCAATCCCTTGGCCTCTTAGTTTTAGCTGGCCATGGTTCATTCAAGATCCACCTGTTGACCAACGGTGTCAGACGGGTGTGCAGCTTTCACCGCGGTGCCTTTAGAGTTTAAGACTTATATTTCATGTGTATGGGTTATATATGTGTGTGTGTGTGTGTGTGTGTGTGTGTGTGTGTTGCTTGCCTATATCCGTGCACCACATACATGCAGTACCTGCGGCGACCAGAAGAGGGCGTTGGATTCCCCGGAACTAGAATTACCTGCAGATGGTGGAGACCGTGAATGCTGAGAACCAAACCCCAGTCTTCTGCAAGACCGTCAAGTGCTCTTAATAACCCCTGAGCTGTCTCTCCAGCCCTGACATGAGGGTCTTAAGACCACAGAGTGAGTCCCATAACTCGAGAGGCCACAGACAGCTCCCAGAAACCCTTGGTTTGGTAGGAAGCACCAGCCTTTTTTGTTTTTAGTTTTCCTCAGTCTTTTCCTACATAGGCTATAGGGCTCATCACAGACTCAGGAGGCTGCCAGGCTAAGGTGGCCCTTCAGAGGAGCAGAGCTATTTAGCATCTTTATACAGTTAACGGTGACCTCAGCGGAGTGTGTGTGTGTGTGTGTGTGTGTGTGTGTGTGTGTGTTTCCATGTGTGTCCATTTCCTGGTATTATTCTCTCTTGCTCCTCTGTTGCTAGGTAGCTGGTAATCTGGCAATTGCCAGATGAGTTGAGGCTAGGAAGGGTCCATGGGGTGATGGGCAGCTGGGTGGGGAGAGAGACTGGACAGGGATGAAGGACCCAGGCAGCTGCGAGCTCTGCACAGCCGCCTCATTCTGCATCCTGGGCATTACCGGATGGGCAGGCACATTGATGTCTCTGCTTCCCTCGGGCTGCAGGGCCCTGGACCACCTGCAGGGGCAGACCCAGCCCTGGGCCGCCAGGGGAGCTCTTCAGCCCTGAGCCCTGCATCAAGGGCCCCAGCTCCGCCTCCGTTCCTGCTTTTGACCATGGCTTCATGAGAGACACCAGCGGGAAAGGGACAGAGCCATCTTGGGATGTGTGTGTGTATGCATGCGCGTTTGTGTGTGTGTGTCCCCGTGTGTTAAATCATTGCCTTTTCCAAGCTTTGGCTACTGCTCTCTGGCAGGTGGCTCTTGCTCTCTCTCTCTTTCTCTCTCTCTCTCTGGAAAAATTAAATGAATAATTTCTAGCTGATTTCAAGCGGTGCCCACACACCCATGCCCTTTAGTGTTGATTGGATCCCTTCTCTGCCTTTCTCTCTCTCTCTCTCTCTCTCTCTCTCTCTCTCTC
>CAJQZJ010037421.1:2518622-2534583 GCA_907164525.1 Lophiomys imhausi
TCTCTCTCTCTCTCTCTCTCTCTCTCTCTCTCTCTCCTCCCTCCCTCTGGCCCCAGTTTGTAATCTGACACAGTATACTGCAGTGGTTCTGTCTGTCTCTCTCTCTCTGGGAGACTGGGAGGCTGGGCACCGAGAACATCCAAGGTAGGTTGCGATTTGAGATTTAATTTTTTTTTCTCCTAAAAATAGCTTCTGTCCCATTCACCTTTACCTCTTAGAGCCACAGCGGCATGGGTGACAGGGGCTTAGCAGGGAGCTCTTTGCCCAGGTAAAGTTTGCATCGGAAGAGTGTCCTTCGGCATTGGGTGGGCAGTGGTGGCTGCCGAGGACGGAGGCTGCCTCCGGTGATGCTTGGTGCGGAATGCCACCGTGCTCCAGTCATCGTGTGGCTTGCCACCAATGGATCCTTGTCAGAGTGAAGGGAAGGACTGACTGGCTTCTTTCACCCGTACCGTGTCAGCGATGGCGACGACGGTGGTGGCGCTGTGGCTCTCCCGGTCCTCTTGGGCCCCCAGTCTTCAGAAAAGCCCCTCTGGGCAAAGTTTGACACCACGCGTCGGGGCAGAGCCTTTCCAGAGGGCAGAAGCTCGGTCTTGGTTTCAGATAGAGCTCCTGGGGCCCGGGGACGACTTCCTGGGGGTCGGTGCAGGGGGGAGGGGCGGGCTCGAAGCATCCCAGTCGGCCCCGCCATCCACTGCCCACGCGGACTGAAATGTGCAATGTGAATTTGTCAAATAGTGTCCCAGAGAGTGGCTCTGCAGTGGTTTGTTTGTGGAGACAGATGTTCTTGCGGCAGTGTGTGTGTGTGTGTGTGTGTGTGTGTTTATGTTTCCCCCGAGGCCTTTGGCTAGTGTAGACTTTCCCCTCCACCTGGAAAGGCAAGGTTTGCAGGTTTACCAGATGACCTGGCAGGACACTGGTGTGGACAGAGCCAGAGGGAGGCGCTGGCTGGCTGGACCTCTCGGGGGAGCAGTTTGGTTCTGTCCCCAGGGAGAGTGAACTGACTGTCTCCTGAACTGACTGAGAGCTGGTGTCTGGGTGATGAGATCAGAAAGAGAAAGGGGAGATGAAGACAGAAAGAGGGAAGGAAAGGCAGAAAAAAGAGGGAGTGAAGAAAGGGAAAGAGGGACAGAGAAAAGGAAGGAAGGAGGGAAAAGGGAAGAGGAGAGAGAGAAAATGAAGGAGGACAAGGACTAGAAAGGAAGAGAAGTGTGGAGGAAGAAAGGAAGGAAGGAGAGGAGGAGAGAGGGAGGAAAAGAAGGAAAGAAGGAAGGGAAGAAGAAACGAAGGAAGCACATTCCCAGTCTTCTGCTGAGTGGAGGGGAGCAGGCCCACTGTGGGTTGTTGGGACTGAACTTGGGGCTCTCTAGACCCCTCTGAATGCGTCTATAATAGATTCTCAGAGTGTTGATGGCTGAGGGGCGGGGTGGGCATGGGGCAGGGAAGACAAGAAGGTCGTGCCTCAATACAGACCCTTCTGAAGGACCCTGGGTGGGAGACAACTCATGTCAGAGAGAAGGTAATACCACAGATGGAGCTTCGTCTTACACTCGAAGAGAGTGGTGGTTCTGGATGTGAGAGTGTGGAGGAGGGGTCGGTGCCCAGGGTCCTGGGCCTCTGTGGCAGGTTATGGAATGATTTCTTCTCTGTCCAGTTCTGAGCTAGGAGCTGAGAGCTGGGTGCATCTCAAATGACCCCAGTTGTGGAATGCAATTAGTGTGTGACCTCTGAAAACTGCCCCAGTCCCCCATTTCTCCCAGCTTTACTAGAGTCTCCCCCAACCCCAAACTGACTTCTTTCTCGGCAGCTGCTGCCTCCCCCGCGCCCCCCCCCCGCAACATTTGTGGTTCTGTTGCATGGGTTCTGAGGTCAGGACTTTTGAGCTCCAGGCAGGGTGGCTCTTCAGGGGCGTGGTATGTCAGCGGCAGGGGTCTTAGGGCCAAATGGCTCAGTACTCAAGGCACAGAGCTCAGCCCTTGCAGTAGTCCAGGGTGGAGGGGGCAGCTGGCCTTTTACCCTTTGCCCTCACTGTCAGCATGAGGGAAGATGGCGAAGTAGGGGGGCTACCAGGTGCTTCCCCAATGGGCAGTGGCCATGCTGAGCTCTCAAGCCTGTCTGCAAAGACACCAGGCTTCCAGACAGCTTCCCTGTAGGGACTCTGTCACTCAGTGTATCAGGGGCATGGTTCAAGGGGAAGGGCTGAGCACCTACATTTCTCAAAGTTCCCAGAGGTAGCTGGGTAGCTGGTTAGGACCCCCAGTGGGAGCACCCCTGGATCAGAGGGCAAACCGTCCAGCACGCTAAGCAACTCTGGTGAATGTTCTCCACGCACCCTTAGTCACTGGTGGGGTCACAAATGGAGCACTGTTACAAACTTGTGCCAACCTTCCAGGAGGCGTCTAGATTTGTGAGTACCACGCAGGGTACACAGGCTCACAGGAAAGTGGCTGTAAAACCTCCTTTGTGCCCAGGCAGCTCCCAGGGATGCAACAACGGTGAGTTGGGTTCCAGTGCGTGGGCAGTTTGACTGGGAACTTCCTGAGGTGCCAGTCGTCTCCAGAGTGCTACCCTGCATCCCTGATGCCAGTCTCCAGAGTGCTTCCCTGCATCCCTTGGACCCATCTTGAAAACAATGACAGTCTTCCATCCTACTCCGTCTCCTCATTGCCGACACCTGCGTGGAAAGTGGTGTCGTGATGTGGGAGAGGCCAGCCAGCTTGGGAAGCATCTGCCACTCTTGCTGACATGCTGTCTGTGCAAGGGTGCAACCAGCTCCTTTCTCCTTTTTCCTGCGTCTCTCCTTGCCTCCATCTCTCTCCTCTTTTACCCCACTTCACACTCTTTAAAAAAAAAAAACCTATCTCCATCTCAGTCGAATATTGGACCTTGGTTTGGGATCTGTATAAAATATCCAGCGTGCTTTGTCCTCTGGTTCGGATGACTGTGAACCATGGTGCTCCAGCCCCCTGCTGTGTTCCGCTTCCTTGAGTGAATCTGGGCGCACTGTTCTGGTGGGCCACTCTGACCACTGCTGTGTAATATTCCACAATGTCTGTCACTCATGTTTTAGGCCCCTTTCCCCAAGAAGGGTGCCCAGGACACTCCAGAGCCCTGGCACACACAGGTGTCCTTGTGGCTCCAGGTGAGTCCTTCTCTGTGGGGTCTCAGAGTGGCCACTGAGCGTGCACATCCCATGTACTCTAAGAAGTGACTGCCTGGTCTTGTAGGAGGCTTCCAGGTTTTGTGTACTTGCTGACACATAGCATGGTGGCACTTTCTATTATGGTTCCCCCTCCACCCTGTGATGCCTGCTCCTCTTATTTCTCTGGGAAAAGCCTAGGAAGTGCTACAGTCCCAAGCTGAATTGACACAGCCAGAGCAAAGGGACAGAGGGGAAGGGACACTTCTTGGAAATCAGAACCCCGCTATTCTGTGTCTTCGGGACAGGGCTCATTCATAGATGCTGAGAAGATACAGTTATTTACAGCTGGCTGCTGTTACTGGGGGACAGAGTGAATGGCCTTGAGGGTATGATGGGTGGTTGTCACTGTGGGTGTAGAGTGTCACCGCTTGATGCTGGCCTATGCCAATAAGTATTACTTGCATGTGTGACTCACAGGCACTGGCTCCCCACATTACAGGAGGAGATAAAGTGGCTTGTCCCAGACCATGTGACTATGAACAGCCCATGTTGCAGCTCTAGGTCTCCGGATTCCAAAGCCAGTTTTATCTCAGCCCTGCCCTGCCCTTGTCATCTCAGTGGGCATGACAGTGGCCCACAGTGGACAAGTGTTGGACCCAGGACATGCTCCATTCCACCTTGGGAGCTTTTGAAAACCACTCATGTTCAGAGCCTTGTCCCTGGCTCTTAAAGCAGGTGCTGAGAGACAGCATTTAGAATATACATACGTGTGTGTGTGAGTGTGTGTATGTATATGTATGTATATATTTGGATGAATATATATATATTCACTCACTTGTGTGTATATGTGTGAGGGCATATGCATGCCATGATATGTGTGTGTAGATCAGAGAGAAACTTTTGGGAATCGGTTCTCTTCTTCCACCTTTTGAATTTTGGGGATTGAATTCATGTCATCCTTGGCAGCATGAGTCTTTATTCACTGAGCTGTCTCGTTGGCCCCATTTTTTTTTTTTGACATAAGTTCTCCTGTAGCCCAAACTACCTTCAAAGTCTTGATCCTCCCGCTTCCAACTCCGAGTCCTGGGGTTACAGGCATGTATCACCCCATCGAGCTCGGCAGCAACATTTACATGACATCTTTCTCAAAGTTATAATTCGATAGCCATGTTCCTGAGCATAATGTATGCACTGAGGGGCTTGCGACATGCGGTCTGTGTTGTGTAGCCTCTGCATCCAGCTCAGGGTTCCCCTAAACTGTGGGATATAGTAAATTATGACAGTTTTTTTTAAAATGGTGGGTGAGTACTTACATCATGTTGTATAGATGGACATTTTAAAAACCGAAATATCAGTGTGTGTGATTAGGGATGGAACCCAGGGCTTTATACATAGTAGGCAGGTGCTCTAGCCACGACCCCAGCCCCTTATTGGGGGATTATACACAGATTCTCTAGCCACAAGGTAGTTCCTCACTGGGAGATTCTAGGCAAGCATTCTGTTCCTGAGATACAACCCCTGTCTGGTCAGAACTACTACAGAAAGCAAAGGCATGTATAAAGCATGTTCCTCCTCCCCCACACTCACACTTCCTCTCCTATCTTGACTTGGAATTCCTTCTGTCTAGACATTTATTTAGATCCCTCCAGCCCTGCTCAGACTTGCCCCCTTTCTCTTTGCGTTGAAGATTGACCTCTCTCACTATGGCCTTTGCCTGAGATCTCCTCATGGGCTATGACTCATGTCCCTGGCCTCCTCCATTCGTTTCTGGTTTTCAGGCCACTCAGCGTGACAGATAGAGTCCTATGAAATCAGGTCCGGCCTGTTGCACCATGGGAGCTCTATCATATTTAGTGTCTGTCAGAGACATCTGAGGTCCCTAGAGGCCCTGGGTACTCATGGTGGGGTTGTGTTCTCCCTTTCTCCCTTACATCTTAGCCCAGAAGCCTCCACCAAAAGCTGCTCACTTGTTCAGGGCTCTGCTCGGAGGTCTCCTCTGAGAGTCTCTCCCTGCTTGACCTGCATGACAGCTGATGCCCTATCCCTCCCTGTTCAGTCCTCCTGAACAAGCTCTTCCCTCCTCTCCCACTCCCCATAGGCAGCCTTTGCTCTCTTCTGCCCCCTGGTGGCCTTCTCCTGTATACGCGCAGAGCACAGGGAGTAAATGTGTGGTGCAGGGACCCCCCTCCTACCCTGGTGCCCCCTCAGAATTCCTGAAAGGAACTAGACTTGTAGCTATGGTGACTTCCAGACTGCGGGGCCCATTGCAGTTCACTTGGAGGCCAGCGGCACCCCGAGGCCAATAACCGTCCTCAGCTTTGTGTGTAGCAGCCCAGGCTCTGGTCTAAGACAGAGAAGTTGATCTTTGAAGCCAAGTGTAAACTCAGCTCTTTCTGCATTTTCAGAGCTTACATCAACCTCATGAATTAACTGTTTTGTGTGTGGATATGAGGGGAGCCACACTGGACTAGCTGGGCCATTGGAGCCCAAGCAGAATTAGTAGACACTTGCATTCCTAGGCGCAGGAAAGATGAGAGAAGGTCACTTGCTAGTCTTCAGACACCATCCTGGGACCACTGAAGTTATCCTGTAAGTTCCGTTGCCATCCTTGATAGGCAGCTTGGAGCCCAGTGACAACTTGGAGCCCAGTGACACTCCTCTGGGAGCCAAAGCTGTCCTAGAGGCTTTTTGCCAATTGATACAGGACTACAAAAGCAATAGCTGCCCTTTATTGAGTGCTTGCTTATACTGAACATCTTTCTAGAACAATCTCATTTCTGCTATGAAGAAAATACACCGTGCTCTGCCTTTTCAGAGTGGAGAAAGAGAAGCAGAGAGTCTGAAAGAGGGGCCTGTAGTCACACCTAAGGACTCTGTTCTGTCACCAGACTCGGTCACCTGGGGAAGGTCGTTTCAGCAGGGTTATACTGTTACACTAACAGCCCACAGTCTCGAACATCAGTTTTCACCACCTGACCCCTGCGAGGCATAACCCAGTGTTTTTACAGACCCTTCTGCAGTGTGTGTGATTTTTTTTTTCTTTACAAGCTTCACTGTCAAGAATGAATGCAAATCTAGCAGCTGGGCCGGAGGAAGAGACCTTCACACTTTGATTGTCTGTGTCCCTGTGTCCCCATGATGGGTAGGTTGGAGAGAGGTACCCCAACCTCCATCTCAGCCTGAGATTCTTCACTGTCCATGCCTGGCCTTGCCCTGGAGATTTTTGCAGTCTAGGGGGCTTCTTTTCTACTTTTTGGCTTGAGGCTCCATGGGTGGAAAAGAGGGTGTGGGGGGAAAAGCACACGGCAGCCAAAGAATGGACTGACACCAGTATGCTGCTGCTCTCAGAAACATCACTCCCTCTGCCTTCAAGTCTCCCATCCAATGGTTTCCCAGGGGAGATTAACCCATGGTCTTGGAGGAGGCACCAAGACCAGTGTGGTAGCCTGAAGCATGGTTCTATGGTTATCATAGAGATTGGAACATGGGACCTCTTTTCCTCTCAGAAGCGAACAACATGAGCCTTGTCTCTGGCCTGCATGCTCTGGTCAAGGGCCATAAGACTCTCTCCATCGTTTATTCCCTTGTCTAGGTCTGATTCTGAGGGTTCCACCCTGGGTACATGATATCACAGAATCTCCCCCAAGTTCCAGTGTTGCTGGTTAATAGTGAGGATATCACTCTCTCTACATTTGGCTCCCCTCCCATGCCCACGTGAAACCCTGCCTGCATTTTACTGACTTTATCTGTTTTCAGTAAGTGCGCTTTCTAAAGACATGCATAATTTAATGTAACTGTAGATGAGGCTATACTTGAAGACTTCGTGTCACCTAAATAAAGTTAAATGTATATATGGCACAGCTGATATGGCACAGCTGTGATGGTTGAGGGAGTGCACAGCCTTTCAAGTCTGCATCCTGATAGCAGGCCTGTGCCCCGACGCCTACTGTGCATGATATTTAACGAAAGGTGAGGCTGGACAGCCTGGGAGTTGCTTCCCCCCTTCCCCCTACCCCCAGACCTTCAGAGCATCCTTATAAAGGAAATGTATGGGATGAATATTGGCCCTGGTGAGGTCCCCACCCTAATCCCCTAAGGGTGACAAAGGCTGCTAAGAACATCAGGTCTCTAGACTGGGGTGGGAGGGCTCTATCTTCCTCTTAGGGAGAAAGATACATTCACCGAAGAGGTTATTGGGGGGTGGAATCTGAGACAGAGGAAAACACCCACAAAGCTGTGGGCCACAGAGGCAGGGGTGAGGTGCTGTGGATACCTGAAGACACCAGAGGCTGACAGTCACAAGAGGTGGTCGCGGAAGCCTGTGGGTACTCCAAACTCAGCAATATCTTGAGTGGTGGCACCTGTGGTCCCAACAGTGAGAAGCCACAGCACAGTGTTGTTCTAAGTTGTTTTAGCATCCCAGACTTTTACTATCTTCTGCACTGTTGGATGGAGAAACTGAGGCATGGAGAGAGCTGCAGTAGGAGGGGAGGTGAAGGGACTCTTCAGGGTGTTCCATGACACAGGATGGCTTCTAGATTTAAAAACTTAAAAGCTCCTGTTTAGGGGACATTTGCTTTTTCTCGCTTAAAAAAGTTAATTATTATTTTTGTAAAGATTTATTTACGTGTATGAGTGTTTGTCTGCTTGTATGTCTGTACCATGTATGTGTATGTATGTGTGTGTGTGTGTGTGTGTGTGTGTGCGCTGGTGCCTGAGGAGGCCAGAAGAGGGCATCAGATCTCTTGGAACTGGAGTTACAAGTGGTTTTGAGTGACCATATGGGTTCTGGGAATTGAACTCCAGTTCTCTAGAAGAGTAACAAGTATTCTTAACTGCTGAGCCATCTCCCCTGTCCCTGTATTTACTCGAGATAAAGGCCTATGTATTGCAGGCTGTGGATAATTCTGCCTTTACCTCTGGGATGCTGGGATTACAGGCATGGGTCCCCATGCCCTGGTTTAGATAGTGCTGGGGATGGAGGTCAGAGCTTCAGGCATAGTAAATAAATGCATACGTAAATACATAATACAATGTAGTTTAATTTTTTTTTTTTTTTTTTTGGTTTTTCGAGACAGGGTTTCTCTGAATATCTCTGGCTGTCCTGGACTCGCTTTGTAGACCAGGCTGGCCTCGAACTCACAAAGATCCGCCTGCCTCTACCTCCCAAGTGCTGGGATTAAAGGCGTGCGCCACCACCGCCCGGCAATGTAGTTTAATTTTGTTTGTTTGTTTTTTTTAAACAAGTTGGGAGCTGGCTTCAGGAAAGCACATCAGGAAGGGGGTGGTGGCTACCATTCTCAGGCAGGGCATGGGAGCTCTGTGCTTTCTCCAGGGGACGTAGGCACTTGATGTTCTTTTTTTTTTTTTTTTTTTTTTTGGTTTTTCGAGACAGGGTTTCTCTGTGTATCCTTGGCTGTCCTGGACTCACTTTGTAGACCAGGCTGGCCTCGAACTCACAAAGATCCGCCTGCCTCTGCCTCCCAAGTGCTGGGATTAAAGGCGTGCGCCACCACCGCCCGGCGCACTTGATGTTCTTACTCAGAAGGAGGCTTTTTCCAGTCAGGTCCTGGGGCACAGACAGGGAAGTGTTCAAGGGGAGTTGTTGGGGAGGACCAACACTTTATTAGCCTGTACCGGGGAGGGGGAGGACCCATCCCCCACTTCCACCATGGTCAGACCCCAGGCCTGTGCATTGTTGAGGATTTAAAGTCTGCTTCTAGGTTTCCCCTTGCTTCTAGGAGTCCCCCCACCCCACCCCAGCATCCTCTAAGCTCTGTCTGCAACTATAATACTATTTCACTCTTTGCTCCCTCAGCCAACCCCACTTAAAAGCAAGCCCCGTGTACACTGTACTTTAAAGCTATTGATTCTGACTCAGAATGCAGAAAGCTACCAGACCCCAGAGGAGGCCTTGACAGTGTGTGTGGACCGCTAATCAGGGCTGGTGACGGCAAGCCACGTGGGGGGCCTCAGACTTCCATGGATCCGATTAGAGGCCCAGCCAGGCCTGCTAGGGGTGAGCAGGGACACTGGTCACCCAGCCTGGCCACCACCTCTCAACCAATGGGGGGCAGTGGAGTGGGGGATGGGTAGAACTTACTCACGAGTGAACCTGCCGGTAGTGACATGTCCTCTGCCATGAACATTGATGGTCATTTTAAAAACACTGTTTTCTCGCAAATCCTAAAACAAGGTGGCTTCCAAACACCAACAGCAGGTGACAATTCTATGATTAGTGGATTAGAAACTCTTGGGAAGCCTGCGTGATGAGGTGACCTGGGACAGGCTGGGCAGAGTGGACCCACCTGGCAATGGATGGGGGCCTGCAGGGGCTAGTAGAACCTGGGACCAGCAAGAAGCAAGCCTCTCTGTGTTAATCAACTAATTTCCGTCTAAGGATCTCGGTGGGGCCACTGGCAACCAGAGTTACTACTGGCTTCCAGACATCCTACTTCTCCTGACCTTGGAACAGCAGTGTGTCATGGCAAAGAATACCTTGCTGGCAACCGTAGGTGCGATGCTCCAGGGGACATAGGCACTTGATGTTCTTACCCAGAAGGAGGCTTCTCCAGTCAGGTTCTGGGGCACAGACAGGGAAGTGTTCAGGGGGCCTTTGCACAAGGCCCTGTGTGAGTGAGTTGGTGGGGTCCTCTTTACCTGCCTGCACTGGGGACCCATCTGGGCCTTCAATAGAGAAGTAGATGCCCCGGGTTGCACTGGGTGCCTGTTCGAGCATTATTTCATGAGGTTTCTACATGGTTGCTCCCCACTCCAGCTTTCTGTATGGGAAAAGAAGCATAGAAAAGTCAGGCCACTTGCCCAAAGTCACAGGGTTTTTATCGGGTTGGGGAGGGGACCAAGACTCCAGGCTAGATGCTGGTTCTAGAGCCTTCTGTCTTCTAAGGATAGATCATGGAGGGCCTCGTCAGGTGTAGGCAAAGTAAGAATGTACCCTTCCTCCAGATAGTCATACTCCGCCACCAAGACACATAGAGACATGCCAACCCAGCCCCCTTTCCCCCAGCTCCTTGACGGCATGTGTGGTTATTTCTTTGTGAATTGTGGTGTTGACAGTTTCGGAATTTCCCCAGATGTGCCACACAGTTCCAGTTGTTGAGAAGTCTAGCCTTCTCTGCCCCTTGTGGTTTAAACCTGCAACTGTGGGGAGTCTCCAGAACTCTTACTCCCTGTGTTGTTGTGGAGGGAGGTCTTCAGCCTGCAAGCCCTATTTTTTTTGGTGTTCCAACTCCCTCTAAGGACAGCGTGAGGGTGGCATGTTCGCCTCACAGGGTGAAAGATCTTTCCTTATCGAAGGGAGATGCAGGGAATGGTAGTTAATGGAATGGAGGACATTGCCGTCTCCAACTTTTTACTGAGAAAGTGATGTCCTCTGTGGAGGGGACACACAGCTCTACTAGCACTGCTAGGTAGAAACCTTGTGAATTTCCTCCTGGCCTCCTCCCCACCATTCTGGTAAAGCCAGATAGATCCTTAACAATGGGGACAAGTCAGGACAATGATAAGGTAGTGAATTTACTGAGTAGATAGGGATAGTACAAGCTTCAGAGGATGAGGGAAGGAGGAGAGGGGGAGAGCCCATTAGCATCTCAGATATGGGTGTGTCATTCTGAAGAGGAAAGGTCATGCTTGAATGTCTGATGGCTTTGTACAGGATCCTGTGGCTTTTGAATGGCCATTGCTCAGTGGATGTAATTTACAATAGAGTTTAATGATTAACCAGCATTTTAAAATTAAAACAAAAAGTGGCTACTTTACTTATCTTTCTCTCTTTTTCTATTTTTCTCTCTCTTTCTCTCTCCCTCTCTTTATCTCTCTCCTTTGCTGTTCTGGAACTTGCTCTGTAGACCAGGCTGGCCTCTAAATCAGAGATCTGCCTGCCTCTGCCTACAGAGTGCTGGGATTAAAGGCGTGCGCCACAACCACCCAGCTTATTTTCTTATCTTAAACGAGATTTCCTTGTGTAAATGAAATTGTAAAGTAGTTTTATGAGGCTCATTGTCCGGGTTTAGAGGTTAGCACCAAGTCAGTCAAAGTTGTGAATCTTCCTCCCTTCACACTATTTGTTTCTTATCTTTAACATCTTTGAGATGTCTTTGGGAACACTAGGATAATCTCTGTAGGCTGTTTCAATTTTTACCAGTTATGTTGACTTTTCTGACTCTCCGGGGAAATGCAAATTAGACCCCAGGGGGAGGGGCTTCTTGCCCTTCTCCTGCAGCCCTAACTTTTCCCTGTCATGTCTCCACGCTGTGTCACAGGTCGCTGTGCGTGGAGCCACCTGTGCTGGCTTTATCTATAAACGATGTGGTGATGTATGCTTGCGGGGGAGTGTGCGAGGGGACCCCTCCTCTCCCAGCCAGATCGGCTGTGCTCAGGATCCTTCATAGGACCTATATCTCAATCACAATCAAAAGGCTGTGACCTGCTGTTGGCCAGGATGGGACTGAGATGGGGTGGGGGTGGCGGCGGGGTGGGTGAGAGCAGGGAGATGCTGAGCTGGAGAGAGAGGCCTCAGCTGTCAGATTTGTTCAGAATCAGGCAGTTATGGAGCTTGTGATAATCAGAGGGAAGAAAGAGGTTGGCGGTGAGACAAAGAGACAAAGATGGAGGACGGGACTCTTTGGCCGGGCCCAAGGCGGTCAAGGCCTAGGTCCACATTCGGCCCCGTTACAGAGAAGTCGGGCTCTGGGCCCCTGGGCTGAGGTTGGAAGCTTCCCTTTGTGAAAAAATAAATAAATAAATAAATAAATAAATAAATAAATCTATCCTTTGATTCTGGAATATAAGGAACCTTCCAGGGCAGGGGTCCAGACAGTCCCTCTCCCTTGAGACTGTACTTTGTGAGAACTCAGCGTCACCAACTAAGCTCTTTCTGTGGTGACTCTTTCTGAGAGGCTCGTGCCTGGAGCAGGCTGGATGTTTGGTAAACATTCACACTCATTGGCTGAAAACAATCAACTATTATGATTTCTTAGGAAAAGTCTTTCCTGGTAGAGAAACTTCTCCATGGACCCCCATGTACTCCAGGTGAATGGGGACTCTTTTTTTTTGGGGGGGGGGGGGTTGAGAGAGGGTTTCTCTGTGTTGTCCTGGCTGTTCTGGACTGGGTTTTTAGACCAGGCTGGCCTTGAACTTAGAGATCCACCTGCCTCTGCCTCCCGAGTGCTGGGATTAATGTCGTATGCCACCACGCTGGCCCTACAAAAAGTAACTTTTATTGGTGTATTTTGTTTAGTTTTTAGCCACCTGGTGTGCTTTTTTGTAGTTTTGGTCAACCCTACACACCTGGAAAGAGGGGACTTTCAGCTGAGGAATTGGCTCCATCAATTGGCCTGAGAGCGCATACATTTCTTGATTGGTGATTGAAGATGGCCTAGCCTACTGTGTGTGGGGGATGTTACACCTGGGCAGGTGGTCCTGGAGTGTACAGGAAAGGGAACTGAGCAAGCCAGGAGGAGCAGGTCAGTGAGCATGGTCCCCTTAGGCCTCTGCTTCAGTTCCTGTCTTGAATTCCTACCTTGACGATGAACTCTTAATGCATAAGCCAAATAAACCCTCTCCCTTGCAGGTTGCTTTTGGTCAGGGTTCCACCCCAGCAACAAAGAGCACATGAGGACCCCTGGGACCGTAGGAAAAGGAGCGAACATTTAGCGACCACGCCCGGAAGAGGTGCGCTCTGTCTCCTCTAAAATCGGCTTTGTTTCTTCGGTTTTTCCTTTGGCTTAGCAAAAGAACCACACGTAGATGTGTGCAGGGACCACAGCTCACTGAGTGCAACCTGGAAAAGATATCATGCGACTTCCATTTTGGAAAGGTGAGGTAGAGGGGAGCTGGCTCAGTGTGTAAAGCGCCTGCTGTGTGAGCAAGCTTGCCCTTCTCCTGCCACCTGAACTTTTCCCTGTCATGTCTCCATGCTGAGCTCACTGCTCAGAAAGCAGGTAAAAAAAAAAAAAACAAAACCTGAGCGGCTTGTAATTGCAGAGCTGAGAAGGTGGGTGGATTTCTGGGGGTCCCTGGCCAAGCAACCTGACCTACTTGGCGGACTATAGACCCTGTCTCAAAAAACAAAACAAAACAGGAGGGGGAGGGGCTGATGAGATGACTCAGTGGAAATTGAGCCAAGTCTGGTGACTTGATTTGCATTCCAAGGACCCCCATGGTGGGGAGAGAACAGACTCCTACAAGTTGTTCTCTGACTTCTACATGTGCGCACACACACACACACACACATACACATATATACATATGTACACACCCACCCACATACATGCATACACACACTCTCATACACATACATACATACACACATATACATATACACACCCACATACACATATATACATATGTACACACCCACCCACATACATGCACACACACCCCCACATACACAAATACATACATATATGGATACACACATATACATATACACACCCACATACACATATGTACATATGTACACACCCACTCACATACATACGTACAAATGCACATCTACATACATACAAGCATACACACAACATATATACATACATACACACACACATATATATGCATACACACAACATATATACATATATATACACACACATACAAGCCCACACCCAGTGAGTGAACGAAGTAATCAACCTGTCGAAAGTGGGCAATCTCTCTTTATGGGGACTTCTTTTGGAGGCTGGTCTTTTTTTTTTTTTTTTTAAAGATTTATTTATTATGTATACAGTATTCTGTCTGCAGGTATATCTGCAGGCCAGAAGAGGGCACCAGATTTCATTATGGATGGTTGTAAGCCACTATGTGGTTGCTGGGAATTGAACTCATGACCTCTGGAAGAGCAGCCAGTGCTCTTAACCGCTGAGCCATCTCTCCAGCCCTGGAAGCTGGTCTTTAATCCCATAGGTGACTCCAACCTTTGCTGCTCACTATGAAGCTGGGCTGCCCACCCTTTCTTGTGTTTTGGGCTTCTCTGGGCCCTCTCTTTCTGCTTCTCTCCCTGGCAACCTTTCCATTTCACCCCTTCCTCCTCAGCATCCTTCTGGCTCCCAGCTGGATGTGGAGCCCCTTCAGTGGTATCCAGCCAGCTGGCAGGAGATACATGCTTGTTGGTGTTGGAACACATGGCCTCGCCCTTGTGGACCCAGCCAAGTGCTAACTGCCTTAACTCTGTGTGCCGGGCCCTGGGCCAGCACTGGGCCATTGTCTGCCTTGTGTGGAGTTACGGTCTTGGCAGACTCTCGTCTCCTACACGGTGATGACCTCCAGTCTCAGCAGATTCTTGAATTTATATTTGTCACCGACTGTGAGGACCTGCTGTCAGGACCAGCAAACAGAGAGACATGAGTCCCACACCTGGTCGCTTGTCTGAGTTTCTGTCTCATGTGAGATGATGGGAAAGTGACAATGTCTTCCTAGTTTCTGTGTGCACATCACACTTCAGTGTCCTGGTGTTTCCTGTTTGTAGCATCCCATGCCTCAAACAGTCCACGGGGGCCAGAGGATATATGTCATAGATCTCAGTATGAAAATGAGAAAGATCTGTGATGGGTGTCTCTTGACACACGAATGAGTCTTCTGGATTCCTAGAGGAGGTGGGTGACTGTGGTCTGGAGGGCACTCTAGCCAGGACAACTGCAGGTTGCTGGGCCAGATGGGCTTTCTCTCTTGGAGGATGTGCAGAGATCTTGAGAGACTGGTACGGGAGGCAGCTGGGATGTGTAGCCAGGTGAGTTGCAGACCTGAGGCTGCTTCCTTGAGATGTCTGTTTCCAGAGGCTATAAGCTCTGTCCATGGCTTCATCCTGGGGACAACCCCCAAGAGTAGAGTAGGACTCTTTCAAGAGGCTCCTCTTGCCTCTTGAGCATCACCCAGAAGGGTCCTTGTGGCGGCAGAGAGGCCAGATTTTGCTGGTGCAAATGGAAGACAGGCATGGTGCCTAGATGAGGCTTGTAGAGTCCACGGAAGACACAGAGAGGAGCATAATGAGATAGAGAAGTCTTACTACCGTGTCCCTGCCTCCGGTTTCCAGAGCAGAAATTTATCTTCTCATGGTCAAATCCAAAGTCAAAGCATTGGCGGGTCATTCTCATTGGCGGGTCATTCTCATTAGCGGGTCATTCTCATTGGCCGGTCATTCTCATTGGCCGGTCATTCTCATTGGCAGGTCATTCTCATTGGCCGGTCATTCTCATTGGCGGGTCATTCTCATTGGCGGGTCATTCTCATTGGCGGGTCATTCTCATTGGCCGGTCATTCTCATTGGCGGGTCATTCTCATTGGCGGGTCATTCTCGTGGGTGAGTGGGTGGGAAATAGAGGGGTCTCTCTGCCCCTATTCCAGCTCTCGGTGGTCTGCAGTCCACTCCATGGCTTGTGGCCACATCTCTGTGCTGTCATCGTTCTTTCCATGCATCTAGTCTCTTCTAGGGACATATTTACTAGCTGGAGGGGAACCTGATCTTCATGTCTACTTGAACTGAATCTGTAAGGGGACCTGTTGCCAAGTAAAGTCACAGGATCTATGAGGAAGGAACTATTCAACTCACCATAGGATACAGGAGTTCACCGTGTAGCCCAGGCTGGCCTAGAAGTGTGCTGTGATCCTCAGTCTATGGAATTACAAGCCTGTGTTGACCAGTAGTCCCACTTTAAAAGTGAATTATCTAAACCTCACATGGCCCTAGAGTAATTAGCAACTGCTTCTTTCTTTCTTCTTTCTTTCTTTTTCTCTCTCTTTCCTCCCTCCCTCCCTCCCTCCTTTCTTTTTTTTTTGTTTTTTTTTTTTTTTTTTTTTTTTTTTTTT
>CAJQZJ010037421.1:2534683-2550680 GCA_907164525.1 Lophiomys imhausi
TTTTCGAGACAGGGTTTCTCTGTGTAGCCCTGGCTGTCCTGGACTCAATTTGTAGACCAGGCTGGCCTCAAACTCGCAAAGATCCGTCTGCCTCTGCCTCCCAAGTGCTGGGATTAAAGGTGTGCGCCACCACTGCCCGGCTTCTTTTTGGTTTTTTGAGACAGGGTTTCTCTATGTAACAGCCCTGGCTGTCCTGGACTCACTTTGTAGACCAGGCTGGCCTCGAACTCAGAGTGATCTGCCTGCCTCTGCCTCCCAAGTGCTGGGAATAAAGGTGTGCCTGACTGCCCATTTCTTAAAATGAAATTATTTACTTACAAATCTTTTGTGGAAAAACATTTCATTATATTAGGGCAGTCTGATAGACAATCATAGCTGTAACTCCAGAGTTCTGTGGGAACAGGTCTTGCCTCTTTTATTTATTATTATTATTATTATTATTATTATTTATTTTTAGGTTTTTTGAGACAGGTTTCTCAGTGTAATAACCCTGGCTGTTCTGGAGAACTTTGTAGACCTCATTCTGTAGCCCAGGCTGGCCTTGAACTCACAGAGATCCACCTGCCTCTGCCTCCCAAGTGCTGGGATTAAAGGCGTGCGTGCCACCACCGCCCGGCCATTAGAGTTTCAAACCTCTATGTGGGTGCTGGGGTTTAAACCTGGGTCCTTTGGAAGAATAGCCAGTGCTCTTAACTGCTGAGCCATCTCTCCAGCCCCACCTCTTTTATTCTTAAGATTTAGTTTTCATTTCTGTATGTATCGTGTGTGTCTAACGTGTAAGTAAATGCCACATTTTGTGTGGGTGCCTGATGTATCCAGGAGAGGGTGTTGGATCCCCTGAAACTGGAGTGGCAGGCAGTGTGAGTTGCCTGACATGGGTGCTGGGAACTGAACTCGGGTCCTCTGTCAGAGCAGGGTACACTCTAAAACCTTGAGCCATCTGTCCAGCCCCATGGCCCTGTCCTTCTGAGCACAGCCACAGTGAGTGGGTCTCTATTTAGTGTGTGATTCTCCACAGCTTGGTAAAGTCTAAACAGGGGACAGTGCTTTCCATGGGATGGGAGGAATCCAGCCAGGCCCTTTCATCTTGTTGCTTCTGCTGGCTCTGCCATAAAATGCCGTCCTTCGTTTTCATTTCTGATGTCATCTGAAGTTCTTGGAAGACCACATTTCCTCAGCATATTGCTACATTTAAGACAAGATTTTAGCTGTTAGTAGCAGGAGCATCTGCTAACTGCCCCCAGTGAGCAATGCATTGTGGGGGTTTTAGCTGTTCACATCCGTGGCTTGCTGTGGCTTAGACCAGTGCTAACAGCTGGAAATTGCCAGAACTTGGGTGTCATGTGGAGGTGCGGGAGTGGCGGGTGTGGATTCCACGTAGCCATTCAGGACCGTGGGTCTCCTCCCTATGGCTCTACTGTGTTAGAGGGCCCCCGATCTCCACGTAGAGCTGTGGGAAGGAGGCTCTGATTCCCCTCCGCAGATGTGCCATCCTTCCTGCTGGAGCAGGAATGCAGGGTGCTCCCAAGGCTCCACAGGACAGATGTTAGTTCCGTATTAATGTTCACACCGAGACCTGTCGTTGCCACATGTAAGTTATGCTGGCCTGGGGCTGTCACACAGGAGAAATGGGAAAAGAATCGAGGCCTCTTAATTACAAATGCTTATAATTAACACCCATGACCTTCAATTCATCTGAAAGTATTGCTTAAGCGTGCCTCGTTAGCATGAGAGACTTGAGACTGACTTAAGGAAACTTCCGAAGCGCATTGACAGAGCCTGAGGATGAGGTTAGGGGGGTTTCCCTGAGGGGAGCACTGGAGCCAGGGAGCTGAGGCTTAATCAGCTCAAAGCACCGTGTGCCGTGTGGGATGAGAATTTTCGGGAACCAACGGAGGTGGGGGGACACTGAGAGTCTTAGTGTTACTGAATGATTAATGTACAAAGCTGGTGTGTTTTACTGAAAAAATCTTTGTGGAAGGACAGATGTTTTATTTACTCATCCTCGTTGAGAGAAAAATTGGGTGAATACAAGGAGCAGTTGGTAATACCTAATCCACGGCTCCTTTGTTTCTTTTTAAAATTAGTTCTTAAAATTAGGAGAGTTCCAGTCTCCTCCCTATCTCTGCTTCTCTACCCACCCAACTTTGTGTCCTTTTTAAAAGTTAAAAAAAAATTTTTTTAAAGACTAATTGGTGCTGCCCAAATATTCTTGGCTGTGTGGTCTTCCGCTGAACAATGGTCAACTTACCAAAGACTATACTCTTAGAAAAAACATTCTCTCCCAGCAGCTAACAATACTCATTTGCTCCATAGATATGGGTGGAATTGTGTGCCCAGCTTTCCTCTCCTTGTTGGGATTTTATTTTATTTTTTTCTGGTTTGAGCTTGCACAGGTTTGGTGCATGCTGCTGCAATTGCTCTGAGTTCATATGTACAGTTTCCCTGCTGTGCCCAGAAGACATTTCTTTGTAGTTATCTGCCTCCTCTGGCTCTTACGCTCTCTCTACCCTGTCTTCTTCAGCGACCCCTGAGTCTTTGGAGTGGGAGAGTGGTTTCCTTTAGGGCTGAGCCTCCTGCAGTCTCTTATTCCCTGCACTTTGATTAGTTGTTGGTCTCTTCACCAGCTACTGCAAACAGGAGCCTCTAAGATGACGTTTCTGTCTTAGTCACTGCTCTATTGCCGTGAAGAGACACCATGACCAAGGCAACTCTTACAGGAGAAAGCATTTAATTGGGGGGTGGCTTTCAGTTTTAAAAGGTTAGTCCATGATTATCATTGGGGAGGGGGCATGGCGACAGGCAGGCATGGCACTGGAGAAGTAGCTGAGAGCTTTACAGCTTTACAGCTCATCAGCAGTCAGCAAGGGGGAGAGAAAGAGGGAGAAGAGGGAGGGAGGGAAGGACAAAGGGAAAGACTGGGCCTCATGTGGGTTTTTGAAACCTCAAAGCCCACTCCCAGTGACGCTCCTCCTCCTACAAGGCCACACCCCCCAATCCTTCCCAAACAGTCCCACTAATTGGGGACCAAGCACATAGACATATGAGCCTGTGGGGCCAATCTCACCTAGACCACCGCAGGTTGAAAGGTGTATCAATTGTTCCACTCAGAATGATTGTTCTTTCTGAAGTTTCTCTCTCTTGCTCTTCAGTGTCTGGACATCACCTGCTAATCACGGGCCGAGTGTGAGGGACAGCCTCCACACCCCGCAGCAGTAAGCAGTGAAAAATTTCACCAGACACACAGCATTGTCTCCCCTGCAAGGGAGAACTGGGACCAAACTGCCTCTCAGGACCCCTGTCTCTGAGGCAGAGAGTCATGAGTGTGTGTTGGCTGAGTGAGAATCCTGCAAGAGTCAATCGCCTGAGTCTCTCTGTCCACACTTCTACACCTTGGTCTTCCTTGATGAACACTGTAGACATCATCTGGGTGTGTGAATTAGCCTTACTCCTTGCTGAAGGAGTGTGGTGGTGAAGTTGTCTTTGGAGAGACATGTAGGCTCCTCCCAAACTTCACTCTTCTCTTATCTGGGTTGTCACTGTAGCTAAGTGTTCACACCCACGAGGACCCTAGCAGGATGGATTCAGGAAAAGGAACCATTTACTCCTCAAAAGAAGTGGCACGAAGATACCGAGGCAGGAGGATTTCCATGAGTTTGAAGTTAGCCTGGGCTATGTTCTGAGTTCTAGGCTAGCCTGTGAACAAAACAAAACAAAATGTCTCAAACAAGATGAAAATAAGCCGGGTGACGGCTCATGCCTGTAATCTCAGCACTTGAGAGGTGGAGTTGGAGGATTCCTGCAAGGTCAAGGCAAGTCTGGGAAATGTAGTAAGTCTGAGGCCAGCAAGGGGATACCTAGTGATACTGTTCCAAAAAGCTGGAATAATTTTTTTTTTAAAGGCCAGAGTTCCTTCCTTCCCAGTTTTTCTAAGTTTGGCATCTCTGAGCACGCTCCACTCTCAATTTTCCACAGGTAGTTCAGGGTGCTGCCTATGGCCAAAGAAATTCATTCTCACCCTTGGGCTGTCTTTATCTATAGAGAAGTCTGACTTGTCTTTCTCATGTTTAAAAGCCCTTTACAAAGCTTGGATCTGGGCGGAATGTGAAGTGTTTTTCTGTGAAACATTTTGAAATAGAGCATCTTTAAAAAGGAGGGGAGGGTAACTCACAACCTTTTTGGGTCAGGAAGTTTTACAGGGCACCACCACCATCAGAGGCACTGTCCTATTGGGACACTGGAAGCCTCTCTCTGATGCTAACATCACTGCTGGTTTTCCAAAGGAAATACAGGTTTGTAAAAAGGCTATGAGATGAGTGTATTCCCTTGGGCCATCTCTTGGGGACCGATGAACTTGGGCCCGTCCTGTAATGGCTTATTACACACCAACTCCTGGGGCAGCCATGTCCAGTTACCTCCGGGTTGTGCCCTGAGCCCAGTGAGAATCAGTCATGCTGGCCATAGCCTGTCTAGAGACGAAAGGGCTGGCTCCCAACTGTGCTCAAGGTACCAGTTGGCCAGATTCCCTTCCCACCCCATCATCACTTCATCACTTCATATCCTGTATCCTATCAGCTGCTTTTGTTGGGAATCGGGCAGGTGATGTTTTCTTTATATTGGGCCACTGCAAGGCCCTGGAGCGGGGAGGTTTAGAACACTCACACTGATTCAAATCTCCCCCATCTCTTTCCAAGGTTTTTCCCTCTCTTTTTTTTTTTTTGGTTTTTCGAGACAGGGTTTCTCTGTGTATCCTTGGCTGTCCTGGACTCACTTTTGTAGACCAGGCTGGCCTGGAACTCACAAAGATCCGCCTGCCTCTGCCTCCCAAGTGCTGGGATTAAAGGCGTGCGCCACCACTGCCCGGCTCTGGTTTTTCCCTCTCTTAAAAGAAGCTCTTTATATACCAGAGGCAGGTCAGCTCCGTTGTAAGTTCAGACTTGGAGCACTGGCCAGTGTAGGAGTTAGATAAATTAGATTTAGAAAATATATAGGAGTTTCTGGTACTGTCTCTTAATTCGGGGCCTGAAGAGCATTATCAGCATGAAGTCAGCAAAAACAGGAAAGACTCAATAGACTGAAAAACAAGGTTGAAGTCAGGAAAACAGGAAAGATTTAATGGATTTGAAGAAACAAAGTATCTGGCCTGACATTGTTTTCAGCTGCTAAGTGGGAGGCCCCTGATGCTAGAGAGCTCCAAGAGTCCTGCTGAAAAGACGGCTGGCCATTGATGGCCAGCTCTCTCCCTGAAGCAGAAAGAAGCCGGTGAGCAAAGAAAGCCTGAGCAAGACACCAAAAGGCCAAGGACTGGACCCTGTGGCTCAGCTTTTGCCTAGAGGGATTTGATCTGTCCAAACAGTGGCCTAAAGGAAACGGTGCCTGGCTTTAAGGACTGAGGCAGAGCAGCTGAGTTCCTGATTCAAAAGAAGTAAGTTGGCCTGCAGACGCCTGGGGTCTCCCACGGAGAAGAAAGCATGAAGCCTTATTTAAGGTGAGACTGCAATAACCAACTACCCTGAGGAACCTGCATCTGAGAGATCCAGAAAAAGGACTGCTAAGTGCGTTAAAGAATCTACAACAAAGACTGTATTCCTGACGACTGAGGACCTGCCCCAGAGACTGTATCATTCTAAAAGGTTATGAAAGTAGTTGTTATAATTATCAATAGGTTTAGTGGATAGGTTAAAGGGGTTGTAGGATTTTATAGGATTAATAGTTAAGAAATTGTTGGTGTTTGTTTTAAGTGAATTTAGTAATAAATAAATAAGTGTTAAATAATAATTTAAAAGTTTGATTACAGGCCAGTTTATTAGATATTCTATCAAATATATATGCACATAACGTGTTTGGATCCAATCCACCCTCCATTCCCTACCATCTAATCCTTCCTCTATTCCCTCCCAACTTCATTTGTTCCTCCCACCCTCTTTTCTTTAAATCTACTGACTCCATTTAGTACTACTGCTTGTATGTGAGTGGGTATAGGGCCATACTAGAGCATGAAGTAGAGCCTCAGGGCATACATTCCTGAAGAAAAATGATAGTCCCTCTCTCGGTAGCCATCAATCACCAATGGCTTATTAGTTAGGGGTGGCACCTTGTGAGTCTGTCTCTCACTTCTTTTCCATATGGGCATATATATATACCAACTTAGCCTCAAACTCGCCATGCAGCCCATGTGGTGGTATCTAAAATACTTGGACTGCCAGCCCTAGACTCAGGAAGAGAGCCAGGCTCCGTAGTGGGTAGCCAGGTGGGGATCCAGCCACTCTGCTCTGGCAGCACCTCTGTTCTGTTGGGAGCCTGGGCAAGGAACTGCTTTGGGGGATGTTCCTGGGGTTCAGCTCAAGTCACAGACAGCACCATGGGGGGCTGGGGGAGGAAGGCTGGTGAGTGGGCTGAGAACAGCACAAATCCCTAGCTACTGAGAGAAGGGGTTATATAGAAGCAAGCAGCCTCCTAATGAGGGTACGTAGGCGGAGGAAGATGAACTTACAGAGGACTGACCTTTAAGATGCCCCCATCAGACCTGCAGATGTGCCATTTTTTTTCTAGTTTGAATTAGCACTCCATGTTAAACTGGAAGCTCAGAGATGATTAATAATACCCCAGGTTTATGATAGTTTTCTTGAAAAGAAATTAGAGGCCCTGGGAATATCTGTTCTTTTCCCTCCCTCCCTCCAACTCCTACCCTCTGACTCCCCTGGATTAAACACAGGGCCTTCTACATGCTAGGCAAATGCTTTACCACGGAGCCACGTTCATAGCTTTCTCTTTCTATTTTTAGGCAGGGTCCTACTAAATTACCCAGGTTGGAACTCACTCAGTAGCCCAGGGTTTTCACCCTCCTACCTTAACCTTCCAAGTAGCTGGGATGACAGGCTTGCACCACCAGGCTCCTCACCCTACTTCCAAGATTGCAATGTTTACTCTTCCATAGCCCCCCGACCAACCTCAGCATCTTTGCTTCCCTACCTCCTCAGGATTTCCCATGCTTCTGTTAGAATACCTGAGGTTTGTCCCAGGAGGCAGCCTGGGTAACCAGTGAGCCCTGTCCTTCCATCCCACCTGCAGAAGGCACTGCAGGACGATCCCAGGGTACAATGACTACATTTGATTTGCAAGAAAGGGGTCCAGCCGGGCGGTGGTGGCGCACGCCTTTAATCCCAGCACTTGGGAGGCAGAGGCAGGCGGATCTTTGTGAGTTCGAGGCCAGCCTGTCTACAAAGCGAGTCCAGGACAGCCAGAGATATTCAGAGAAACCCTGTCTCGAAAAACCAAAAAAAAAAAAAAAAAAAAGAAAGGGGTCCAAAGAACCAGGAAGCCTCAGGAAATCGGGGTTTGGCTCCTGTAAGGTTTCCTTGCATGAGCTCCATTCTCCACAACTGTCTGAAGATGGTGTTTATCCTCCCTGCTGGTGGGAACCAATTCCTTGTTTCCATAAATAATCCCACCAGATAAGTGATTTAATTGACTTAATGAGTCAGATTGTGAGAATCAGACCCGGCTGCGGGTACATGTGGCATATTTCCTGCTTATTCCCATCTTGGTCCTTCCCTTGGAATCAGAGATCCAAGGATGGTGTGGTCAGTCCTGGAGCATGGCTTTGACTGACACTGAAAGTCCCATGTCAAGTTGGCCAACCAGTTCAGAACCTCATGTTTTCTTTTAAACTGGGGATTGAATTTATAGTCTCAAGCTCGCTGTCACCTAGCCATGCCCCCCAGCCTTTTTTTTTTTTTTAATTTTGAAAAAAAATCTCACTAAGATACACAGGCCAGCCTTGAACTCACTCTGTAACACAGGCTGGCCTTGAACTTGCAATCTTCCAGCCTCAGCCTCCTAAGTAGCTGTATTGGCAAGTGTGTGTCACCAGGCCTGGTGATCTCATGCCACCCTGAACTTACAAGTGGTGTCTCCAGTGAACACTAGATTCAATCAGTGGAAACAACGGCACATTGACTAGGTTGTCACGTGACTCATTCCAGTGAGTTTTGGTTTTTCTTTACATGGCAGTTTTCTATCAGCTGTCCTGTCTTTGGCCTTCTCATGAGCACTTGGCAGAGCCGTTCAGGCATACACCCATGCCTTCATTAAGTGCTCTGTCTTGAGGTTTCCGTTGCTGTGATAAACACCTGACCAAAAGCAACTAGGGGAGGTTTATTTTGGCTTACAGGTTTCACATCAAAGCTCATCATGAAAGGAAGTCAGGCCCGGGACCGAGGCAGGAACTGAAGCAGAGACCATGGAGGAGTCATGCTTACTGGATTGCTCCTCCTTGCTTGCTCAGCCTGCTTTCTTATAGCAGCCAGGACCACCTACCCACAGTGGGCTGGGCTCTCCCACATCAATCATTAATCAAGAAAATGCCCTACAGACTTGTGGAAAAGCAATCTAATGGAGGCATTTTGTTAATTGAGGTCAAGTTGACAACACCTAGCTCTACAACCAGGGACGTTGGAAATGCCAGCAAAAGGTTTTGTTTATCACAGCTAAGTAGATTTCATTGACCAGGGACAGCATTTCTCCTATTTCCCCTCCCTGCAGACACTCATTCCCAAGGTCTCCTGGCCACCCATACATTTGTCTTACGTATTGTTTGCAGATCTCTGGGCTGTCCTGACTGCTCAGCCCTGACATGCATAGGATGATGGCTCAGCCCAGGAAAGTGCTGTGGTTATATGGACAGGTGAAAAGGAGAGTCTCAGACATGGAGCTTCTGTGACAGCAGGACAGGCCACCCTGCCAGCTGGTGTCACCAGCGTGGATATTCTTCCCTGTCCAGAGTCCTATTGGAAGTCCCCTTCCATCTGTGATTGTCTGAGCTCCAGTCCCAGCTCCAGCCCAGCAGAGAGGTGGGATGTTCATTCCTCCCCGCTGGGGGCCCCTCCCATTTACCAGGCCATTCAAATCTGTCTGTTCATAAGTGGAGCTGGTGACCTGTTGTTAGTGCTGTGGGACACCGGAATCTTGAGGCTTACACATGGTGATAGCCTATGAAGCCTCTCTCTCTCTCTTCCTCCCTTCTTTCCCTCCCTCCCACCCTCCCTTCCCTTCCCTTTCCTTCTCTTTTCTTTTCTTGGTTTTTTGAAATGCGGTTTCTTTGTGTAACCCTAGCTGTCCTGGACCTGGCTCTGTAGAGCAGGCTGGCCTCGAATTCACAGAGATCTGCCTGCCTCTGCCTCCCAAGTTCTGAGAATAAAGGAGTGAGCCACCACTGCCTGATGAGCTTCATTTCTTTTAAAAACAGTTTATTATATTTTATTCATGTGTGTGTGCATGCATGCATATGTTGACAAATACACATGCCATGACATGGGTGTGGAGGTCAGGGAACTTGGAGAAGTCAGCTCTCTTCTTCTTCCACTATGTGGAGTCCAGGGATGAACCTCAGGCTGTCAGGCTAGGCAGTGAGTGCCTTTACCCACTGAGCCATCTCACCAGACCTTCTTTTTTCCCTCAAAAGATTTATTTATTTTGTTTTGTGGGTATGGGTGTTTTGCCTGCATGTAAGTCTGTATACAGCATGCATGCAGTACGGATGGAGGCCAGAAAGGGACATCATAGCCTCTGACACCAGAGTTGTAGAAAGCTGTTAGCTGCCATTGTTGGTGTTTGGAACTGAACTGGGTCCTCTGGAAGAGCAACTGGTGCTCGTAACTGCTGAGCCATCTCTCTAGCCCCAGCTTCATGCTTTTTTTTTGTTCGTTTGTTTTTGTTTTTAAGGCACAGTCTCACTGTATAGCCCTCACTGGCCTAGAACTCACAGACACCTCCACCTAACTCTCATACCTTTTGATGCTGTAGCCTGCCCACAGTCCCGTGAGTGATTCCTCTGCTTACCTTTCTTGGCACCACCCAGTTTGGGGAGGCTGTTTCCAGATTGGATGGAATACAGTCTGCCAGTCACTTCCCCTCCCTCCCTCTGGTACAGGTGGCTGGCTGAGTCAAGGTTAGATGCTGAGACTCCTGGACCCCCGTGAAGATGCCCTGGAAAGGCTCTGTGACAGCAGCAGCTATGAGAGTTGGGGTGCGTGGGTGCGATGGAAGTTAGGGAACGTCGGACCAAAACTTAAAAAAAAAAAAACAAACAAACCCAAAAAATGTTTCTTTCCTTGAGAAACGTGTGTCTGTTTGGATGTTAAGATACAGGGCTTCTGCCTGTACTGATGTGTGGCTTGCTACTAGTAATGTCTGGCTGGTAGGTGTATGCCCCTGAGGGCTTCAGGATTGCACCAAGCCAAGCAGAATCTCTTCTTGCACACGCTGATGATTTTCCTGCCCTGGAGGGATTCTTACTAAACAAGGATATAGCTGTTGTGCATCTGGGTCTGTGTGTTCCCCGTCAGTTAGAGCCGGCCTCACCAAGAGTGAAGGCAGCTTTTCCTTTGAACATAATGTCAAGCTTGCCGTGAAGTAAGCAGGATAGATCCTGTGGACCTCCTATCACTTGGGGGGCCATGTTTCCGGTCTGCTTTTCCCTCTCTTTTCTGCAACCTGCTCTCAGATAGTTCACAAAGAAGGAAAGGAAAAGCATGTTCGATCTAAGAGTAACAAGGACAGCCTCCAGGAAAACCACAGCCAAACTCTGGTTCTCCATTTACTTTTTGACACATTGATTCCTCTTTGAGTCTCTTTGTCTCTAGTCAGCAAGGGATTCAGGGGCTCCTAATTCTTTCCTGTCACCACTCTAGAGACTGGGGGAGCCCCTGTTCCCTCTACCCAATGTGGGTAGATAGTGGGTACAGTTACAGTGGTGTTCACTGCAACTGAGGTCTCTTCTTCTGGAAGCTGCTGGGGGAAGAGTCACTGGAGGGCTGTATACTCAGAATTCCATGCTTTTTTCTTCTCTTTCTTTTTTTTTATTTTTAAGTTTATTTATTCACTTTACATCTTGATTGTAGCCCCCTCCCTCCCGTCCTTCAGATCCCACCATCCCACCCTGTCCCTCTATCCCTTTCCCTTTCTCCTCAGCCCCCCACCCCCACCCCGTACCATCCCACTCCAGCACATCCTGTCACATTAGGGCTGAGCTCATTCTCTCCCACTGAGGCCAGGCACAGCAGCCCCACTGGGGGGAAATGATGGATCAAAAAGCTGGCATCAGAGTCCTTGCCAGAGACAGCCCTCGCTCCACTTGCTAAGGGACCCACATGATGACCAAGGTGCCCATCAGTTACATATGTGTACAGGGCCTAGGTCCAGTTCATGCATGCTCTTTAGTTGGTGCTTCAGTATCTGTGATCCCCCAATGGGCCTAGGTTAGTTGTCTCTGTTGTTTTACTTGTGGAGTTCTTGTTCCCTCTGGGTCCTTCTATCCCTGACTCTTCCACAAGACACTCCGAGCTCCCCCTAGTTTTGGCAATTAGTCTCAGCATCCGTTAGATCCTCTGCTGTGTGGAGCCTCTCAGAGGACAGTTGTGCTGTATTCCTGTCTGCAAGCATAGAAGAGTGTCAGGAGTTGGCTCGCTCCCATGGGCTGGGTCTCAGGTTAGGCCAGTGACTAACCTTTCCCTCAATGTCAGCTAAATATTTATCTGCACATCTTGTACACAGGGTAAATTTTGGATCAAAGGTTTTGTGGGTTGGTTAGTGGTTCCCTCCCTCCACTAGAAGTCCTTCCTGGCTAGAAAGTGGCCTCTTTAGTCTCTGTGTCCCCCGCTGCTAGGAGTCTTAGAGTCACCCCTATATTCTCCCAGGGGCCTAGGCTGTCATAGGTCTTCAGCTTGACTCAGAGATGCCCCTCTCCATTTCCTTTCTCTTTCCCAGCCCTTTCATCTCCCAGCCCTGCTCTCCCCACATCTGATCCCCACCCTCCCTTCCTTCCTCTCTCCCTCTCCTACCCAGTTCCCAACAAACCAAATAACCCAATTTTAAAATAGAGTACATCTCAGTAAACTGAGATTTCTCAACAGAGGGATCTCTAATGGCTGAGAAGCACTTAAAGAAATGCTCAACATCCTTAGACATCAGGGAACTGGAAATCAAAATGACTCTGAGATTCCAGAATGGGTAAGATCAAAAACTCGAGTGACAGCACGTATTAGTAAGGATATGGAGAAAGGGGAACACTCCTCCATTGCTGGTGGGAGTGCAAACTGGTATAACCACTTTGGAAATCAATCTGGCACTTTCTCAGAAAATTGGGACAGAAAATTAGTTCTTCCTCCAGACCCAGCTATACTACTCCTGGGCATATACCTGAAAGATGCTCCACCATTCCACTAGTACACTTGCTCAACTATGTTCATAGCAGCTTTATTCATTATATCCAGAAACTGGAAACAGCTTAGATGCCCTTCTACCAAAAAATGAATAAAGAAAGTGTGGTACATTTATACAATGGAATACTATTCAGCTATTAAAACAAGGAAATCATAAATTTTGCAGGCAAATGAATGGATAGAATATGTCATCCTCTGTGAGGTAATGCTGACCCAGAAAGACACACATGGTATGTCTTCACTTATAAGCAGATATTAGCCATGTAGTACAGGATGGATAACCATACATATTACAATCCACAGACTAAAAGAAACTAAGCAACTAAGAGTACCCAAGGGAGGATTTCTTCTTTTTTTTTTTTTTTTTTTTTTTTGTTTTTTCGAGACAGAGTTTCTCTGTTTAACAGCTCTGGCTGTCCTGGACTCGCTTTGTAGACCAGGCTGGCCTCGAACTCGCAAAGATCCGCCTGCCTCTGCCTCCCAAGTGCTGGGATTAAAGGCGTGTGCCACCACCGCCCGGCTAGGATTTCTTCTTTTGAGATAGGATTTCTTGTAATTCAGGCTGACCTCCAACTTTATAGTAGTTAAGGATGACTTTGAACTTCTGATCTTCCTGCCTCCACCTCCCACAAACCTCTACCTCCCACGTGCTCGGATTACTGGCTCGGACTGCCATGCTCATTTTTATGTGGTGCTAGGTAGTGAACCCTGGGCCTCACGCACACTAGCTAAGCCCTCCACCAAGCCCATCAGCACCACCACCCCCATCCCTGTCTATTTCTATTTCTGGCCTGTCTGCAGACCAGCCGATCTCCACTAGGGATCAATCCCCAGGCTCACCTGGCCTCTCCTCAGTCCACAGTTTTAGCTCCTTTACTGACAGTGAGAAGCCTGAATTCAGCCCACACAATCAGTACACTTAACAGCTCATTCCTAGAAAAATATCGCGGTCACTTTTAGTATGTTTGCGACTGTTTTTAGCCTTCGGGTCCATAGTCCTCATACACCCAGGTTGGTTCCTGGGAAGCCCCACTCACTGCCTGGTGCCAGCTCCTGCATGGGGTTACATCTCAACTGCAGGGGAAGCTCCCCACCCGGCTGCTCTTCTCTCCCTATCCCATCCCAACACTCCTGCCCTTGCCCTTCCAACTCCATTTCTTTTCCACCTTCTGCAGGGGAAAGAGGTTTAGAATCCCTCATATCAGGGAAGGTGTGGTGGCAGGAGAGGGAGGTGGCCGGCCACATGGCCTGATCAGTCAGGAAACTGAGAGCAACAAAAGCTGGTGCTCAGCTCATAAATCTGTTTCTCACGTATTTGTTAATAAGTATAAACTGTAAAATTAGGCCAGCGGAGCAGCTGGCGGCTTGGAGGGATATCAGCTGATGGGCCTGGCCTGCAGTTGATCTGTAACCCCATGGGCCTGATTTATCCTGGGGAAAGAGCCCCCAACCAAGGGTGGCCTACACCACCTGTAACCTAAACTCTGTTAAATAATATAAGTTGTTATATTAGGCCGGTAAAATTACTGGCAGCTTGGTGGGAGATTTGCCAGAGTTTGACAGGAGTCAAGGAGTCCCACAGCCTTGGATTGCTTGGACTGACAAGCTGCCGTGGTCCTTTCCCCAATAATTAAATACACCACGACCTTTTAATGTTTCAACACTTAACCCTTATCTGGGCAGCCTCTCAATTAGCTACTCTAAATTAACCCGGATCACCTAATCCCAAACCGCCATGTACCTGTGATTACCTTCCAGCATTCTCAAACACATCTATCTGCTTCCATGTCTCCTGGTGGAAAGAGCTAATTCTCTGTATAAAATGCAGAGTTCCTGTTGTAATCTCAGGAAGTCCCACCTTCCTATACTCTTTCTGCCCAGCTAATTGGACATCAGCAACTTTTATTAACCAATCAAGAGAATGCCTCAGAAGGGCAGTAACCAGATCTTGGCATTGAAATCAGCCTATCAGAAACAATGTTAGACCTTTCCCAACAAATTCTTGTTTTTGTGTATGTGTATATGTTTATGTATGTATACATATATGTGCATATACCTCAGGAGGCCAGAAGCATTGGGTCCCCAGGAGCCGTAGTAGCAGGTGGTTGTAAACTGCCCCATGTCAGGGCTGGAATTGAACTTGGGTCCTCTGCAAGAGCAGAAAGTGCTCTTACCTGCTGAGCTATCTCTCCAACCCCCACCCTTTGTAGTCATTAACAAGGCTAGTTGGAGCACCCAGCACATGTATATTTTTGTATCATTACAGGCAATTCTTACTGTCTTGAGTATAAATTACCACCAGCAGGCTTGCTATGGGAAGAAGTAGAGATAATAAATGATTTTTTTTGGAAGATCCCTGCAGAAATGCCATCCTTAGAAGTATCTGGTGTTACTTGCCGCACACAGTTTGCTGCTGCACTTGGTAATGTCTGCCAATTTGAGAGAGTCTAAATGTAGTTTTAATATGCATTTGTTTAACCACAGGTAAAGTTAAATATGTTCTCTGTGTGTGTGTGTGTGTGTGTGTGTGTGTGTGTGTGTGTGTGTATGACTGTCTGTCTGTACCTGTATGTGTGTGTAGAGGTATGCATGCACATAAGTGCACTTATATGTGGGGGCCTGTTCTATGGACTAGAGAATGATCTGATAGCCACACTTTTGGTTTTGAATGAATGGGTCTATTAAGCACATAGCAAGAAAAGAAAGAAAAATAGCAAATAGCAGAGAGAGAGAGAGAGAGGGGTGGGGAGGGGGAAACAGACAGACAGTAAAACATCATCCAGTCAGGAGTTCAAAACATCCAGCAGAGAAGACTGGAGCATCCTGATTGACAGACAAACAAGGCAACATGGCTAATCAGGATGTTTGCAGCATCCAGCAGAGACCAGCTGGGGAAGAAGCAGCCGTGACGGGGTTCCTATCGAGAGTCTCTTTCCATTGATGAGCTTTTTGGGCTTCTGGTCCCACTTGAGGCATTTTGACCCTATGGGGTAAGCATCAGCGGTCCCTGCCAGGGAAAGCTTCCTCTCTTAGCCACTCTGAAGGGGACAATGTGCTCTTGGGATGTTTTACTCCTTTCTCCCTGTCACAAGGTTAGGGTCCAGCCTGCCTAGGAAAAGGAATTTTAGAAGACACCTGAAATAAAAATATTTGAATCTAGATAAGGGAGGGCCTGCTGGTCCCCAGAGCTGCTTTCAGTGGATTTAAATGACACATGGCAATTTACCAACATAATGTATACTGCAAGGCCAGACATCAACCTTAGGTATCCATCTTTAGGACACTGTCCACTTTATCTATTTTAAAATTTAAAACAATATTTTATGGATTTGGGTGTTTTGCATGCATGCATGCATGTCTGTGGACACCATATGGAGGCCAAAAGAGGGCTCCGAATCCCTTGGAGTTGGAGCTACAGCCAGTTGTGAGTTGCCATGTGGGTGCTGGACATTGAACCTAGATCCCCCGCGAGAGCAGTTGCTCTTCACTGCTGAGCCATCTTACCAGCCCCAGCCCACTTTATCGTTTTGATGCAGGGTCTCTCACTAGTGTGGAAGTCATCCGTTTGGCCTATCGGGTTTGTCTTTGCCTCCTCAGCCCTGGGATTATAAGCATGTACCACACCATGCTTGTCTTTGTTAATGTGGGTTTGGAGGATCAAACTCAGATCTTCATGATTGTGTGGCAAGCGCTTTACCAGCTGAGCCATCTCCCCAGACCACATCTTTGTGTGTGTGTGTGTGTGTGTGTGTGTGTGTGTGTGTGTGTGTGTGTGT
>CAJQZJ010037421.1:2550690-2564356 GCA_907164525.1 Lophiomys imhausi
TGTGTGTGTGTGTGTGTGTGTGTGTGTGTGTGTGTGTGTGTGTGTGTTTTCCCTTTGTGAACTCAATTCTTATCTTTGTTCTAGAATCTTCTCCCTCTTAGCTGCTGCCCTGCCTCTTTTGATGGGAAAGGTGATATTAGGAACAAAGACTCGAGACCTTGCCCCGCCTACTGTTCTGTGTTGCTGGGGATGATGGATTTGGATCCACCAAAGGCCAGAAAGTCCTGCCAGCAGGTGCCTCGCTGCTGTCAAGGCTGCTTTGTCCAATGGCAGGATGTCTTTTTTCTTCATCCTCAGCATGGCTGCTGTGTCTTCTGAGAGCGAGCGGATGGGGAGACATGCTGACTTCTGGTCCATCAGTCCCTCCAGCCTGTCCTCCATTCTCTCTGTCGCCACCTTGACAGCCGCTGAGAATAGCCCACTGGTTCCCTCTTGCTCCAGCACCTGCTGTTTAAGCGGACTGTTCCCAACTTGGCAACGCATTGAAGCCACTGGGGATGGTTTAAAATAGCTAGGTGCATTTCTTTTCTCCGACCAGGAGTTCTTGTTAATTAGTCTAGACAAGAGCTGGCCTGTCCACAGTTCTTCGTGCCTCCAGGTGGCTCTCATTCTTAGCCCCGTGTTGAAACTCTCCCATCAGGGAATACATGAGTGAAAGAAGGCCCAAAAGGAAGAGTAAGGCTCAAATTATGCACCCTCACCCCGGTTCTCTGTGTGGTCAGCAGGATTGCTCCAGAATGGTCATTACCAGAGCTCCCTGGGGCACCTACTGATTGATTCAGAGGGTGGAGCTTAGGAGATCCATTAGAGGTGGCCAAAGGCGGAACCTAGGTTTTGTGTGATGAAGGCATATGCAGGACAGAAAGCATTGGCGCTGTCTGCTTTGTGACTTAAGGTTGTAAAAGCCTAGAGGGAGCACGGATGACTCCTGTTCCTAGGCCTTGTGTGAAGAAGATGCTGATGCTGAAGGCAAAGCTGTCAGACACATGGTACTCACTCTCCATATGGAGCAGAGAGGATGCAAGCTCAGACTTTAGGAGTTGCGGAACCTTCCATGTTAGAGACAGTGATGGACAACTGAAGTGGACATCTGTGAACAGTTTTCTCTGTGTAGGGTGTGGAGCTGTGATTTTTTTTTAACATTTAAAAATTATTTATTTTTAGCCGGGCGGTGGTGGCGCACGCCTTTAATCCCAGCACTTGGGAGGCAGAGGCAGGCGGATCTTTGTGAGTTCGAGGCCAGCCTGGTCTACAAAGCAAGTCCAGGACAGGCCAGAGATATTCAGAGAAACCCTGTCTCGAAAAACCAAAAAAAAAAAAAAAAAAATTATTTATTTTTGCATTTTATGTATGGGTGTTCTGTCTGCATGTGTGCCTGCAGGCCAGAAGAAGGCATCAGATCCCATTATAGATGGTTGTGAGCTGCCACCTGGGTGCTGGGAATTGAACTCAGGACCTCTGGAAGAGAAGCCAGTGCTCTTAACTGCTGTAACTATGGATATAGTAGGACCAGGGGTTGTGGTCTGTGGCTAGGTTCCTTTATGCAGTCACACACATGGAAGCAAGCTGGTGCAGAATGACTCATCCCGCTACCACTGGGCAAAAAAAAACCCCAACCCAACTATGCTTATACACCAAGGGAAATTAGTTGTTGGGTGGACGCATCCAGAACCTCCACTGTGACCGGGTCTCCATGTAGCGTTGTGTGAGCTTGTCCTCAGCCTGACACTGTTACATGACACGTGTGGGTATCAAGTTGGCAGAGGAGGTAGATTTGTAATGGTCATGCACTGATTGACAGTTCAACGGGATCTGGGCTCACCTAGGACACAAATTTCTGGGCATGTCTGAGGGACTTTCTAGATGGGGTTACTTAAGGAGGGAAGGGGAAGACACACCCTGAATGTGGACAACATCATCCCATGGGGTAAGTCCTGAACTAGAAAAAGGGAAGACAGTGAGCTGAGTACTGGCATTTATCACTCTGCTTCCTGACTATGGATACAGTAGGACCAGGGACCACGCATTCCAGCTGCCATGTCTAACTAACCATTGTGGGTGTGTACACACACACACACACACACACACACACACACACACACAATAAGTGAATGAATACATAAATATGCCAGAAAAGGTTAAAGTAACAGATAAAATTGGTTTTAGTAACAATGTTTGACTGAACTCAACATATCCAAACTATCATCATTTCAGCATGTGAGTGACAGGAAAATCACAAATGCTATTTTAACTTTCTTTTTCTCATGGTGGTCATCTTACAATTATGCATTTCTGTTTGGACTAGCCTTGTTTCGGTGCTTGATGGCCACTCAAGGCAGCACAACAGGCAGGCAGGGCAGAGAGATGGAAGATGAGTGACACCCACCATGCCGTCAGCAAATGTGTTAAGCTGGGTGTGATAACTCAGACTGTATTACTGGCCCTTGGGAAGTGGAAGCCAGACAACTGCAAATTCAAGGCTAGCCTGGGCTACGGAGTCAGACCCTGTCTAACCTCCCCTTCTCACATCTATTTTTTAAAAAATGAGCTTTGTCTCCACCCTTAACAAAGTGACAGAACAGACATGATTTCTGGGCATTACTATACCTGGATCTGAAGGCCTATGCTAGTAAGGATGGCATGATGAACAGGGAGCCAGAGAGGAACTCCTTACACATACACACACACACACACACACACACACACACACACACGCACGCACGCACGCACGCACGCACGCACGCACACACACACGCACACACACACACACACACACACACACACACGCGCACACACACACACACACACACCGTGTGTTTGCACCTCTTTTAACCCACAGGCAGGGCCAGCTCTCCTGCTCTTTCAGGATTCAGCCCTTTGGCATGAACAGCAATGTCCATTAGGCATTCCCAGGAGCAGAACCCCACACTATTCAACACCCTCTCCCAGCTCACAGCCCTCTGGGGAGAGAGCATGGCTTTCTCTTACAATGGCCCCTGCCTCTAGCCACCAAGGGCCCAGAGTGAGAGCCCATAGGCTCAGCCCTGGCCTATAAATATTTAAATGGAAGTTCAGCTTTCTGAGCAGGTGCGGCAGAGGCCAAGGTCAAGCTTTTTGACCCTTTGTCAATTTACACAGTGAAATGTGATTCTGCTGTCCTCTATTCTCAAAAGTCCTCTGTGGCTACTTTTCCCATAGTCCAAAGGGCAGCTTCGCCTCCAGATGCAGAATTTGGAGCAGGCAGGCACGTCTGCAGTGATTGCAAATATATAAATGTGGATAATACAATTTTGTTGTCTTGCCTACAGAGTCAGGCCTTGTTGGTATAGGAATACTGCTGATTCGTCAGCACTGGGGTGGATGGACAGCTTTTCCAGTCCAGCCTGGGCACAGGCCTAAGCTATTTACTGAAAAGGTTGCCAGAGAATTCAGGGGCCATGGCAGTTAAAAGCCTCACCTCAGGCTCTCTCTAGTTCTCCCCAGACTGCCAAACCTGGCCTCAGCAGGCCCCCAGGTTCCAGCCTTCCAGAGACCTCCTTACCATGTGTGACAAAGCTGCTCTCTGGTACTCTGGGGGATCTGCTGTCAGCTCCCATGATCCTTTCAAAGCCTCTGGAAGGTCATCGGGTGGAGTGGTGGAGAGGGGATGTGGGGGAAAGGCTGGTACCCTGGGGGTTCAGTATCTTACTTTGAAAACACTCCAGTGAGCTGTGGCCTGGTGCATGCCTCGATAATCTTTTCCTGTGTGCTGTAATAAAATACTCTGACCAAAAACCAAACCAAAACAAAACAAAAAAACTAATAGAGAAAAGAGCTTGTTTTAGCTCACAGTTCCAGATGACAGTCCATCGCTGTGGGGAAGTTAAGGCAGGGACTTCAAGTAGCTACTCACATCACATGTGCAGGCAAGAGTGGGGTGAAGCAGACGCTTGCTCACCTGCTCTCTTGTGCTGAGCTTGGTTTCTCACTCATTCAGTCTGGGAACCCCTGCTAGGGAATGGTGTTACCCATAGAGGGCTGGGTTTTCTCATATCTATGAAGACAATCAGGATAATTCCCTCCCTCCCTCTCTCCTTCCCTCCATCCCTCTCTCTTCCCTCTCTCCCTTTATTCCCCTCTTCCCTTCTTCCCTATATCTCTCTCCCCCCATTTCCTCTCTCCTTCCTCCCTCCCTCTCCTCTCCCCCTTCTTTCCCATGACTCCTCTACTCCCTCCTTTCCCCCTCTCTTCCCCTCCCTCCTCCTCTCCCTCTCAACCCTCTCTCTTCTCCCCTCTCATTTTCCTCACTTCCTATCTGCTTTGTCTATATGGTTGAGATGTAATCTCTTGGCTTCTTGTCTCCTGTCATCATGCCTTCTGTGCCACTGTGGATTCTAGCCTTCTGGAGCTGTAAACCCAAATAAACTCTTCTATCTGTAAGTCGGTTTTGGTCATGGTATTTTATCACAGTGTTGGGGTGGTGTTAAGCATTCTAAATGTTAATTAATTGGTCCTGTTTGCTGTCTGTAACTTATATTGACTCTGATTGGTTAAATAAAGTGCCCAGGCCTGAGAGTCGGTAAAGACAGAGAAAGGTGGGACTTCCTGAGATGAGAGCAGGAAGCCTGCACTTTAGACAGAAGATTAAAGATTCCAGCCAGCAGCAGGAAGAAGAAGGCATTCCAGCCACAAGCAGCAGGAGGAAGAAGAAGACGCACACTATGGGTTAGAAAAAAGAACCTCATTCCACATGGCCTGCAACATCGGTTAGTGTGGAGAATGGCGGTCCAAGGGGACATATGTATATTTGGGGTCATATTTGGGTAATAGACTTAAGAGCTAGCTTAGTTGGGCCAGGATTGCACAACTCAGGCCAAGGCTTGTAGAAATCCATGCGGTCTCTGTGTGTGTTCATTTATAATGTCTGGATGAGGATCAGCCGCCGAACCAATTAACAATAATATAAATACTGTTAAATAGTTTAATTAGCCATATATTTATTTTTACATCACAGCAACAACAACAACAAAAAAATAGCTAATACACTTCTATGTGTGTGTGTATGCATGTGCCACAGTGCACATGTGGGAGTCAGAGGACAACTCATGGGACTTGGTTTTTCTCCTTCCACCATGTTCGCTCTGGGGATTGAACTCAGGTTGTCTGGTTTGGCAACAAGTGCTTCTACACACTGGGCCAGCTTGCCGGCCCCGGATGGTGAATACTGTCATTCATCTCTAAGCAACTTTCAGTTTAGTTATTGGAATACCCGCTCTCTGCCCAGCCTTGTCAGCACTTGAAGCTTTCTGTCTCCCAGTCAGGGCCTGTTCAGGTCAGGTCCCTGCCATGTGTCATGAGTGCTCACCTCAGATCTCTATCTGGGTGGGATGAATTAGCTGAGCCTCTTCCCTAGAGCTCTTGAAGCTCTTTTCCCTGGCACCTGTGAACATGACCTTGTTTGGGAATAGGATCTGTTTTCCCAGATGCAAAGTGAGTGAAGTGGCCTAAACCCAGTGTGACATGTGTCCTTCTGAGAGTGGGATTTGTCACAGGGACGTAGATAGGGTGGTACAAAGACACCAGACAACTGTCCTCAAGTTGAGGGGTGCCACAGGCTGATAGAGGCCCAGGGACAGGCTTAATGTTGGTTCTCCCATTTGGCCCTGGAAAGGAAACAGCCACACCATCAGCTCCAGCTTGGGCCTCCAGTTTTGTAAGCCAAGAGACAGAACACCTTTGTCATTGAGCTCCCAGCCTGTAGAGCTTTGCTGTCCAGCCCCAGAGCACAAGCTACTGGCTCTGTCATGAGAAAAGAGGTAAGGAGACAGTCCTACTTACCTCACATGGTCAAGAGTTGGCCCTGTCAGGGATAGGTAGAATTCTAACCTCTGCCATTCGTGGTTTCCTGCAGATCCTACTTGTGTCTAGTAGAAAAGGACACATCTCCTCACATGACCCCTCATGATTCTTGCAGGATCTGCCTGCCTTTGCCAGAATGATGCAATCCCACTTAGAGGGAGGTCATGTGTGTATGTGTGTATGAGTGTATGTGTATGTGTTTGTGTGAGTGTATTGTGTGTATGTATGTGTGTGAGTGTATTGTGTGTGAGTGTGTGTGTGCATGTGTGTTTGTGTGTGTTTAAGGGCAGATTTGTCTTTCAGGTCGTAGTTTCCCAACTTTACTGCAAAGTACTAGTTAAGGCTGGGACACGGCCGTAGTAGAGAAAACATACAGTTTTAGAATCTATTCTTTTAAAAGAATATAAAAAGATCAGCCTAGGTATTTAACATTGAAAACTAGATGAGGAAAATAAGATAGAAGCAGAACAAAAGAGCAAACAGAGGGAAAAATCAGAAAATAATGAATTAGCATAAAGCAGTACAAGCAGAAATTTCATTTTCTGAATTTTGAAAAGACGTGTTTCTTATTTTTAAGTTTTATTTACATAGATGTGCACAAGTGCAGTACTGGAAGGAGCCAGAAGGGGAGTCATATCTCCTGGACCTGGAGCCACGGAGGGTTGTGAATCCCCCCCATATGGGTGCTTGGAACCAACCCCAGGTCCTCTGTAAGAGCAGTACGTGCTCTTAACCCCAGATCCATCCTCCAGCCCACAGAGAAAATGTTTTTCAGCCCTAGATATACTGTTTCCATTGCAGTCCTTTCCAAGAGTTGCAGTGTACCAACTACAGTAGTTTATTCTCCCAGGGAAGGAAGGGTAAGCCTGGTGCTTCTATACTTCCTTAAAGGTGCCATGAGCTTGCATCTCCAGATTTAGAGTTCGACTAATCCACTCAAGCCATTAGGAATCCTTTACCCAAGACAGTGACAGGAGACAGGGGTCTGGAAAGACTAACAGAAAAGGGTCAGCTCAAATGCTATTGATTTCTAGACTCTGTCCAAGTGAGGCTGCCAAGTTGCATGAGCCTGTCTCTGTGTACCAGCCTGGAGATTTCATCTGCGCTGGGCTGGGACAGTATCGTGGGCAGCTCTAGGGCCTGCAGGTGACCCTTGCTCTTCCACTCCCTACCATGTGTATTAGTTACTGTGTCACTGCTATGACAAAATACCCAATACAAAGGCAGTAGCAGTTCAAGGGAGGAAAGGTGTAATGTGGCTCATGGTTTGAGGGTACAATCCACAATGGTGGGGAAGGCATGAGGGAGCAGGTGTATCTACAACTGGGAAGCAGAGAAGAGTGGACATGCTCAGCCCACTTTCTTCTCCTTTTTACGAACTCTGGGATCCCTACTCACAGAATGGAGCTGCCTGCAAGTTGGCGGGTCTTCCTGCCTCAGTTAACACAATCTAGAAACTCCCTCAGAGGCCAGCCCAGAGGTGCGTCTCCTAGGTGACTCTAGACCTTGTCAAGTGTCAGCCATTGCACCATGTGACCATGGCTCTGCTGCTTTTCTCATCTGTAAAGTCAGGCGGAGACTATCAGCTACCAGCTGGTAAGGATGCAGGGTCTTCAGATGTGATGTGCTCAGAGCTCTGCCATGCATGCTCAAGAGCTCAATGAGAGCTGGCTGACACCCTCGCTGCTGTCATTGCACCCTTCTCTCTTGTTACGGGTCTTCACGTTTCACCCTAACAGCTACTTTTTTTTTAGCCTTATCTTTCTGAGCACCCGGAAGTCACCTTAGTAACCATGTGGCTCACTGTTCTTTTATATCTCCTGTAGCATCTCTCTCTCTCTCTCTCTGCACATGTGTGTGTCTGTGTGTCTGTCTGTCTGACTGTCCCACCAGTGGAGTGAGAACCTGAGAAATCATATACAAATGTGTCTCCATGTAGAGCAGTGGTTCTCAACCTGTGGGTCGTGACCCCAGAGGCAATCAGAAAGCAGATAGTTACATTAAGCAAAATTACAGTTATGAAGTAGCAATGAAAATAATTTTATGGCTAGGGGGATCACAACAACATGAGGAACTGTTGCAGCATTAGGAAGGTTGATAATTACTGCTGTAGAGGAAAATGGGAATAAGCTGAGTTTTGTGGGACCCAGAATACCAAGAGCCCCTCCAGAGAGCTTCAGCGAAGAGCCTTAAGGAGGCAGATGACTCCCAAGAAGTATCGGGGGAGACTCCATCCTGCCCTGGGCTCTAGCTCTTTTCCCCTTATAGAAATAAACAGGTCCCAGGCTCCTTCCGACTCTGCTTAGCATCCTTGCCATGACATTTACAAAGCAGCTATTTTAAAAAAAATAAAGTCGCCTGCCGTATAAATTTTTGCTCATGAAAATGCTGCTTGAGATCTCTTTGGCATTTTCCTCTGAGGTCAGCTGCTCGAATATTATGACCAGCAATTTTATAGCATTCAGTGTTTTTTAAATGGTAGAAGTCATGCTTGTTTGGAAGGAAAACCTCTCCCTGTCTCTTCTCCTGGCACCCCAGAAAACAATGATTATTTAAAAACAGCACTTGAGGGGCTGGGGACGAATGGCTGAGTTGGTGGAACACTAGATCCATTGCACCAAATAAACCATGCATGGTAGTTGCAGGCTTTTTGCAGAAAACTGTGAAGCGGCAGAGGGTCTTTCTATCCCTGAGCAAGCAGGCACTTTGCTGGCAGGGTTTGGAGAGCAACATTTGTGTGTGTGTGTGTGTGTGTGTGTGTGTGTGTGTGTGTGTGTGTGTGTGTGTGTCTGAAGGACTTTCTGAATGCTTCCCATGGGGTGTCTAATGCTGATACAGGAGGGTGCTGTTTGGATAAACAAGCTTGTTTATCCAAGGGGATGGGAGAGTCCACCTCCCCTTACAACAGCTTATAAGACATGGGAAAACCTCCTTGCTGAACTCACAGAGATGGTCAATGATGTGCTGTAAGCTGATTGCTTCAAGGGCCGTGGCACCTGGCACAGGGCTGCCTCAAGTAGAAGCAGCACAGATGTGCTGTTAAAAGCAGTTCTATTTGGGGCTGCAGAGCGGAGGAGCGGATGGCACAAAAGCTGAAGATGCTCAAATGTGCCCTGAAGGATTTTTTTTTTTTTTTTTTTTTTTTTTTGGTTTTTCGAGACAGGGTTTCTCTGTGTAGCCCTGGCTGTCATGGACTCACTTTGTAGATCAGGCTGGCCTCAAACTCACAGAGATCCACCTGCCTCTGCCTCCCAAGTGCTGGGATTAAAGGCATGTGCCACCACGCCCCTCAATTACAGACAGCTGTGAACTGCCATGTGAGTGCTGGGATTTGAACCCAGGTCCTTTGGAAGAACAGTCAGTGCTCTTAACTGCTGAGCTATTTCTACAGCCCCTGCCCTGAAGGATTTTTAAGAATGGCATTGGCAGCTGGCTGTTGGGGGAGGGGATAAGCTGTGTCCCCAGAAAGCACCTGCCCCCGAGGGGCCGAAATTGCCCTTTGAACACCTTGCCAGCAGTCTGCTGGACCCTTTGGTGCTGGTGCAGGCAGTGTAGGTGGTTGGCTCTTTCTTGCCACAGTAGCCTGGGGATCTTTGTCCTTCAGCCATGAAATCAGTGCACGGTTTGTCCCTCAGTGCTGGTGTGTCTCTGTGTTTGGTATCTGAGCTTCCATGATGCACCATATGCAACTTCTGTCCTCTCTGGTGTCTGCAGCACTTGCCCTACTTAAGTCCTAGCTGTATGCCCTCCCGAGCCCATGGGTCGAGGATGTGGTGGCGGTCTCTATACCACCTGGCCCTCTGCTGTGGGAGCCACCCGTGAGTGCATTTTAAGTGAGCAGAGCTGGAGGGTATTGTGTTAAGTGAACCAAGACAAGGATTATAGATTCTCTCAGACAAGAGATTTGAAAATTTAAGAGCCAGGCATGTCGGAGCACGCCTTTAACCCCAGCTCTTGAGAGGCAGAGGCAGGTAGATGTCTTGTCCAGAGCCAAAACTGAGAAAATCAGCCGCAACGGCTGAGGGTGCTGGTAAGGGATACTTGTCATTGTCTCTTCCAGGGCACATGCTCTGTCTCCATATTGACACCCACCCATTCTACTGGCCTGGAGTAGTGGTGGGGAGTTGTTTGTTTCTCAGAGGAGGACTGTAGGGGGCTCTGGGTCTCCCCTCTTCCTTGTGACTGTTGGCCACCAGTGCACATGGTGGAGGGGAGCAGAAGACCGGGTTTGGATGGCCATGAGTGCCATGAATTAAGAACAACTGGGGGTCGGCTGCAGAGAGGCAGATCAACTTTATTGGGGTGAACAAAGGTTACATAGAACTTGGGGAGTGGGTGGAGGGTTTCTAGGGTGAACATAAATCATTGGCTGGAGCTGGGAGGTCCAGGGATTCTTCATTTGCATTTGGCAGCACGGTTCTATCATGAAAAGGAGACCACAGTACCTAATTGTCCTATAGGCACTGGGGGAAGAATGCTAGCAGGGAACTGGGTCAAAAGTCACACTCTGGGTATGGTTAAAGGCATTCCAGGAATCCCAGGTGGTCTCTGAGAGGGTTTTAATCAGGAGAAAGAAGCCAAACCTGCAACTTCTTACATGACAATCCTCAGGTAGAGAGTGTGGGGGTCTGGTTCCCCAGATCAGGCAGAGAGGAGGAAGTCCTTCTGGGAAACAGAGTCCACCATTTTGTGCCAAGCTCATGGCTTTCCAGTAATGCCAGACTTAGACCTTAGCAGCAGGGTTTCCCCAACAGAGGATTATGCTCCCAGAAGTCCTTGGGCCTGGGTAGGTCATGTGACCAGTTCTAACCAATGAGAATGGGGCATGCACATGAATGTGTGTGTTCATGTGTGCATATGTGCATGTGTGTACATGTATGTGCATGTGTGTGGGTCTGCATCTGATTGCAGCCAGGTAAGTGCACCTTCACCACTCTCCTTTTCCAGGGTGGCATAAAGGTGTGCTGCAGAGGTCCTGAAATGTCAGCAGCATCTTACTTGGGGCAGAGGCGGGCTAACACTAGCACCTTCAGCCACCCCCTTCTCCCACAGTCCCTTCTTTCTAACTCCAAACACTCCCCATGAGTCTGCTAGCTGCTGCAAATGGTCTGCAAGAGACCAGGTTCCTGAGAATCATGATATCCTCACATTGTCATGGAACCAGTGTTAAATAAAGCCTCCAGGATCCCATAATATTTAACTCATGGTGCTAGAGAGTCACTGATCCTAGAGCTTGCCCACAAGAATAGACTAGTTGCCACCAAGTTCAAGGGAATCTTCTTGTTTCTACCCCTGCTTAGTACTGGGATTACAGAGGTGTGCTGCTGTTTCTGACTTGAATTTGTGTGTGTGTGTGTGTATGTGTGTGTGTGTGTGTGTGTGTGTGTGTGTGTGCACTTCATGTATGCAATCTCTGGTGAGGCCAGAAGAGGACATTAGATCACCTGGGACTGGAGTTACAGGTGGTTGTGAGCTGCCATGTGGGTGCTGGGAACTGAACCCAGATTCTCTGCAAGAACATCAGTACTCTTAACCACTGAGCCAACTCATCAGTCTTCTGGCATCTGGCTTTTTCATGTGGATTCTGAGAGACCTAAACTCAGATCCTTTACTGATTGAGACATCTCTCCAGTCCCATTTTAAAAATATGATATGGCTGGGTGTGGTGGCGCACACCTTTAATCCCAGCACTTGGGAGGCAGAGGCAGGTGGATCTCTGTGAGTTCAAGGCCAGCCTGGTCTACAGAGTGAGTTCCAGGACAGTGAGGGCTACACAGAGAAACCCTGTCTTGGAAAAAAAAAAAAAAAAAACAAGCAAACAAAAAAAGATAATGCCAATAGTTTTTACTTGATTAAGTATTCTTTGAGAGAATAAGAATTTAGAAAACATTTGAGTCACCCAAATGCCTCCCCACTCAAAATCCCATGCTAATGCTGGTGCTTGAAGCTGTCTTCTTTGCTGGGCTGTGTAGAGGATGTGGCTGAGTGTGTTTTGGAATCTGTTAGTTTTATTTAAATCTTCATGATTATTAATATTCTGTGTTTAAATGATATATTCTGTGCATAGTTTGAAAGGGTGATTTAATTACATCCATTATTTTCCTTCAAACAAATTAATGCAATGAAATTTTGAAGTCAAGGAATATTTTGAAGGCATTTGGTGAGCAGCCAAAAAGGCCTCTCAAGGTGAGTGTGCTTTTCTTTCTGTCACCAACCCACAAGGCTTTTTCTCCCTCTGACAACCCTGGGGACATTTTTTTTCACATCTGTAATTTATTATAGAATATTCAGATACAAAGAAATATAGACTTTGGGCCGAAGAGATGGCTCAATGTTAAGACTACTTGCTGTTCTTGCAGAGGACCCAGGTTTGGTTCTCAGCACCTGTGTGGCAGCTTACAACCTATAACTCCAGTTCAAGGGGATCTAGTGCCCTCTTCTGTCCTTTCTGGGCACCAGGCATTCATGTAGTATGCATAGATAGATAGATAGATAGATAGATGGATGGATGGATGGATGGATGGATGGATGGATGGACGGACGGGTAGGTAGATAGATAGATAAATAGATAGATAGATAGATAGATAGGTGGATAGATAGATAGATATACACACACATATATATGTGTAGGCAAAACACCCATATATGTAAGATAGAAATAAATAACAACTAGGGCCTTGTCTGCTCCATGACAATCACTGCTTGTGTTTTGGGATATCCTATAGATTTCCTATACGATAGTGTGTGTGTGTGTATGTGTGTGTATGCATGTATGCATGTGTGCTTATGTTTACATATCCTATGCGTTCCATGGGATCCTATAGGTTCAGGTTGTGGAGGGGTAGGCGGGGGACCAACCTAAGGCTGCTCTTCAAGGTGTCCACCACCCCTGCCTCAGGGTGCCCATTACTCTTTTCCCTGCTGACTGCAAAGTCTATGCTCTAGGATCAGAGCTTGGATCTGTGACAGTGAGTTGTGTGGCCTTCAGCAGCCTCTTCACTTGCATGACTGTATCCCCTTGTTTTCCAGGAGGTAGCCTTCAAGGCTCTCACCATCTCTAGCATTGCGTGATATGCACTAAGAAGGATATCCTACTTATACCAGGGATCTTTAATGACCCAGTGCTGGAATATTCCATTGTCTCTGGGCTCATTTCCATCATTCGACTGAGACATTTGTGACCTTCCAGACTGATGTCAGGCCAACATGGAAAGGCTTGTTCTCTTAATTCTAGTCAGAAGGACACAACTATGTCCAATCCTAAAATCCACACTGGCCCTGCTTGGACTCCGGGACGGCTTCTATGTGATGAATGCAGTCTCAAGTCCAGCTGGTACTGAGAACAAGGATATGGGACTCAGGATACAGGAAGGCCAGGCACACAGCATACAGGATAAAGGGCTTTCGGTCCCTATGACCCAGGCTGGGCTTTCCCCAGGTGCGTGGTTGCCCTGGGGTTTCCTCATGTCATTGTTGTCTGTGCCAACTCTCCAGAGTGACCATGACAGGACCTTGGTCTTGAATTCTACCCATCCCCCTCCTCCCCTCATCTATACATCATACTCAGATGCTAAGTTGACACACAGGCACAGAAACTCAAGCAAATTAATTTGGACTTTCTCTTTAGACCCCACAAGATACTGAGAGTGTTAACCCCCCCACACACACACAATCCATGGGGACTTGTAATATTAGTTTTTTTAAATGGCTAAGGAATTAGGGTTATGCAGAGTCAGGATCCATGTGCTGTTATATTTTGAGGCAGCATGCAACCTGGGTTGCACACACACACACACACACACACACACACACACACACACACACACAC
>CAJQZJ010037421.1:2577226-2605838 GCA_907164525.1 Lophiomys imhausi
TGATGATGATGGTATTAATGATGATGGCAATGATATTGAGGGTGATGATACTGCTGTTCATGAAGGGGCCCAGGCAGTATGTGTTCCATACACTTGAATTCACACCCAAGCTTCTGATTTATTTTGACCTACAGGAAGGCAGAACAGGTCTGTACGTGTCTCTCTCAGCTATTTTGGATATAGGATATGTGCTTGGTGACCATTTTGGCTCCCATCATGAGAGAACCACAAATCCTTACAGAACAAGTAAAGGAGACATCCTTAAAGGAGGAGGCTGCTTGGAAAACACAATGAAAGTTTAGTTTTTAATCATTATGAATATAATGGTATCAAGTGAGTTTCACAGTAGATATCATTTACAGCAAGCAGGTGTTTGTCCTAAAAAGCCAGAAGGAGTCATGAAGAACACTGTGGAGGAGGGCCTGGCTTGGTTGAAGTGGACGGCATAATTTTGGCATCTTTTTTTCCCCCAAGTGTGTCCATTATGTGTCAGCTCCCCGACAAGATGGGTAACACTTATTCAGTTTTCTTAGGTGTCACAGAAGATTATCTTGAAGGCTCTCTGTTTTTCCCATGCTTTCACATTTTGGCTGTTCTGGGACAGAGAGCTATGGAATGGACTGGTAGGTAGCATGTGTGAATCTTTTCTGTGTTTGGAATGGACTGATCATTTGTGTGTGTGTGTGTGTGTGTGTGTGTGTGTGTGTGTGTGTGTGTGTGTGTGTGTGTGTGTGATGGATTATCACTGACTTGAACTGAACACACACCACTAAGAACTGTATCTAAATGTAGCTTTTTCTCTTACTTTGGAAGAGTATAGAACATTTGAATTCTGTTCTTAACCATGAAGGGAAAGTGAGAAGGTAGATTCTCTAGCATTTTGAAACAGGAGGTCTACCTATTGATCCAGAGACTCAGACAGAGGAATGCTCATTTGACTGAAGGGTACCTCAGGCCGGAAGGATGTCCTAGACTGTTACCTTAAGCATGTCATCGTGTTCACTAGGTGTTAAGCTCTTCCAGGGCAGAGTTTTATAATAAATCTGTAAAAATCATGACTGTCAAACACTGTTACTGTAAGAGACCAGTATCAGCTCAGGACCCCCATGATCAAGTTTTTGGCACAAAGGAGATGTATTTGCCTTAGAGGGACAGAGAAATGAGACAAAGACAGGAGATAGAAGAGGAGGGAGAAGGGGAAAGGAACAAGGGAGAGGGAGGAGGGATATCTGTCCCAGAGGGGGACAAAGGATTGCCTCTGGATAGAGAGGTGACAGGCATGGCCCATAGGCAAATGGCAGTTTATAAAGGTAAAAGGGAAACCCTGTGTTAGGATGAGGTGTTTAATTTTAATTGGACATGTTAATTAGGTGAGCCAAAGGGAGATTTTAATTGCTGGACTTCAGTACTTTGATAGCTGGACCTTGGTGGTCAGCCTCAGGAGGAAGACGTGGCTACATAAGGGAACAGACCTTGGAGGCTAGCTTTAGGAGTGTAGCCTAATGGTTTCTAGCAAGGCAGAGGGAATGGGGGAGAAGGACAAGGCCTGCCAGAGCCATGTTTGCCAGGCTGGGCTGGCCAAAGCCCCTTCAGTTGTAAACTTTCCTTCAGAGCTCAGGGCTCCCTGGTGGGTTGAACAAACCGTTAAAATGTTTATTCACAGGCCTGAGTTAGCAAAGCAGTGGCATCCTCATCTCTTTCACAGAAGTGTGATGTGTGCCTGCAGCTTTAAATAATTTACCCTGTCTTATTGCAAAGGCAACAGATGCACCAGAAAAAAAAAAAAAGAAAGAAAGCACATTTTACAGAGGCGTATGAAAGGAAATGTTAAAACGCCCCCGATAGCCTCCCCATTGCTAATTCCACTGACTACCACAATTAGACTTTGGCATTTTTTTGCTGAAGTTGTAGCCCCCCAAGGACACAGATATACACATGGGATGGATGGCGCTATATTATGAAATGAGTGAGGGTTAATCTTTCAGGTTTGTGCTCGGGTGTGTGGTATACACAGTCTAACCATATTACAGGAGCTGGGTAAATATTTATTGAGATAGGAATCTCTGACCCAGGCAGGAAATGCTCCCCCTCCCTGCCCCCTTGCCGAGAACCCTGAGTCACACCATCTGTTATTTCACCCTGCTAGATAAGCTGTATATAGAGCCTGTCACCTGGCTTGGTAGACAACTACTGTCTTCTTGATGTCATAAACTCTGCAAGTAGAGATTAGATCTAAGTGTTGAGTTGTAGAAGAGAAGGAGGAAGAGGAGGAAGAAAGAGAAGGAGAGGGAGAGAGAGAGAGTGAGAGAGAGAGAGAGAGAGAGAGAGAGAGAGAGAGAGAGAGAGAGAGAATATCTTCTGTCTCTAGAGAATTTGAGGGTTTTCTGTTTGGTGATGCCATTGTGTTTTTTCCCCAGCCTGATATTTTCTGGATTATTCTACAGGTAACAAAAGACGCAACAGTGGGAAAAAGTATAACCACTTCAGTCATGGGAAGTGTTCTGAGACACCCCCTGGGGGGGGGTCACAGAGTTCTGAACCCTACACACACCCTATTTGTTCTCCTCTGGCCCGTGATGAAACTCAATTTACAAATGAGTAACAGGAGCCCAGTTGCTATGCAGCGGCCCTGGATTTGATCCTCGGCACCCAAACATAGCAGTCAGTAAGGCTCAGTGAGAGATTAAGAACTAATGATAAAATGGAGCAGATATAATGATAAAATGTAACAGTATACTGGAGTCAACACTAGTTGAAATATCATTTCTAGAATTTTCCATTTATTTTTGTATTGTGGTGGATGTGAATAACTGTGGTTGTGTGGGAGTTGGGGGGGGCACGACTGCAGAATTATTTATTAGAAAAAAAATATCCTAACCTTCTTGGAAGGTGGAGGAAGGAGGAGCAGGGATTAAGGGTCATCCTCTGCCAAATGGTAAGTTCAAGGCCAGCGTGGGCTATGCAAAACACTGATTTGAAAGGTCAAATGTGTATGTGTGTGTGTTTGGGGGGTGTCCTAACTGACATGCTAGCCACTGATTTCATCCAAAGTTTCCTCTTTCCTTTATGTTTGAGTTTACAGTGTATCTCATTAATGTTAACAGTGGCACACTCGGGAAGCCATGTTTGAGAAGTGTTCCATCTGCCCTCAGAGATGGACTCTGTGATGCCTTAAGCTGCCTGGCACACAGTGGCTGCTTCCTGAGGCCCAGGACCACCGATGTAGTCTGGACCTCTTGGTGGGTGTTTTGGCGGGAACCCCAGATCTTCTGGTCTAATCATAATGTTGTTTGGGCAGAAATGCCTAGTTATGTGGCTCATTATGCCATTATTGTTCCTGGATAAAGCAATTATCCATTTCAAATCTGATTTTGTTTACTTCTCTTTCTTAAATAGGCAAGACAACGTGGGGCGGCTGTGTTCACATCAGAGGCAGTGTTGGCCACAGGCAGATGGGTTGTTCGCGGCTTCCTGTCAGGAAGTGCGTGAAGTTGTCTGGCCCGCAGGCCTGGGGGGCTGATGGCTCTGCGTTAGCCACGAGGACTGTGAAGAGTGCGAGATAGATGGAAGGAGGAAGGGAGGCATGTCTTAGTTAGGGGTTCACTGCTGCCGAGAGACACCATGACCAAAAAGCAAGTTGGGAAGAGAAGGGTTTATTTATTTGGCTCACACTTCCACAACACAGTCTGTCATTGAAGAGAGTCAGGACAGGAACTCAGACAGGGCAGGAACCTGGAGGCGGGAGCTGATGCAGAGGCCATGGAGGGGTGCTGCCTACTGGTTTGTTCCCCATAGCTTGCTCAGACAGACAGACAGAAAGGAAGCAAGCAAGCAAGCATCCTGGTGGAGCTCTAAGGACAGCTCTGTTCTACAAGGCAGAGCGGAAGCCCCTTCATGTGGGTCTCAGAGGAGGGGCTGGGGTTCATATCACGTGGCTGATGAGTAGCCAACAACACAAGCCTGCAGCCAGGCTGTGCCTGGTTCCTAGGTCCTGCGCTCAGGGGCAGGAGTGTGCAGCTCAAAGGATGTGTAGGAAGTGAAGAGAAGGGGCATGTTTTTAGCTGTGCTGTATCCACAACAGGGGTCAGGGGATGTACAGGCAGGTTAGTCCTCTGGTGCCCAGAGTCTGGTAACCTGAGGTCTCTAAACCTCCTTGTGGAAGCGAGAACAGCAGATGCTATTCTCCTGGCATCTGGGTACCCTGGGAGTCTGTTAGGGGAATCACAGTCAGGCTCTCAGCAGAGAGCTTGCCATTTCCTAAAAGTAGCTTTGAGAAGTAGGAGGCTGCACGGTGGGTCAACCCCTAGCCCAGAGGCTTTGTCCCCCCCACAACTGTAGAACTCTGCTTCTGGCTATCACTGCCACTATGCATTATTTAAAAAGGGTAATTAACACCACGTGTGACAGACATTTGAGCCTACTGCCTCTGAGGACTTTGTGTTGATGGCATTCAACGGAAGGGAGGGAGTGTTGTTGCCCCCCCCCCCCCAGGACTGCAGGTGGCAGAGATGAGAACTTCTTAAGACATGGACAGACAGGCTTGGGGGGGGGGGGAGGCGGAGGAGTTGCCTCAGCAGTTGCAAAGTTGCTCTGGGGACCTAGGAGCCCTCAGGAGAGCCACACTGTGCACCCAGCATAGAGTTCTAAAAATACCAGGAAAACTGCGGATCCTTTTTTTTCCCTGCAAGTCTTCCAATAATTGACCATATCTCCAGGCAATAGAGACAGCTAAGCTCCTCCTGATGGAAGGTCTTGGAGACAGGTTCAAGGGGGACACTGAGACAGAGTATCGAGGGGTACGTAGTTGATTAGAAAAATTATTAGCGTCATGGATGGACAAACAGCAGCATGGTAGGGGCTCAGAGGAGAGAAATGAGGGCCCTCGTGATGAAAGGGGGAAGGTCTTGTCTACCTTCTTTAGGATAAGGGTTTCAAGGCAGGTACCTGCAGTGAGACTCTCTGGTTCCCAGGATCTGATCTCAGGATTCCCAGGAGCCTGGGGAGGGGTGGGGAACAGGCTGTGTGGCCACCAGTACCCATTTTGATATAAGTTCACTTCCCCAGGTAAGAGACCCTGGCACTGGGAAGTATGGTAGCTAGAGAGCCACATTCAGCATCTCAGCAGGTGCACGAGAGGGGAAGGGTTGCCTTCTGCATCATGGCCTGAACAATGGCCTGACTCTAACATCACATCCTTACACTGTTTGCCCCAAATAAAGTAGGGATGTGGCCTTGGAGGGTCCGAGGTGCTGCCAGGCGGTGCCAGACTGGGATATGCATGCAGCTCACGGGCCTCCCAATCTGCACTCCTCTCTCCAAGCCTACTTGGAGCAAGTCAGCCGCCTTCTTTCAAGGGAAGGCTTTGGGTCTCCAGTACCAGACACTGCAGGCAGTAGAGGCCTGCCTGTCACTTCTGGTCCCAGATGGAGGAGGCTATCCTCAGAGCAGGCATCCTCCTGTCTTTGCCCCATGGCCACATGCACTGGAAAACACTGGCAATCAGTTTGAATGGGGTACCAAACTGGTCTTTCAAAACTTCTCTTGAGAGGTACAAGGAAATAACCTTGCCCTGTGACTGACAGCTAGGTGCTGAGACATCCTGCCTCCATTCTTGTTTGTTTGCTTAAAGATGAATTTGGTTTTTAAACTACATGCATCTGTGCATGCCTTGCCCATGGTGTCTAGAAGAGGGTGTCGGGTCCCCTGAAACTAGAGTTAGAGGCAGTTGTGAGCTGTCTGATATGCGTGCTGGGACCTGAACTCAGGTTCTTCTGCAAGAGCAGCACACGGTCTTAACTGCTGAGCCATCACTCTAGCCCTGAGACCTATCAGGTTGGTTCCCTCATGACTCCAGAGGGTGGGTCTGGTACACCACCAGCCCAGCTAGTTTCCTGAATTCTCCTGTGCAGCTTTAGGATGAGAAGGAACTCGGGCCAACTAGGTTTTCAGGAGATGATGGGAGGAGAGGATGTTTCCTCCTCCACAGAGAAACCATAATGAATGGCTGGACCAGCATCCTTTGTAATCATGAGGATTAATGCCTGCCATGTGCCTGTTATAAATTGGCACTATGTAAAATGTTCATTAAATAAAGAAATCTCTGGAAACCGTCCATGGCCAGAGGCGATGGGGGTGTAATAGACAGCGTTCTCTTTAACCCCTCTCAAGTTATTCACCGCCATTTACTTAAGAGGCGAGCCATAGGCTTCTCTAGGGAATTATGCCACACTCGTTTGCATTCTAAATGCATAGAAGCTGCTGAATTAGATGTTTAATTTAATTAATGAATATGCATCTCCGAAGAGCCTTTCTCACAGTGATGGATTTAGCTTCTCCCATCTTTTTTCTTTCAGCCTGGACTTGCTGAAGTGAGTCTTTGAAGATATACATAAATCAATAACTCTGTTTCCATTACGTGGGCACAGAGACCCAGGGTGGATGCCAGCTCACTCTGGAGATAAGTGGGTCCGTGTGCTGGGAGCTAATTGCATTACAGAGCTTGCAAACCTCTCTGTCCAACACTGAGGCCCAGACCCAGGCCGAACCACCAAGGCAGCTCAGCACAACCCTCACAACAAACTCAATTAAGGCATCAAGCTGGAAGCCAGGCTAGTCAGGAAATTAATTTTTAATCTGTGGCCATAGCTCGCTTTCAAGCACAGTGGACGTCCTGTAGCCTAATGACAGTCAATCCAACAAGAAATAAAAGAGATAAACATACTGGCCAGCTAAGAAAGCTGACCTTTGCTCTGGCCCTGCCTGGCCCACCCAGAGAGGGCCTGGCCTGGAGGCTTGCAGCCAGTTGATGAGGAAGTTTGTCTAGTTTGTGCAGACAGGAGTCCTGGTGACCTGGACTGATTGATCCAACCTTCCTAGTGGTCTTGATGGTGGTGCTGGTTAGATTTTCTGAACCACAGGGAATTTACCTTGACTCTAATCCCCTACGAGCTTTCCCACTGTGATTAAGTGTGTTTCTGAGGAAGAGATCTCTGTTTTGGGATACTGGCAGGAAATGCAGGCCCAACTTGGTGGGGATGCTCAGTTTGTAGAGATGTGGGCAGAGCCCAGGAGGTAGAGAGGCATTTAGGTCTGGCCATGCAGGGAACTGTTGTCTGATCAGTTCTTGAAGGGTACAGCTCCAGTCTTAATTGTCTTCTACAAATACTTTTTTTCATTTTGTTTTTGCTACAATTAGCTTTCTATGATTTTCAATTCAAACACTGTATTCGTCAGTCTGGAGTAGTGGTTCTTAGCCCGTAGGTTGGGACCCTTCCACAGGAGTGGCAATTCTGACATCCTGCCTACCACATGTTTACATTATGATTCACAACAGTAGCAAAATTACAGTTATGAAGTAGCAACAAAAATAATTTTATGGCTAGGGATCACCATGGCGTGAGGAACTGTATTAAAGGGTCACAGCATTTGGAAAGTTGAGAAGCAGTGCTCTAGAGGAACAGAACTTGATAGAATGTATATTATATATATATATAATTTTAGTAATTATATATAATATATTGTATATGTAATTTAATATATAATATATTATGTATAATATAAAATAATATATAATTATCTTAATAATTATATATATAATTATTAAAAAAGGGAATTCATTAAAGTGGCTTAAAGGTTTTGGTTTGGCTAGTCCAACAATGGCTGTTCCCCAAGTGACAGGTCAAGAATCCCATAGTTGTTCAGTCCAGGATGCTGACTGTCTCACCAGTCTTCGTTCTACGTTGGCGTCTGAGGAAGTCGGTTCCTGAACCAGAGAAGGAATGACTCCAGCAGCAGGGTAGATGAACTTGCCAGGGAGAGTGAGGCCAGGCAGGCAAAAACCACAGGCTTCCTTCTCCGTGTCCTTCCATGCCACCTCCAGGTGTGGTCCAGATTTAGGCTGGGTCTTCCCACCTCTGACGATCCAGTCAAGAAAATCTCTCTCAGGTGTGCCCAGATGCCTGGGTGTTCCGTGTTTCCAGATGTAATCAGGCTGATTAGCCATTGCAAGCACCCACCCTTTTGAATGCTTTCTCTAAGCCAGATGTGCTGCTCATAGCCACTATCCCAAACGCATAGGAGGCTGAGGCAAGAAGGTTTCTGAAAATTAGATGCCAGCCTGGGCTACCCTGTATGACCCTACCACCTCCCCCTCCCCCCCAAAATATAAATTTCATTTCTTCAAATGAGATGGTATTCCATTACTCTTTAAAAAGTAATGGAAATGTTAAGAAATGAACTGTGTGCATTTAAAGTACATGATTTAGAAGGCCTTGACACATATAAATATGGCCCTGGAACCACGGGCAGGGTCAGAAGGTAGACATATTCAGACTCACAAGGGTTAGTTCATATCCACTGTAGGTATTTCTGGCCCCATCAGCAGGTAGTGGCGGGTCTTCGCTTATTCTGAAGGGAGTGCGTCTGTATTTTTACAGAAATGGAGCCCTCTGTATTAGATAGCCTGCCCACTTGTGAGACCCTTGTTTCAAGACTCGCTCAGGGTCTCGGGCATGAACAGCTTGTGCCCTGCTTGCCCAGCAGTGTCCACTTATAAACATACCCTCTCGCCACTGGCAGAAACTTCAGCTGTGGGTGGACTCAGCTAGTGTGCACGGGCTGCCGGCAGGGCAGGGCAGTGCTGTGGATCCTTACCTATAAAACTTTAATATAGATGCTTAGCTTTCTAGGCCAGTGATCCTCAACCTTCCTAATGCTGTGACCCTTTAATACAGTTCCTTATGCTATGGTAACCTGCAACCATAAAATGATTTTTGTTGCTACTTCATAACTGTGATTTTGCCACTGTTATGAATTATAATGTAAATATCTGTGTTTTCCAATGGTCATAGGTGACCTCCTGTGAAAGGGTCATTTGACTCTCCAAGGGGTCGCAACCCACAAATTAAGAACCACTGTTCCAGGGTAGAAAAACAAGGAGTGAAATAGATTACTGGTCTGGGAGTTGTATCCCTCCCACGGGATGCCGGAATCTGCTGTCCATTCTCACTCAGGCCCTTCTTGCTCTAGGCTAAGCAGCTCTCTCCTGTAGAGACCTTCTTGCAAGCCATCCACGAAACACCTCAGCCAGCCAGGGCCAGCTTTGCTTGTGAAAGGGAAGCTGGAGTTCTTCCAGCCTTGGCCTTTTCTGGTGGTTTAAAAAAAAAAAAAAACACACATTATGTGAGATGAATCAATCCAAAGGTGCCGTGAAGGCTGCAATTTCTTAGTGGTTTCTGGCAGGAGAAGGTCTCCTAAAGTTAGAGACCAGCAGTGTGGTTTGGGGACATGCAGGGAACCTGTCAGTAAACCTATCTGAGAGCAAACCCATTTTCTTCTCATTGTGTCTGTGGCTCTTCTTCAGCCCAGAGTTTCAGGATTTTTTTTCCCTACCAAAGTTACATTTACTTTCCCCTGATGGGTGGGGTTGGAGTTGAAAGGGAGGCTGTGTGTAGTTTTTCTCAAGTTAATTTTGTAACGGAGTCTGAGGGACAGAGGGACGGAGGGAGCTGAGGGAGCAGGATAGGCCTGTCTGATACCCTCTGACCCTGTCCAACCTTGGATTCTGGGAAAGAGGATGTCTAAGGAGGGGAGGGGGTGCGATTGCGCACCTTGCCGCTCAGCAGGAACCTTGGCATCTGCCTCCCTCATGGTTAGTGCTGGGCAAGTGTTCTTCCACCGAGCCCTACCCCAGCTCTAGTTCCCACATAAGTAGTACTGTATGCATTGAAAAAAAAACTTAACTGCCCACAGTACTTGGGCGTCAATTTCCTTGTGGAGAGCTGAGCTTCCAGGGGCCACCCAGTCATCCCTAACTTTCCCTTCTCCAAGGGTCAAGAATCAGCTGCGCCCCATGTGTGTTTCCCCTCTCCCCCGGCACTCTTCAATCATGGGAGGCTCCAGAGAGAGGGGCCCTGGTGAGTGTCAGGGACAGCTGGGTGGCACCCTTGCTCACAGATACAGCAGGGATGCGTATAGTGGCTGTGTCTGTGTCTGAACCTCTGGGGCCCAGGTTTACGCCTCTCAGTGAGAAGCAAGGGCTAGACCTGAGTTATGGGTGGTAGTGAAGACTAGAGTGAAGGCCAGGGTAGAGACCATCCTCACACACACCTAGCACTAAGTGTTCTATGGTTCTATGCCCACGGGACATATGGATATTACCCTGGAATGGTCATGATGGCACTTCCTCTGAAGTGGCGGGTAGGAACTGAAATACAGTCCTGTTGGAAGGACACTGGGGGATTGACAGTGTCTTCCTCCAATCAGAGAAAAACATACCCACTGTGAGTTTGCATAGCACAGCTAGAAGTGACCCTTTCTTTACTCCTCCCTCTTTTCCTCTTTTTCCTTTCCTTCCTCCCTCTTTTTCTTACTTGTTCCCATCCCCTCCCTCTCCCTCTGTCTTTCTTGTAGTGCTGACATGAAACCCAGAGCCACCTCAATGCTAGGCAAGAGCTCTGCATTGAGTTGGGCCCCAGCTCTTAAGGAAGAAATGGAGCAGCAGTGTGAAGCCATACACTCAGATTCTGGGGTTCTGGGGTGATGGTCCTTTCCCCTCCTGTACTAGCCGGGTGGAGTTTGGCTGGGTTCTTTGCCTGAGAATCCTTTGACTTAAGTCTTTGGGAGGGTTGTGGGATGCTGGAGGTCTGAGCCTTCAACAAACTCTGATCCCTCTTCTGCTGCTGCTATCTCAGGGAGTCCTCTCTGCAAACCATTGCCCCAACCTCTGCTTTGGGCTCGATGCTGGTGGGATAGGCTATTGGGTCTGTTGATAGGCCTGACCTCCCACCAAGGCCCATCAAACAACCTGGAGTCCCTAAGTATGTTAAGCACAAATTTGTTATTGTTGCTTGCATGTAGGGGTTTGGTATTGGGAGTTCTTTTTTTCCCCCCTTCAAATCCTAGGATCATTATATAAACAGAGCTGGGCTCAGGCACCTTTTATGCTAACTTGAAAAATAATTTGCAGTTGGATCCCATCTCCGGATCTCACACTGAAATAAATTCCAGATGGACTAAAGGTTGGAAGGAGTGCAGTAAAACTCTAGGCCCATAAAAACAGTGAATGATTTACTTGGTGTGTGCTGCAGGAGGAAAAGGAGGTGTGTGTGGGGGTGCTCAGGGCTTTTATTTTGATGGGCACTCTGAAGAGATGACTGTGGTTCCTAGGAGGCAGCCTTCAGCTCAGGCAATGGATGCTGGCTGCTAAGGAGTCCAGAGGCAGCCAACTTAGGCCTGGAGTCTCTCCATGATGAGTGTTGGAGGGATTGGCAATAGGGTCTACCCAGAAGGAAGTGACTGCACTGGCACCAGGGTGTTCATGGTGGGGTTGACACCTCCCAGACTACATTGACTTTATCAACTTTAGTACCAGCAGTTTCTATGTCCCAGGGTCGCCCTCAGTTCTCAGGAAAACTGGCAGGCAGGAACTGCCCACTAGGCAGAAAGTGGAGTGTCTGGGAGGAAGCCTCATGGCTGGTGGCTGTCTCAGTCTCAGCTGCCCATGTGCCAGGAGCCATAAGCCACAGTCTGTGTACTGTCCTGAGGCTGACCCATCCTGCAGCTGAGATCTCAAAGAAGCCTTGTAGGAGAAACGACACTCATGGTTCACAGACAGGGTCAGGATCAGCTGAGCGCATGAAAGATCAGCTGCTGCTCAGGGAGGGCTGGATCTCCAGTCCGATTCTCATTTCAACCCCAGAAAAAAACCTTAGACAAGAGGAATGTGTATTCTGGTGGATGCATGAGTGTGAGTGGGTGTGAGCAGGTGTGGGTGTGCATAGACATGTCTGGGTGAAAATCTTCCTTTTGTGTGTGTGTGTCTTTGTATGTATGTGTGTTCATGTGTGCAGGTGCACATGTATACCTGTAAGTCCAAAGGACAACCTTGAGTGTCCTTCCTCAGGTGCCTCCAACTCGTTTTATGTTTTGAGACGGTCTCTCACTGGCTTATGACTTGCCACGTAAACTAGGTTAGTTGGCCAGCAAGCCTCAGGGCTCTTCCTGTCTCCCTCTCCCTACCATTGGAATTACCAGCACGCACTATTAGTGCCTGGCTTTCTCCATGAGTTCTAGGGAATGGACTCAGGTCATCCTGCTGACTGATCTCTCTTCCCTCACCCATGTGAGAACCTCTTACTTAACCACAGTCTTCTGGAAAGGAATCAGTGGGCGTGTTGCTGTACTGGATGCAACTGGACTATTAAGGTGATGTTTTGGTCACTGGGTAGAAGGTGTGACCAGCATGGAGCCGCCAGCTTTCTCAGAGGCTCAGGGCCAGAAGACAGTCTCTTGTCCCCCAGCCCAGCGTGGCCGGCATTCCAAATCCTGGAGAGATTAACTTCAGAAGGGAATCCTGATTCTATCATTGCAAATCCCCTGGGGGCTGGGGGCTCTCGGGTTGTAGGGAAGAATTTCAATCATGGCAGTTTAATAAAGTACCCACTGAATGAATATCTTCTGCGAGTAGCGCTGATCATAGAGGCACCTTCGCAGACCACAGGGATTGCTGTGAGCTGCCTCTCATTTGGGAGGAACAGTATAATATATCCTGGTGACAGCATAAGTGTGCTGTATAGGAACATATCCCCAGTGTGTTATGGGACATCGAATCTCATGGCATCAACTTCTATTTTCCCAAGATCTCTATCCTGGGGGTGGCAGGGTCTTCAGGTTGCATACAGTGTCTCCGTGGCCTTCTGACAGAGTACCCCCTGCCCTCTGCGCCTAAGTCTGACAGCCTATGTGACAAGCAGGTCCCAGTGACACACACACACAGTGACTGGCAGAACATGTGGCCTATTTGTGTTTTTACATACGCTTTAGAGGGGGGATGATACTGGTTAGTGGCCTGTCTCACCGTAGTCAAGCTTAGTGTCCTTGAAGGTGAACTTGTTTGGTGAAATATTACAAGAAAGTGAATTGATTTATGTAAAAATATTCATACATAAGCAGAATAGTCAGGGTGTGGATTTGGCATTGGAGGAAGGAGAACCTGCTTGTGTGAGAGGTTGGGAGGCAGGACCTATGCTGGGCTTTGAAGGTTGCAGAGGAGTCAGATGACCACCCAGAGAGAGGGAAGGCATTACGGGACAGGGTGGAGAACTGCCAGGAACCCAGGTTGAGAATGTGAACTGGCACCAGATGTTCTGAGGGCTCAGGAGCCTGAGTGGCTAGTAGAGGCACGGTGGGGATTGAGGTGGGGTGCACAGGAAGGAAGAAGGAGGGGGAGGGATCCAGTAAAGTGCTCCAGAGTGCTGAGCAGGGTGGTGCTAGAGCTGCCACCCAGTTCCAGTTCCGTGGGAGAGGAGAGGACAGGTTGGGGGGTTGGTGGCCATGAGGAATGGGAAAATACAGCACCCGATGGACAAATTCCTCTGGGCTTCCACTCCAACTCTGGACCCTTTTATTGATCTATGGATAAAGTAATCAAAATACAATGAGCTGGGGTGTTTGGGGGGGGGGAGGACATTGTGCAAATGGTACAGGTGCTTCCCTGTGCAATGTGACGTGTCATGAGACTGGCATCCTAACCTCCATGCCCTAGCAGCCCTGATCTCTGCTTCCTCACTTCCTGTCAGAATAGATCACTTAATCACTTTTTCCCCCATCTTGGATTCATTTTATTTTGTGTGTACGAGTGTTTTGCCTGCATGTATGTCTGTGTACCACAGGCACGCCTAATGCCTAAGGAAGTGGTGAGCCTCCATGTAGGTGCTGGGAATCGAACCCAAGTCCTTTGCAAGAACAAGTGCTCTTAACCACCGAGCCAACTCTCCAGCCCCCATTAGTCACTTCTTTGTTTTTTTTCTCTCCCTCCAGTTCTCTGTCTTGATAGAGTCTCACTCCAGCTCAGGCCAGCCCTGAACTCACTATGCAGTCAAGGCTAGTTTGGAACTTACAGCTATCCTTCAGGTTTGGGTCGCCATGCCTGGCTCATCCTTCCATCCATGGCTGACTCGTTTTTTTTCTAGTCTTTGGCCCCAAGTGGCTTCAAACTGAGCCCAAAGTGTATATTCTTCCCTCCTGGCTGTGGTGTCAGCTCTTTTCCCTGGGAAGGTCTCTGCTTCCTGGCCCTGAGCCTGCCAGGCTGTGATGAAAACCCATCGTCTTGCAATTTCTCCCCTGGTGTGATGTGCTTAGGTTTCGGGGGGCCTTGCTTATGCCATGTGGTGCCTGCATATGCCTAGGAAGCTCTGGCTGCTGCTTCCAGCAGCTTGTGCTAAAGAGTTTGTACCACCCTCCCATTCTGCCAGTGCAATCGCCTCCTCTTAATCCCCTTCTCTGCAGCTTTCCAGGCCCAGTGGGACACTTGGGCAGGAGGAGCAGCACTGTCTGGCTTGAGTCTCTCTCTCTCTTTTTTTTTAGGGTGATTACTTTGGTCTCAGTATGAGCAAGTGCGTGCCTGTGCACCCCCAGGCTCCATCTGCCTCTGCTGGAGGAGGCAAACACCTCCACACCTCCACTTGGCTCCAGAGATGGCAGCACAACAAGGCTTGAGGCAGTTGAGCTGCTCTTGGGACTTGGGGGGCAATCTACCGAGACCACAGATTTGAGGGGTGTGGAAGCCACAGTTCATAGTGGGTCCCCAGTAGTATCTGAACCATTTCCTTTTGTAGGTAGGTGCAATGGTCTTTTCCCCTGGCATGAAGCTAATACCCTTCCTCTGCCCGCTGACCCAGCCTCCCTGCTCCCTGCCTTCCTCCCTCCCCTTTTCTACTTCCCCTTTCTCTTTTCCTCCTTATCTCACTTTGCTTTGGCCCCATGGCACTCAGGTCTGCATTAAAAGGCCCAGAAAGCTCAAAGAGACATCTTTTCATCCTCAAAATAAGATCCAAGGCCCTCAGCACTGTCCACGGGGCACGCCCATCAGTGGCTCCTCCCTTTCCCCTCATGTCCCACCCCCTATCCTGTACAGCCTAGTCACACCAGAGAGGCTCACTGTCTTCCAGTCTGTCCCCATTTCATGTCTCACCAGCACAGCTTCCGTCTGCAGCACCCTTCCTCCCTGAAGAGCCACGTCAGCTTCTTCTTTATCTCGCTTGGGTTCCAGTCTCCCTTGGCATGGTGTCATGGTAAGCTGCCATCTGGGGGAGGAAGACACAGGTGGGTTATTTTCATCCACTAGACTCCAGTGGACCTGGGCCAGACAGAGACTCTTGTGGCAGCCCTCGGGGACCAGGGCTGACAAAGGGTGGCCCTTGCTGCCCACGTGCCTAACCCATCTTTTCTGTTTCTTTGCACTTTGAGATGTTGCAGTATTCTCCCTGGCCTGTGTGTTTTACTCACTGCAGTTGGTCCCTCCTACACAATGACAGTGACACCTTTTCTCTAGTATGGTGCCCAGTGGCTGGAACAGGCCTGGAGGTTGCACGTATCCAGGGAATTCCGGGTGATAGTTGCATATAGAGGTACCCAGTGCAGCAGTGTCCGTGACAGTGTGGACAGATGGGGACAAGGGTGTACTCATTGCTAGGAGAGGGACTCCGCTTCTGTTGTTCCGCAGGGCTGTTGGCTCTTCGATCTGTCTGCACAGCAAGCGGCTGGCTGCTGGCTGTAGTGATAACTGACCCCCTGCCTCTGCAGCTTTCACAGCTCGGGGAAGCTTGCTTCTCATTCCCACCACCTGTCCATTCTGATTGGCTGGAACCAATGCTCCCTGCTGCTGCCTCAGAGCCACAAGGGCTCATCTGGCACTTCCACCAGGCAGAGGCATTTAGCCGACCTACACTCCAGTTTCTGGTGGTCGGATCCTCTGCTACACCGTGTTGAAAATAGGCTATGCACTCCATCCTGTGAAGGTGTTCCCTGTGAGTAGACAGACCCGACCTAGGCTTAGCCCCAGGGGGACTATCACAGAGCTCAGGAATGGAACATTGAGCTGAGCGTGAGGGTGGGGTGCAGATGTGGCCTCTGGAAGCCACCAGGCAACCTTCCCACATATGGCCCAAGAGACACTGGTGTCTTCCCATGAACCCAGCAGTCACGGTCCTCCTTGATACAGAAGAGTTCACTCCTGATACCCTCAGAGGCCTGCTGCTGGTGCCCAGAGACCCAAGACATTTGGTCCGCACTCACAGAGGTATAGTCTCAAAGGAGCAGCAGTTTTTCTGAAGCCCCCCCCCCCCCAGGGTTTGTTGGTATAAAACAAAACAAAACAAAACAAAAAAAACCCAGCAATCACAGTAACTGCCACTCTTTAAAAGGGAGCCACTTCCCCCTGGAGTCTCTTTATCTGTCAGTCTTGGACTCTCCAGCCTGGAGTTTCACCGATGGGTAAGGAAGAGGCCTTCTTCCACCTTAGTCTGCATTTCTGCACCATAGGTTCTAGTTAATTCAGGTCGTGAGAAAAATCACTGTCAAGCTGGGGTAGGAGACCGAGACAGGATGCTTGTCTGGGGTCAGGGTAAGTTCAAGGCCAGCTTGTCCAACCTTTCAAGTCTGTCTCAAAATAAACAAATTTGAGATGTGGCAGCTGGGCGGTAATGGCACACATCTTTAATCCCAGCACCTGGGAAGCAGAAGCAAGCAGATCTCTGTGAGTTCGAGGCCAACCTGATCAACAGAGTGAGTTCCAAGATAGCCAGGGCTACACAGAGAAACCCTATCTCTAAAAACCAATAATAATAATAATAATACTAATAATAAAAATAATGATGATGATGATGATTATTTGAGATGTGTCTCAGTCTAGCCTGCATGAGACCCTGGGTTTAATTCCCATCACCAATTTAAAAAAAAGCACTAATGAATTTGGGAAGCCTAAACTCTCCCTGATTTCCATTAAGCATACACGTGGGGTGGTGGCCCAAGCCCACTTGCTGTTTAAAAGGAGAAGCAATCTGCTGAGATGGTGGCAGGAGCAACCCAGGTATGGTCATGTGGAGACACCTGCAACAAGTCCTGAACCAGTATGGACGTGGGAGACCTCAGAGGTGGACTGCGGCAAGGACTCAAGTAAACGCTGTGGACAAGGTGGTTCTCCTGGGGCCTATCACAGCAAGGTGTTTGTTTAAATTTTCAAAAGCCATTGCACCAAACCCAACGCTTTAACATAACCTCTCTCCTGGGTTGGCACCTTATGTCTTTGAAAGGCTTCATTGAACGGTTAGAGGAAGGGGCTGGAGAGATGGCTTAGTGGTTAAGAGCACACGCTGCACTTGTAGAAGACAAGTTCAGTTCCCAGCACCCGTGTTGGTAGATTCACAGCTGCCTCTAGGAGTCCCAGCGCACCCTTTTGGATTCTGTGGGCACTACATGCACACAGGGAGCAGTTACACTCTTCCTTATACACATAGTTAAAAATAAAAATCTTTTAAAAAAATTGGAGAGACTGAACCTTACCCTATTGACCTTTTTTTTTTTTTTTTGCTTGCTTACTTATTTGTTTTTCAAGACAGGGTTTCTCTGTGTAGCCCTGAGTGTCCTGAAACTTGATCTGTAGACCAGGCTGTCCTTGAATTCAGAGATCCCCCTGCCTCAGTCTCCCAAGTGCTGGAATGAAAGATGTGTGCCATCACTACCTTTTTTTTTTTACATGTATTTTTTTTTCCATGTATGCCTGTGTCCTATGTACAGTTCCTGGTGGTTCCTGCAGAGGCAAGGCAAGGCTGTTGAATCCCTTGGGATTGGAGTTAGAGATGGTTGTGGGCCGCCATGTGGTTACTGGAAATACAACTCAATTTCTCTGGAAGAACAGTCAATGCTCTTAGCCACTGAGCCATCTCTCCAGCCCCCTACTGACCTTTGATCTGATATTCAGAATGACTGACAATGAGGTACACTATCCGACCCCTTCTTTGACAATGTTTGTGCTCTTTGAGCATCCTGTTCAGATGAACCCAGGCTAGAGTGGCTATCTGATGCTTTGGTGAAGAAAAGCTGGGCTTGGAGAAATGTGCGCTAAGGACCTAGCTAGTCATCTATTCAAGGGTGAGCACCGTGGACTGCTTTAAAGGGCTCTGGCATGACAAGATGGGCAGGACAGGGCCCCTGTGTCAGGTGCACAGCTGACTCCCAAATGGATTTTGCAAAGACCGTAGACATAAACCCAGATGATGCTTCATTGGTAAGTTCCTCATGGCACCACGGGCTGCCAGCTTCTGATTTGGTCTTTAGAATGAAGAATACAGGGGGTGAAGTGGACAGGACACGGGTCTGTGCCCACATCAGTCATGCTGACCCAGCTGTCACAGACTTCTCCTTGGACTTCATGCAGGGCACAGGGAGTCCGTACAAGCCCCGCGATACTCCCCTGTCTTCCACATTTCCTTTTTCTCTGAAAGCGGCAGAGGAGTTGTGACAAGCTGTCACAGGTAGACAGCTCCCCAGAGAGAAGACTCATGTTTTTCTCTGCAGCCATTGCCTTCCTTGCTCCTGCCCAGCAGGGCTCTGTGTATTTTCAGGCAGCTCTCAGTTTTCCTTGTCTCCATGTGTGTAGCTGGAGCCTAAAGGCCCTTGAACAAAGGTTTTCCCTTTCTTTTCTGGAGCCTTTCAGCACCACCCACACCCTCACCTTACATGCTGCCAAGCCCATTTAACCCCAGCCCAAGGGTCAGTCTGACACATGTGTATGAGTGATGGCTGACTACTCACTATCCCTGAGGCTGATCCACTTTGAGGGTTTGCAGCTATGTGGGTACTCAAAATTCTCCCCATATAAGCTGATTTTTAGTTAGTTAGTTTTTTCCTTATGGACCAGACCAAACTCTCTCAAGGATTTAGTAGATGGATAAGCACCCCACATTCGTTGCTGTGTAGCTTTAAAGTAATTTCATAGACTCTATTTCCAGATTAGACACCTATTTCCCTTGCTGAGTATTCAAGAAAGACTGGGGGAGTAACAGACAAATGTTTTAAGATCAAGAAGGCTCACAGGCCGGGCGGTGGTGGCGCACGCCTTTAATCCCAGCACTTGGGAGGCAGAGGCAGGCGGATCTTTGCGAGTTCGAGGCCAGCCTGGTCTACAAAGTGAGTCCAGGACAGTCAGGGCTACACAGAGAAACCCTGTCTCGAAAAACCAAAAAAAAAAAAAAAAAAAGAAGGCTCACAGAATGTGACGTCTCTTCTCCTTGTGTCTAATGATGCAAGTCAATGTGAGCATGACTCTCATTCAGTCGGTAGAACAAGAAGAGAACGGGCTGATGAGATAGCTTGGCAGGCTTGCTTAAAATGGATGTCTGACCTTAAGGAGATGGGATGTGGATGGACACTGGCCTCCAGGAGCTCTGGAAGGTGTAGCCCACCTTGACCTCCTATCTCATGCTTTTTGCTTCCTGCCTCCGGCCATGTGATTAATTGTTCTTCATACTCATCTGCCTGAATACATAACAACTGAATGCTGTTATACCTTCCCTACTATGGTGGACTGTGCACCCTTGAAATGTGAGCCAGAAGAAGCCCTTCTTCCCTTAAGTTGTTTGTGTCGGGTATTTTTGTCACATTAATGCAGACGTAACTAATACAGACTGAGAGCATCAGCCCCAAGCCTCCCTCCTGGTATTGGTGGTAGCTGACAATCCTGGGTGGTCCTTGTCTGCACAGTCCTATCCCAATCTCTGCCTCAGTCCCCATATGGTCCTCTCTCTCTGTCCTTCCATACTTTCAAACTGTTCTTTTTAATAAGGTGAGCAGATATGGCTGCTGGTTATCTTCCCCCGGTGTGACCTCATTCTAATTTATCTAGTTGCATTGGGCCTTGACCCAGTCTTCAGAGAAAGCCACAAAATGATATCCTGGAATCTTGACATAGGAATCTGGGGGTGTGGCTCAATTCACGCCTGTTATATGGTTATGAGGAACTTTTAGTGGACTCTTGGGTGCTGGGTGGGGTAGATATTCTAGGTCCTAAGTGTTGGTTAGTACCAGTGACTTTCCCTTTCAGAAGCAGATTTCCATTTGGTATAGTCACCTACGATGCGGGTCACTCACACAGTAGACAAGTCCTGTCACCATATGGGTGGAGGGTGGCCTCCTACCAAAGTAAGTCCAGGTGTGACTGGATTCCCAGAATGCCCCAGAGGACACGTAGGCCATGCCTGGTGAAGGGTCTCATTGCCACTGTTGGATGTAGCCAGGGACTGTGCTCAGCATCTACAGAGTTATTCAGGGAGAAGGTCAAGTTGCTAGACTTGCAGAACAATGGATACCCAGCCCAACTAGGTCTTTAACAAAGATGAGGTTAAGGAATGGGTTTGACAGGGGTCATGGGCTAGAGTCTGGAACATGCTAAGGAGAGCAAGGAAAACAGAAATCCACCTGCTATGAAGCCTGACCTTGGGACCGCTTTCTGCCTCTGTGACAACTTTTCATCTATGTGGCAGATAGCCTACTTGCCTCTCCCAGGAAGTGAGGCCCCGGCATTGGTACCTTATCATCTCCATTCCAGGGAGGGGAGTGTAAGCAAATACTGCCTCTCAAGAAGCCCATTTTTCACATTATAAATGGGGGTGGGGGCGGATGACCAGTGAGCACTAAGACTTCCTGCTAAGTGAGCTGTGAATAACTTGGGAGGGAGGTGGTATCACTTGCTGGGTTGGAAAAAGTCAGAATCATGGAGCAGGTAGGAAGGAGTCGGTCACCAGATGGCTGCATGGTGGTGGGTTTGGGAATTGTTGTCTCCAGGGTGGAGGGACCCCTAGCTACCGACCTCAGCAGCCATACTGCAATGTTAATGAGCCGAGAGACTGGAAGAGCACTGGTGTCCTGTGCAGTTTCAAATGGCCCCTGACACTCAGAGGAAGCCAGCCTCAAGCCTGCCTGGCCATTTCCACCTCACGGCCAAACCTGCAAGTCATTTGAGTGATAGATTTTCTTAGCAGCAACCTATAAGTGACACAGTTTCAGGAGGCCTGTGTGCCTCAGGGGCTTCTTAGGAATCCAAGATCAAAGGCTAGGGCTATAGCTTAGTGGTACAGCACTTGCATAGCATACACGAGGCCATAGGTCCGGTCCTCAGCCCTGCTGGGTAAAAAAGAAACACAGAGTTCCAGAATGTCCCCAGACTTCAAATATCAACATCTTCTTTCCCATTTGGTCACCTGTCTAAGCTTCAGGAGTGCTGCATCTGGCGACTTCTTCAAAATGGCCACGTGCCCTTGAGTTTAAACTAGCCCAATGAGGTAAATCCTGGCTGACCGTACTTCTGCCCTCTCCCTTCCTCTGTAGGACTCTCCTAGCTGGGTTAACAAATGCCCTTTCTCCTTTGGGGCCCCAGGGATGGTAGCAGCTGTTGTCAGTGCTCACACACCCTGGATCTGGCTCACCTAGAGAGCTCCAGTGGTTGACATGAGTCTGTCTTGGTGACTGGTGGAAGGAAACCGGCTCCCGGCAGCTGTGTTTGGTCACATGGGGAGGCGCGGCTGTTTGTGATCAAAAAATATTATGATCCCATATGTCCCCCCAATTACAACTGTGGAAGTGTTCTGTTTCCATTTTCATCTGGTGTGCACGTTGTCACCCTGTTAGGAGCTGTCCTCAGTGAGACAACGAGGAAGGGCTCGTTGGACAAGTGTTTAAGAGCAGCAGCAGAAAGCCGGGGCTGGTATTGCTGCTGAGCCTGGGTTATCCCGACAGTCGACAATCGTGATGTTCAATGATGATAGTTGGATTCTCTCCAGACAGGTGCTCTGTGTAGGGCACTGAGGATACATACGATACATGTATGGCACCCCATGAGGCTGATGCTCTGTCGTGCTCACTTTGCCAGTGGGGAAACTGAGTCATAGGTTAAACAGCTTCGTTTCTGTCCTTTATTAAATTTTAAAAAGGTGTGCAGGCATGCGTGTGTGTGAGTGCTGGTGTGTACGTGTGCATGTGCATGTGTGCCTGTGTGTATGTGCAGGCATGACTGCCATAGCACACATGCAGAGGTGACAGGAGAGCTTGTGGGAGTTGGTTCTCTTCATTCTACCATGTGGGTTCCAGGGATGGATCTCAGGTCGTCAGGATTGTCAGCAAGTGTCTTTACCTGCTGGGACTTCTTGAGGCCTTAAACAGCTTGCTAACGCCAGCTTTGGAGTACAGGAGATGGAGGGGAGGCAGTTTGGCTCAGCCTATGGTGTTGTCCTTCAATGAAGGTGGAGGTGACAGTATTGTCTGTGGACAAGTCCTGGGAAGGGGAGGGGCTTATCAGTGATTAGTTGTCATTCTTTAAAGACAGCTGTGTTTGCTGCTATTGCCACATCATAAGTCACCCCAGACCTGTGTCTTCAGAAGATTCCTGCTGCTTGTCCCTATGGGTCAGGAGTAGTGACACCTAGGACAGGGCCACCTTGTTCTTTGGTCTGACATAGGCTTGCAGGGAAGGTGTCACCTGGAGTTGGAGATGTCCTAGATGGGGCTCTGCTCCTAAGGTCACTCTGAAGTGACCCACCTTCCACTCACATAACTGTGGTGGCCCTGGTGGCTGGACACTCATAGCTGAGGTGGGTCAGAACTGATTCCTAACTGGTTCTGAGGAAGTGTTACAGCATCTCATGGAACTTCCAGGAGTTGCTGCCTTGTGGATATGTTGCCTGTTTTCTCACTGGTCTTCATAGGGTACTCTTTCTGGAGTATATCTATGTCCAAATGTCTCTTTGTTATAAGAAATCTGGGTGTATTGGGGGAGAGGGTCCCTTCTCCTGCAGGACTCCATCTTAACAGCCATGTTTACCGTAACCTGACTTCCAAATAAGGCTGCCTTCTGGGAGGTGGGGTTGCTAGGTCAATACGGGACTCTGGAGACAGGGAGCACAGCGTACCTGACAGCAGGCCATGCGTGATCTATGTGGATAAGGTCACAGAATCTGACAAGATGACAGGCGTCTCCTGGCCTTGTGGCCAGGCCTACTGTCCTAGCACTGACCCTGTCTCCACATATCCACTTTTTGCCCTGATCCCTGAGCACTGCTGTCCAACCTTTGCTGAGACCCCACCAACCCTGTGGATGCCAAAAATGGCTTGCTCCAGCATTCTGCCTTCCAGTGGATGCAGCCAGTGAGTAGCATCCTTGAGCTGGGATAGGACAGAGCTGTTGGGAGCACCGTTCTAGGTGTATGGTCTGGAAAGCTGCACCTTGCCTTTGTGGTATTGAGCCATCAGACTCAGCTCCTCCTATTTCTCAAGGTTTTCCATGGTCCTCGCTCTCTCCAACTCTTCCTTCTTCTCTGTCTTCCTTCCCAAGGTCCTTGAGATCCTCCCTCCTGGTTCATCTCTGTTCCCAGATCCTCTCTCCTTTCCTCTCTTCCCTCACCCCAGACTACCCTTCCCAGCCCCTTCCTCACACCAGCTCCTCTTGTCTTTGATCTTCTCTTACCCCAGCTACTCCTTCTCCTCTGGCTCCTCCCTTCTTCCAAGTCATCCTTCAGCCCACTCTTCCCCAGCCTCATTGTGCTCAGGGCTGTAATCACTTTCTCAGCCAGTTATCTCTGGTACCTGAGCATCCCTGCTGGGACCTGGGCTCCGCCCACACCCTTCTGAATGGTTCCTCAGTTTAACTGTCTGGAATCCCAGCTGCAGGTGCCATCTGTCCTCAGACAGCATTTTCTGATGCCACTTCCTGAATCCCTGTCATTTGTGGGAAACAAGTGGAAGAGGGACACTTTACAAGCAGAGTAGATCACAGGTCTCAGGGCTCTTCGGAGCCACCCGAGTCACTGGATATGAAGCTATTCTGAGCTTGTTTGTTTTGTCTTAACTGTTAATGAAGGTCTAGCTACATAGAGCATGTATCAGGTGTCACCAGGGGAGGTCTACCATGGCGTTCAAAAGGAGAAAAAAAATTTTTTTTTTTTTGTTAAAAATGGAGCTGTTCAAAGCCAAGACCCACGTGCAGCAATGTAGCTTGGGTGGGGGAATCTAACTTCATATTGCTGCCTTGGATTTTTCTTTCTTTCTTTTTTCTTTTTCTTTCTTTCCTTCCTTCCTTCCTTCCTTCCTTCCTTCCTTCCTTCCTTCCTTCTTTCTTTCTTTCTTTCTTTCTTTCTTTCTTTCTTTCTTTCTTTTTGTCCGAAGTATAGGACTGATATAGGTGCACCTGCTTCACCAAGTGGTTGTCATGACAACCACAGTTTCCTTTTGGGTACCACTTAGCCTGGCTCGCTACCACCACCATACTTATGGAAACGGTCCTCATCCATTGCCTTTTGTGGTTATTGTTTAGAATGCAAGCAGATGCCAGTGAAGTTCTACCAGACATGAAGTGTGCTATTTCCAGAGTCTCTGACAATGTCTCTCCCACGGCTCGAGAGTCTGACTCTGGCATGAGCTGTTTATTTTATTTTATTTTTTAGCAATCTTCCCAAGGTCAGGGCCATAAAAATACCATTAAAATGCCTGATGCAAATCAGAGGCTGACTTGGGGAACTGATATCCCCTATGGATAGACTTAGTTTTAGACCTTAAAAACCTTGGTATCATTTCCGAGAAGTGTTGTTCACTTCTCAGAGTTGCACACAAAGCTTCTTCTCTAATAGAGGCACAGCTCTGGCTGGAGACGACTGCCCTGTGTGTAGAGGGACTCTGCAGCTCTTGACCACATGACATGCAGTTAACCTCAGAGGTCCAAAGATGAGGTGAGGTCATTGTGTCCATGACAGCAAGCACTGGGCATTGTATTCTCTGGCTTGCCATGTCTCAGTCAGGGTTGCTACGCAAGATGTGACAGTCATTGTGGAAATGCTCGTTTCCTCTCAGGGGTTTCATGATGAATCTTAGCATCAGTGGGATACACTTTCTATCTTAATGGGGGGTGGGGGTCTCCAAGGGCAGCCAGGGTAGGGGTAGATGGTTCCATGAGCAAGCTCTGGGGTCAGAACACTTGGTTTTAGTCCTGGTTCAACTGTCCCCTTCCTGTGTGACCCCAGCAAGTTAGTGAACTGTTCTGCATTAGTTTTCTCTCCATCAAACGGGGATGATGGAGATACCAGATCCATAGAGTCATTGTAGACTTTGAGTGAGTCAGAGTTTGAGAAACGCCTAAGGCCGGCAAGACAGATCAGTAGGTGAAGGGGTCTGCTGCCAAGCCTGATGACCTGAGTTCAATCCTTGGGATCCACATTGTGGAAGGAGAGAACCAACTCCTGCAAGCTGTTCTCTGACCTTCAGACATGCACCATAATGGTGTATGTGGTAACACACACACACACACACACACACACACACACACACACATACACACACATTCAGTGGTTTTGCTCAAGAATACTTTCACAATCAACTTCTTTTGTTTCTGGATCATTTTTGTGTGTGTTTGCTTGTTTGTGTGTTTGTGTGTATGTGTATGTACATGTGTAGTATGCAGGTGCAGGTGCACACGTGTGTGGAGTATACGTGTATGCAGAGAGGCCAATCTTGGGTGCCATTGCTTAGGTTCCACCTGCTTTAGATCCACTTTATATCTTGAGATAGAGTTTCTCACTGTCCTGGGACTCACCAAGTGGGCTAGGCTGGCTAGTCAGAGAGTCCCAGGGGGTCCTCCCTTCTCCCCCTCCCTGGCACTGGGATTACACGTATTTGCTGCCATGCTGAAGTTTTTTTCATGGGCGCTGGGGTTTGAATTCAGGCCCTCGTGGTTTAAGGTAAGCACTTCACCAGCTTATCTACCAGCCCTTGAGTCGGGCTTTTATGCTCTTCCGACTGAGTGCCCATTGTCGGGCACAGAGTCATGCTGGTAGGGCTGTGGGTTTCATTCACAAGCACGAGGAGGTTTCACACACAGCTCCCATCCTTTCCCTACCTATTCTGCTGGTCTTGGCAGAGTAGCTGAAGATCCTCCTGTAACAGGCAGGGTGTTGATAACCTCTAGCATTTTTTTTTTTCCTGGCTGCTTGCTTACCATGAAGTCAGCAAATTTGCAAACTAGATTATGCCACTTCGCCTCCAGAAAAGCCCTGTGAAGCAAATGAGACCTTTGGGAACTCAGGGTCACAATGAGACTGAGGGCCTTTGGGGGCTGTTTTCTGGTCACCACTTGGACAGTGGCGCAAGGCATGACTCAGTCAGTCTAGGCCGGTGGTTCTCGACCTGTGAGTCGTGACCTCCTTGGGGGGGGGGGGGGGTCACGTATCACATATCCTGTGTATCAGATATTTACGATTCATGACAGTAGTATAATTGTAGTTATGAAGTAGCAATGAAATAATTTTATAGTTGGGGGTCACCGCAGCATGAGGAACTGTATTAAAGGGTCACAGCATTAGGAAAGTTGAGGACCACACTTCTAGGTGCTCACAGAGCTGCTGTCCTGACCTGACAGCTAAGGGTCAGTGTGGACGGAGGAGGGACCTGGACAGAAGCCCATGGATTTGTCTGCTGGCATTTGTGCTGCTGTGTTGGAATCGCCAGGGAGAGTCGTTCCAACTATGGTCTTATTGTATGAACCCTCAGAGTCAGCACTGAGACGCAGTGATTCCTGCACTATCAAGATGCCATTGTGGACAGAGGACCCTCGTTCCCAACTATGAGCTATCAATGTCACCAATATTGTGGGGCACTTCCACAATGGTTTAGACAAGCCTTTTTTCTGAGAGTGATTTTTGTCATTGTCTTGGAAAAAAAAAAGTTTCCTTTTGTGAATATATTTACTTGTAGAAAGAAGAGGTAATTTGTGCCAAAGGTGGCTTGGCATTTATGGTAGGAACATTTGACTGATTTTGGTGAGCTCAAATGTCTGCTGATGGAGCTGGAGAGATGGCTTAGCAGTTACGAGCACTAGCTGCTCTTCCAGAGGACCCTGGTTTGATTCCCGGCACCCACATGGGAGCTCATAGCTGTCTGAAACGCCAGCTCCCGGGGATCCAACACCCCCACACAGACATACATGTAGGAAAAACACCAGTTCACATAAAATAAAATAAATATTTTAAAATGTCTGCTGACACTTACCCCGTGCATACAAACAAATCCAGAGAATGTGGGCTCTTTGAGTCAGTCTGTCCTACACAAATGGTGGCAACATTCTTTATAGTGTCAACAACTCTTCCTAATTTCACTCCATAAGCATGGATGGCTTCAAATCGTGGATCATGAGAAAAGAAGCTGAGATAGTTGGGTACAAGTCAGGTTGGGCCTTTCTCAAATCTCTCCTGCACCAATGTAAGTTCCTAGCTTTAGTTTAATGTCTAAAAAAGATGGGGCTGTGTCTTAACTCCATTCCAGGATACTGTGATAGCCTAGATTAATAAACTTCCTTTCCTCCACAGTTGGAGCTGTAATCCCCCTGCCGGCAGCTTGGCCAGGAGGCTTCTGGGGGCTTTATTGTGTCTTGGAAGCCTTAAACAGAAAGTCTAAGCAGTTTCCCTAGGAGGTCTTAGTGTGAGATGAAAACCTTAGGCAGACATAAATCGAGATTTGTCTTCCTAAACAATTCATACAGCCATGCTCAAGGGGCGCCCCTCCCCCATTACTTAGCTAGAAAACCAACTACATTATGCAACACGAGAGGAACTCAGGGCTTGGAGGATGCTGCAGGGGCATACAGAAGCATACATACACATTCATTATGATGTAGCTTGCTGTCTTTACATAGAGTCTGGCTGCTTTGAGCTCTACTGCCTAAGGGGAGAGTTAAGAGACCCTGATCCCTCAAAAGCCTTAGCTATGAAGACTTGGTAAAATGCACAGATTTTTTAGTCTGCTCTCCAGGTCATTCTCTGCCAAAGCAGGCACAAGAAAATGTTCTTTCTACACACGGGATACTCATAGCATTACATTCTGCTTATCAGTACCAGGGGACCACAGGGAGATGTGGTTCTCACCCTTCCTAATGTTGCTACCCCTTAATAGAATTCCTCATGTTGTGGCGATCCCCCAACCATAAAATTATTTCGTTGTTACTTCATAACTGTAATTTTGCTACTGTTATGAATTGTAATGCACGGGATATCTGATATGCAGGATATCTGATATGTGACCCCAAAGGGGTTGTAACATGCAGGTTGAGAACCGCTGGCATAGGTGCAGAGTGGGCCTCCACGGCTCCCTCCTTTCCAGCAAGGTGACTGGACTTGGGGATACTGAGGTTGCTGGCACTTGCAGCTCCCCTGGAGTGGCCAGGTTATCTACATGAATTGTCTTGGTTTTGGAGTGTGGGTTAATAAACACCAAAGGGATCTTTTACATAGCTATTGCATGCATGTGTGCATAAGTATGAATGAATGTGCCCAGGTACAGCTACGGCCACACACAGACAGTTTGCCACATTGCAAAAGTTGCCTCTGGAGCAGAATAAAAAAATAAAAGCCGAACACGCTGGCACACACTTTACATCCCCTCACCCAGGAGGCCGAGGCAGGTGGATCTCTGTGAGTTTGAGGCCAGCCTGGTCTACAGGGGGAGTTCCAGGACAGCCAGGGCTACAAAGTGAGACACTGCACCCCTGTAAAACCCCCAAATCAGAAACAGCACCAACAAATATGTAAGCAAGAAAGTTGGCAGGAAGAAACATGCTGTGATTCTGTGAGTGATTAATTGGGTCACCAAAAGGGACAACCCTATTCCACAAGGAAATTATTTGATATAGATGTCTGTCTTACCCTCCCCTCCCCTTCTTCCTCCTCCCCTACCCTTCTTCCTCCTCCCTTCCCCTTCTTCTTCCTCCCCTCCCCTTCTTCCCCCTCCCCTCCCCTTCTTCCTC
>CAJQZJ010037421.1:2613270-2637745 GCA_907164525.1 Lophiomys imhausi
TGTGTGTGTGTGTGTGTGTGTGTGTGTGTGTGTGTGTGTGTGTGTGTCTGGTGGGGGGTCTGAAGGCTTCCTTGGTCCTCACTAAATTTTTTGCTGGCCACTGTCCATCAGGATCTTGAAGTCCAGGCTGCTTTGCTTAGGGAACATGTGGGCTCTTGGAGATGTCTGGTCTTGAAGACTGGTGTGGAAGAAGCCTGCTGTAGGCATGGCCTGTGCCCTTTGGAGGTGGCACCTGTGATTTGGGTGGACTGTCTGCATTACCACAGCAAAGGCCACCAGAAAACCTCATCTGATGGCTTCCGTGGAGGAACAATGCTGTGGTTGGTGGGATATAGGCTGCAGGGCCTCACACATCCATCCTTTCAAGCTTACAGATAGTTTATACTGGAGCTAAGTGTATGCTCATCTTACAACCACAAACTCCAGTCCCAGAAGATATTCACTAGACAAGCATACAGATGTCCACATGGCACACATGCATTCAAGAATGTTCTTAGTAACAGTTTTTTTTTTTTTTTTTTGGTTTTTCGAGACAGGGTTTCTCTGTGTATGCTTGGCTGTCCTGGACTCACTTTGTAGACCAGGCTGGCCTCGAACTCACAAAGATCCGCCTGCCTCTGCCTCCCAAGTACTGGGATTAAAGGCGTGCGCCACCACCGCCCGGCATTAGTAACAGTTTTTTAAAATCAAGGTCTTATTAGGCAAACATAGCAGAACTGGTACTCATTTACATAGCCCAGGCTGGCTTCAAACCTCATGGTATGGCAACTGTCCTGACTCAACCTCCCAAGTGCAGCTATTACATGGATGAACCACCACATCTATTTTACATCATTTTAAAATAATGATTTCTTTCTTTCTTTTCCTCCCTTCCTCCCTCCCTCCCTTCCTCCCTCCCTCCCTTCCTTCCATCCTTCCTTTCTTCATTTCCTTCTTTCTTTTTCTTTCTTGTAAGATTGACATAAGGTAAGTAAATCAGCCATCAGTCTTAGTGGCTACTCTTTGGGAAGGGAATGGGTCTTTCTCAGTGCTGATGTAGTTTTTCTCTGGCAATGAGGATAGCTACTCCATATGTGGATCATATACCACATCACCTCCTCAGGGACAGTTTGCTGTACCAGCATCCCCACCTGCTGGTGTGCCAGAAGTGGTTCTCTTGGGGAATTTGCAAGGCAATGCTGGAGGCCCAGGGATGCAAGGAGAGGAGGAAAGGCTGGTGAGTTTTAATGGAGAGTATCATCATTTTTAAACCATTAAGAAATTCCCTCTGGAAGATGATGTACCTTTAAACAGCATCACCTAATGTTTTTATGACCTTGTTATCTGTGGAGAGACCCACCTCTACATAGTAAGCATCAGTCAGAGGTTGAGCCACTGTGGATCTCTAACTCCAGCCCTACAAAGCCCGATGCACCCATTCTCGCTAATCCACAAGCTCCTGCGTTGCAAGCCCAGAAATGTCCCCCTAGAAAGTTCTAGAAGGCTATCCAGTTACTCTAAGCTAGGAACTTGCAGGCAAACACAGCCTGGGAAATGGAGGCTAAGATCTCAGGGGAACCTTCATTTTCATGAAATAAAAAATGAACATACATCCAAACTCTGCACGGACTTGATGCCTGCATCCTACTTCACTGACTCAACCAACTTCCACATTGGGTGTCCAGGGTTAACAGCCAAGCCAATCTAAACAGTGATTTTGTGAAAAAGAACTTTAAAAGGAGTTTAAACAGCAAAGACTCAGCAGGATCCTGACAGAGGTCAGCCCCAGCAATGTAAACTTTCAGATGTGACATTTTTGTGGGAGGATGCGTGTCAGTGTGCATGCCCACGAGTCCATGCGTGTGTACCTCTGGGTGTGTATGTATGTGTACACATGTGTGAGGAGAGGTTGATATTGGATTGTCTTCCTTTTTGAGGCAGAGTCTCTCAGTGAACCAAAATCTCATTGACTTAGCTAGGCTGGTTGGCCAGAGTCCCTGAGATCCTGTCTCAGTCTCCCCAATGTTGGGATTACAGACCCACTCTGGTGAGTCTGGCTTTCTATGTTAGTTCTTGGGGATTGAACGCAGGTCCTTGTGTTTACTTTACCAACTAAGCCATTTGTCCAGCTCTGACTGTAACTTCTTTACCTCCAAAGGGAAACTTGATTTAAGGACTGTAATGACATGCCAAAGGAGACTGGGTTTATATTCTGAACTTGGTTAGTTTTGTGTATTTGATTATGGGTCATTTACTTTGGTTTTGTCATCTTAGGAAAACTTCAGAGGTTTTTAACTCACTCTCATGTCTGGGCAAATTATAAAGAGTCACTGCAGTGGGTTCAAATATAGACTGTGTCATTACAATATGAAGCTTAGCCTTACAGTACCTCAGAAGAATGGTATCATCAGTGACAACATGTATCTTAGGGAGGACAGAGTCTCCCATGGTCTCCCATGACCACCTGCATTTCTTCTGTTGTCAATGTTTTTCTTGCTCTCTCTCGTCTTCCTTTCTCATGGGGCTGGTGACAGAGGCTCTGTCTAGAACACATGTGTGTCAGGCATCCACTGAGGCCAGAGTCTAGAGGAAGCAGAACCCACAAGTTCTCCAGAGAACTTAATCTCCCTCTCTTGCCTCAGTTTCCCCTTCTCTCCATCTTACCATTGAAAACCGGATATGCTGAGTGTTCCTCAAGGACGGAAGACATCTAAAGTCTGTATTTTTTTTTTCCTTACCAAGGTCTTGACACGCTCGTGCTCTTTGGAAAGTAGGAAAACTTCAATTACTTCTCAGTGATCTGTCAAGATGGTAGGTTAGTCTGGGAACTCTAAACTAGGTGCATTAAATAACGGATACTCTGAAGACTGAAGTTCAAGGTCAAGGACCTGGTTAGTTCTATACTATTGAAGTTTCCTTCATGCTTGCAGTGGATGTGAATTTACATGGCAGCATGTATGGGGGGGATAGAAGAAAGAGGAAGGGAGGGAGAGAGAGAGAGAGAGAACATGCAATGGATTAAATTCTAGTAAAGACTTAGTAATCTCCCAAAAGCCCTGTCTACAAATATTGCCACACTGAGGCTCCAGGGTATAAATTTGGGGAGAAATACAGTTCAACTCACATTAAGTGTCCATGAGCACACCAGGCCCAGATGGATAGAGGTACCCCAGCACCCTGCATCACCTCCTTTCTCCCTGCATAAGGGCAGCCCCGCCCAGCAGATCTCTGGGCCTTCACTTACCCATCAGTATTTGGATTCTGTTTCTGTCTGACTAACAAAGTGCCCCACTTTCAAGGCAAATCCAACCTGCAGACATGTCTATTTCAGGAATGAGTGCACCATGAGTGTTTTTATTTGAGTCACTAGACCATATATCAAAACAAGAGTAATCGAGAGAGAAAGCCGCGTGATAGCTGCTGAGGGCACAGCAGCCCTGGTGACGCCGGGTACCCTTCTTCCTGGGTGGCTTGTACACTTGGGGCTGTGCTGCAGCTGACCGAAGTGGACACATCCCATTAATCATCAGTCTAAAATGTTCTTGCATGCAGGCCAACTGTCCACGTGTAGAGCTCACCTGTCCCCTGAGGGCAGCTGACTATTGAGCGGGCCTTGCCTTACTCTCTCCTGATAGGAATTCTCCCCCACCCTCATAATTCTGCTTACCATGTAAGGAAATCAAAACAGGCTTTTACTACTTAGTGTATCAGTGAATAGGGAAGGTTTGATAAAGTCATATGTATTTACTACATTCTCTGCTTTAAGGATTCCCAGCAGCTCTTAAGTCTAGTCCTGGAACCTCCTGACCGCTTGCCTGCATTTGTCCCTCCTAGCTGTGTGCCCATCTACAGGGTGTAAGGACATGGTGCTTTCCGACCTGCGGTGTAGACGATGGGTCTTCACATACTCACTTGCCTCATGCCAGGATGCTTCCCCTTGTACATTCTCAATCTGGTGATTCTGAACTCTGTTTCTTTGCTGGGCTTTGAACTTGAAAGATCAAGGGCTGTGACTATATGCTTCGCTTAAGAGTTAACCATCTGAGGCCTAGGGAATGGCTCAGTGGGTAAAGTACCTGCTGAGCAAATGTGAGGACCCGAGTTCAATTCCTGGAACCTGCATTAAAATAATAATAATAAAACCAGATATGCGACCTGGAGAGATGGAGGTGGAAGGGGGAGGATCCTTTAGACTTAGTGGCCATCCCAGACCATTAACAATCTCCAATTCAGTGAGAGACGGGTGCCTCAGAAAAGAAGCCAATGATGACTGGTGTGTGACAGCTGACATCATCCTCCTGCTTTGACCTGCATGTGCACATTCATGTAAACACACATGCACAGAATTCTCTCTCCAAGGCAGCAGCAAAGTGCGTGCAAGCTAGATTGCCTGTGTTTGCAATGCTATTCCAGGTCAGAAGAGACTGGGGAGGAGGGACCCTGTTCCCCAAATCACTCCTCAGCGTAGTCGTGACAATATGTGAGTCACAAGTCTCTCCATCCCTAGGCTGTGGGCGTATGTTGCTGAGCATACTGAGCCCTTGCATGCGGTCAGCAGCCAGTGATACCCACCTCCGCAGGGGTCTATTCTGACACACGGAAGAGCCACAGGGGTGTCCTGTGCTGGCTGCCTCAGCCTGAGGAAACCCTGCATCAGACTGGGTCAAATCTCACTCCTCCCTATCACTTTCTTCTCTGGATCCTCAGCTTGGCCATCACCCACACTGCTCTGTAGAGATGGGCAACACAATGGAGATGGTTTGCCGTGTTGCGGCTGCAAACCCACGCGTTCTAGAGGCCTTCTGGTGTCAAGCACGCATCCGACACATACAGTGGCCTTTGCTTGTCGTTTCTTAAGTGGGGCTTGTTAATTAGAGTGCCTTAAGAAGGGCTCAGTGTAATTAGAGTGATGCTGACTTCCCCGAGTAGACAGCCCTGGTCCCCTCTAGTGTCACCTATGATGTCTTTTAGGGTACATCTTCCCGTCCAAGAGTTTAGTAGGATACAAGTGAGCTGAGCTCCTGCAGAGGTGTCCCCGGGTACTACAATGGACGCACATCAGCACTGCATGTGTGCCCTGCTACCGCAGGGAACACCGCTGCCCATACGGCTCAAGCAGCAGCATTGAAGGCACAGCCGCCGGGCCCCTTCCCGTGCTTACTGTGTGGGCTTCTTTGAGGGTGAACGACGTGCTTTTAGTGACACACTCCCAGCGTGCCGCTCAGCCATGGAGCCTGCTTGGCCTCAGCTTCTTCCCTCACTCATTCCTATCTGGGCCATGGCCAGGTTCTTCAGCTCAGCTCTTTCTTGGCTGGTCTACTGTCTATCTTTCATCCTCTCTTTCTGTGGCCGACTCCTTGTCATGGGGACTCGGGTTGTAAGTGGCCCCTAAGTGCCGGTTCACGACTGGACTGACTTCGAGAGACTGCAGGAAGAGGAAGAAGAGGTGACATTCTCTTTGCCTGGTGCTGTTTTGAAATAGCATCTCCTGCCTTGAATTAGACAGTCTGGGTTTTTTTTTTTTTTGCCCCACCTAGCAACACCAATTGCAGCCACTGGACCCTGCGAAATAGATTTTAATAAGGGAAAGAAGTTGGACCTTTCTACAGCTGCTAGAAGACTGGATGGCAGAGCCTTACCCCCTCTGCACCAAAAGCAGATCCATGTTCACATGACATGGTACAGGCTGCCAGTCCCATTCTGCAACTGGGGTATGCATGGCTTAGCTAGAAGAAAGATGGATCCCACCTGGCTGAGGGTCAGGAGCCGGCACCAGGCCTAGATCTAGTTTCTAAACACAACTTCGTCCCCGAGGCTCTGCCTCGCCTCACCACATCCTTTCCTTCTTTTCCAGGAAGATGAACTGAAGGTTGCCGTGCAGAAGGACCACCATCCTGAGGCCCCTGAAAAGGCCTTCCTTTGAGGGCCTGGCAGCATGACCAGGTAATAATGCCACTGTTAACTCACGCTGGGATCCCTTCAAAGGACTTGGGGGCGGGGGGAGCACGGGGAAGGGAGGGCATGTGGAATGGCCAAATCCTACCCAGCCAAATTGGCCTGAGATCTCAGCCTGCTGAAGCACCCAACAACGCCTCTCAAACATGAACCTCTCCCTGGACATTTACTGGACACTGAGTCAGGAGCCCAAAGCAGAGTGCAATGGCCCATCCTGACTTCTGCCTGGTCCTCCACCTATGCTGTGGGGATGCTGGCCAGGCCCCAGCTCTCCACCTGGTTTCCATAGCTGTTGGAATTCATGCCAGGCTAACTGTTTTTCTGCTTACTGAGAAGCAAAACGGTTTCTTAATTAGCCTTCCTGCCTCCCTGCTTGACATCCTGCCAGGATCCCCAGAGCAGATGGAGTGCTCTTGGCTTCTCAATGCACTCCCTCCTGTGCCTCCCATAAATACATGGAGTTTTGGTGACCTTGTGTGACCTTGGTGTCTACCACCCTATTCACCAAGCTTCAGCCACCCCAACTCTTTTTCAACTTGGAAGCTCAATCTGGTCACAGCTCCAAATGGTATCTGGGCTCAGAAGACCCCTCTTCCTCCTTATCCCAAAGCCCCAGCCACTGAGGGCCCAAAGTCTTCCCACGAAGCTGCCTGTCACCACCAGGCTGAAAGCTCACCTTGCCTCTCTTTCTATGGGAACTTGTCCCACCTGGTTTTTATGTACTTAGGCTTGTCAGTCCTTTCTTAGTTTGACATATCCTCACTGCTGTGCCTGTCTCCTCTGGTCTGGTCTTTGCCATCACCTCCATTGCTAAGCATGCAAGAAATGCAAAGATCCCTTCAGTCTTAGTTGATTAATTGATCAGTGCTTTTGAGTTCTGTTTTTTTCAGAGTGAATTTTTCACTATGTGTACCAGATGGTTCTAGAACTCACTTTATGCCCCTGCCTCCCAAGATCCAGAATGACAGGCTTGCACCACAAGGGCAGGCTTTAAAAATTCTTTGGTTTTCTTTTCAGTTTGTGGAACTGGGTCTTGGACATGCTAGGCAAGGGCTCTACCACGGAGCCACACCCCCAGGAGTCACACCCCCAGTCCTGCCTGGTGGTTTTGAGCTTCTGACTTCACAGCTTCACCTGACTATCTGACACAGAATAGCCAAACCCTGCTTGACCCTTGTGTTGTAGTGTTTGCACTTAGTACCTTTTTAAAAATGTGATTTTTGGATTAAGGATGTAACTCTATGGTCCAACCCTTGTTTTGTATGTAAAACAGGCCCTTGGAACTACAAAAAAAAGTTTGGGACCAGAGAGAATGGCTCAGTGATTAAGTGTGTGAACTGAGTGAGTGTTCAAGTTTGGTTCCCGGGACTGATGTCTGGCTCACAGTCCAGAGGATCTGTCGCCCCTGCTGGTCTTAATGGACATTGCACTCACATGGACAACCTCCCTACACACATAAACCCATAATTAAAAATAAAAATCTTTAAAATGTGGGGTTTCCCCCCTCAAGAAATTGCATTGTTAGTAATATTAGGACTCCCTGTACATTGCTGGTGGGAACTAAGCATCCAGTGGGAAAAGTAGGCTGGGGGTGGGGGGAGTCACTCTAGAATTTAGCCTGGACTATGTATGATACAGGAATCTCACTTGGGGTCTGTGTTCCTTTAATGGCTGCTATGATAACATATTTTGACCAAAGCAACTTAAGGAAACAGGGTTTATTTTATAGTCCACCATTGCAGGGCAAGTCACAATGGCAGGAGTCGGAGGCAGCTGGTCACATTGCCTCCACAGTAAAGAAGCAGAGAACAAGGGATGATGTCACACTAGGGGGTCAGCCCACTTTCTCCATCTTACACGGTCCAGGATCTGCCCAGGGAATAGTCCCAGCTGTAATCGAGATGCGTCTTCTTATATCGGTTAACTAAATCAGATTGATTATCCTCCCATAGAAATACTTGGCCATGGCCTATCTCCCTGGTGATTCTGGAGTTAACACATGTGTTTGCATACCCATGGTGCGAATTTACAGTAGCCCAAAGCTGGTAGGAACCCGTCTTCCCCCTGGTGATGAATAGTCACACAAGGAACTCCCAGACAACCCAGCTTGATTTTTTTCCTAAAGACCAGAAGCTTGTGTTCTGCTGTCTTCTCTGCATGCCCTTTTAAGCAGGCTTTGAGGTACCGAGGGAATGCACCTCCCCCATCGGCTTTGCAGGCATGTCAGAGGAGCTTGGTGGCTCATAGGGTACAGATGGTAACCGCACATTGGCAGGGGTGTGCCCAGACCTTTCCCACTCCCATACCAACCTGGCTGGGGATCTGTTCTCTGTTCATCCATAATGAGAGGCCATTCCAATAGGAGCTACAGCCTGGCTGGACCTTGGGGACATTAGGTTAATTAAGCCAGCCACAATAACATGGATAATGAACAATCAAACTTTATATTTGTCTGTGTATTTGTGGGCTGGGGAAGGAACCAAGGACCTTGTGCGTGCTGGGCAAGCATCTACCACTGAACCACACCCCCAGCCCTCATTTTTACTTTTTATCTTGAGACAGGTTCTCTAGTTGCATAAGGTACCCCCGTCCTCTGTCTATCCCCAGGCAGGCTTTGAACCATCAGTCACCTTACTAAGCTTCTTGAATAGCTGTGATTATAGGCCAAGCTTTGGTTCTACTTAAATGAGGTCCCTGAAATAGTCAAATCTGAGGCAGAAAATGAAGTGGTGGGTGCCCAGGGCCAAGGAAGCAGAGGTTAGGAGTTATCGTTTAAGGGGACATGGGTAGCAGTCATAGGAGGGAGAAGCATGTTTAATATCACTGGACTTGGAAATAGTTATGATGGTGTCCTGGATACCTTAATCATGTTTTAAAAGATGAATGTGCTCTTCAGTTAGAGCCCTTTCCCAGCTCTCCTCAGATTCTGTTCTTCAAAGCAGCCCTGGGGAAAGACTCTAAGAAACTCAGGCACACATACATACACACACACACACACACACAGGAGAAGGCTCAGTGACCTTTTTATCTCCAGAGTCACAGTTTCAACTGATAGTGACATTTGTTTTGAATATCGGATACAGCATGAAGGGTTGGTAGGGAGTGGGGCTATCAGATAGCTTCCTTCCTCCTTTTCAAGTCACTATCAGCCCCCCCCCCCCCAATATGTGGGGTCCTGTGGGTTTCTGGGCAAACCAGCTAGCTCTCCCTCAGAAGCAAGTGTAGTCCCAGCTCCGAGGCAGCCTCTTTGCCCAGCCTCTGGGATGCACTTGACATTCCTTCTGAAGAACAGGACTTCTCTTCATGTTTTCCTTAAGCCCTGAGACTTCTGGGTCCCTTCCCAGCATTTCCCCCTTTAAACAAGCTGTTAGGGGGCTGAAAAAAATGACTCAGAGGTTAAGAACACTTAATGCTCTTGGAAAGAACTTGAGTTCAGTACCCAGCATCCGTGTTAGGCAGCTCACAACCACCTGTCACAGGGACATCTGATGCCCCTAGTACCTAAGGGTACCTGCACCTGTGTGTATATTCTCACACACAGACAGACACACATACACATAATCAAAGTTATAAAAAAAAAAAAAACAAATCTTTGACTAGGCTTGCAGGTGCCAAATGAGAGTGCCTCCCTTCTGCTTTGCAGGGATGTCAGAAGAGCCTGCTGACTCACAGGGGCCCAGACAGGAACAGCAGGCTGGCAGAGATGTTCCCAGATCTGTCCCGCCCCCTTGCCAGCCTGGCTGGGCTCTGTTCTCTTCCCAGTTCTGGGTGAGCTAGCTTGCAAGCTCAGAGCCCTCCATGGGAGACAGCAGTTCACCAGACTGTCCGTGGGCTGAGCTTCTTGTATCCTAGGGTAGCGGGGAAGAGGGGAGTCCCAGGACAACAGTGAATATTACATCTGCTTCATAGGCAGAGGAGCTTGTCAATACAAACCTGGCTCCCAGGAAGACTTCAAGGGGGTCACTTTTCCTTCTTTCGTTCTTGCCTGGAGTTGCAGTCTGCCTTTTCGTAGCCTCCATGAAGAGGACAACATTAATTATTGATGTGAGATGTGCAGCCCCATATTCTTCCAGAGCTTGAGCAGGGCACAGCTGACAGATCCTGAGACCCAGATGTGCTCCAGACTATTAAACACTCTGGTATCAAAGTCCCTCTGGTGGACAGTCTGGCAGAGGAGCATCAAGCCCAGAAATCTGGGATGCAGTACAGAAAAGGTCCTCTGAGCCTCGAGGCTTACAAAGTCACCCGTTTACTGACTTCACAAACTAATTCTAATTCCTTCATTGGCTGAGCTAGACAGAGCTGTGAGCTGCCCCCGGGCAGGACAGCTGTCCCATGGCAGGTTGAGGTTTGAGGCTTCATTTGCTTTGGGCAGCTATGGCTAAGTATTGTGAACTTCTCTCTGCCAGGCACCTTGTGGCTCCCCCTAGAATCAGCTGTGAACTGAAGATGTTGGAGCAGATACCCGGAGGCCAGCATTGCCAATTGAACTTTGTCTGCCTGATGGGGCGGCATGCAGGCCTGGAGGTGCCATGCCCCCAAGCCAAGTATTGTTATTAGTTAGTCTGTAGCCCAAGGACTTTTGAGCTGCAACTTGTAAATCCAGTGACCCTATTGGCAGGGTCCACGTCCCACTATAAAATGCCAGTATGAAAAACGATGGCTCTAGCTCAGTTGAGGATATTATGGAAGTTTATGAGGACAACATACAGACATTTAGGATTTGATAGGCTAAGCAAAAAATAGTACATGGCCCACCCCAGTTTTTATTTCCCATTTTGTTCCAGAGATACTTGAACACATGCAGGGGCCTTGGGCATCTTACGCTTGGGATAAAAGAGAGCTGCGTGACTTTGTCTTTGGCCATCTGGAACCCGCGTTGTCTGTCCCGGAGACAGGTCTCTTTGGGTGCCTGCCTTCTTGCTTTGAAGACTTCTCTTTTGCAGGAAGTAGCTTGGCTCAGTCCTCAGGAGAACATTCTAGGCTAAGTGGATCTCTGACAGCAACATGGAGAGTTTTAAGGGGTGTTTTATAGTCATAGGAACGTGGGCTGTGAGCCTCACCCCTTTGTACGGACACACATCTATCCTTCCCTCTGTCATCAACCTTCCCACTGCCACCATGTGCTGGGCTCTGTGGGGATCTGTGAGCCAAAGTCCTAGGTTCCCAGTGTGCTGTGGACTCATACCAGCCAGGCCACTTCTACTCGCTGGGCCCTGAGGTGGCAGCAGGGTTCAGAGTGCTTGTGTGTATAGGCAACAGGTCCATATCCCTCCCATGAAAACAATGGCTACTTGACAGAGCCCTTTTCTAGCCTGTCAGCAACCCTTCTTTGCCCAGCACAAGCAGAAGTTGGGCCTCTGATAAGGGCAGTATGTTCATGGATACTTACAAGAGGAATGTCCTGGGTGGGGCTACCAACTAGAGAGTGACCTGAATACAGGTCCTGAATGCAGGTCCTGCCCAGCTGAGCTGTGCCCTGCATGGATGGGTGGTGGCTTCTGGGACACGTTGACAGGGTGTGCTTTCCCTCTCTGAGCACTGTCTATCCTCAGTGTGGCTGGAAGAGGACCAACCAGACACTTTCTTACATTGTTTAGGGCTCACAGCAGTCATTGTCATTGGGCTCCAGTGTCACCAGGGATTATGTCACATGGGTCCCTGAGTCCCAGCTGTAAGGTGAAGCAAAGTCCTAGCCCTTGGTAACGCAGTGGAAGAAACTGAGTCAGGGTGGTTATAGGACAGAATGGGTGGTTATGGGACAGAGGGTCAACAGCTGTGGGGGTGGCAGTTGAGGGCATGTTGGGAGTTGGAATATGGTCTTGGGACACAGAGCAACAGGAGTGAAGTTCAGCAAGTACCCCACCTGAGGGCAGGACCCCACCTGGGGATAAAGTATTTCCACCAGTACAAGAGCTGGGATCACTGACCCCACAAGGTCTGACATAGGATACTGTCTGGGAACAAGCTGAAGCAACACAGGGTGCTGTTGGGGGACAGTTACAATGACATCACAACAGGAGCCAGCTTCCATGCAGGATCCTCACCTACATTGCAAAAGTCCTGTAAAAATAGCAAGGTGGTAAAATGAGAGTGGGTGGAGGCAGGTGGTGGGATGAGGCTTCCATTAGCTTCTGTGGGCTCTAGTCAGTAACAGGGCTGGACAGGGATGGGAGTGGTACAGGGATTGGTAGCCACGTCGTGACAAGTAACGGAGGCCCTACGTGCAAAAGATTGGGGATGGGAATGAGCTTGATTTGTTTAGCGAATAGAGGCCAGGGTGTCCTTAGCATGTGGAAAGCCAGCCCAGGTCAGCAGAAGAGAGGTACCTTCTGCAGAAGCGCATAGACTTGAGGAGTTTGGATTTTATTTTGATTTCCATGGAAACCCCTGGAAATTTCTAGAATGAAGAAAACACTTCAGAAAGCCATACTGGGCTCCAAATGAGACCAACTTCTGGGTGCTCAGAGTCCCCCTCCCCGCCCCCTGCTTACTCTCTTGACAAGTGGGAACATGAGGCATGACAGCTTCCACCAAACCTGTGCCCTGGGGTTGGCATTCAAGATTGAGGACCATTTGACTGAAATAGACCACAGCATCTTCTTCCAAGCTTGTTGCCAGAAGCCTAGGGTGGCAACAAGATGACTCATATGAGCTCCTGCATGCCAGACATCCCCGTGACCCCAGGTAGCAGCCCCTGCAATCACTAGGTATGTTACATGCTTGCCGTGCCCCCCTTTCTCTTGGAGTCAGGGAAATTGTCTAGCTAAAGTAAATGCCTCATAGCACGTGAAGTCTCTGAGACAACGAGGACTTTGGAGATGGAAAACATGTCTTTTTGATGGTCTGTTCTAACATGTGGGGAGGAGGGAATGAAGCTAGAAGTTTGCCTTTGGGTTGGAATATGTTGTTTTCTCCCAAGAGTTAATAGGAGCTCAGTGCAGGGACTTCTCTCACTAGTGACATGCCCTGACCAGCTTTAGAGAAACCAACCAGAGAGACAGAGAAAAGGGTGTGTGTGCCATTTTTATCCAATGTCAATATTGGGCAAAGGTTTTAGATAGAAGAATTAGTACTTCCAGACAGTCTGGGTAACACTTTCTTATCTGTTAGGATTCTCATGGTATAAGGGACAGATAATTATTCCAGTTGGGCAAATAAATAACTTTGATAGAAAAGTAAACAGCTTCAAGTAAGGCTGGATCTAGGTGCTCAAGGCTTTTCCCGCTGTATGTCTTGGCCCTGTGTCCTTGTTATTGACTTCATCCAAGACCTGTTTTCCTCTTGTGGTGGTAAATACCTCAGTAGTAGCCCTTACTCTCAATTTCCCAGGTCTACTGGGAAGAGAGTCTCCTTTTTACCACGTTCTTACACAAGGGTCATAGGACTTCCTCAGCCAATTACTATATCTTGGGATGGAGTATTGGCCACTTACCAGGACTGGGTCACATTTCAAGTTGGAACCAATCACTATGGGTGTAGTGAAAATGAGAGGGGCAGGAGGGATGTCACCTCTGGGTGCCAGGTGGCTCTGCCTTGTATGAACAGACTCCAGACAGTTTATCCAGAGGAACTCAAGGTTCCTTACTGCTCCAGAAGAGTTGTACTGGCGCTGGAGGGGGGCAGCATGGTGCCCACTCCCATTCTGGGCAGATCCTAATGGCCTCCGTGTCTCCTGTCCTTTTGCTCATAGGTGAAGGCTGAACATGCCTGGCTCTCCGTGGTGACCTGAGAGGAGAGCTCTATTCACTGTGAAGGAGAAACACCAGCTCCAAGCCAAACTGGAGAACTTGGAACAGGTCCTGAAGGTAGGACGGATTCATGGACAATGACTACCCTTCTGCAGCCAGCAATGGAGTGGGTGTGGTGGTGATGGCTACTCCTCCAGAGGGGGAGTAGTAGCCAAGGGCTCAGAAAAGCACTTCAAGATTCAGGGCATTTGAGGCCACATTTACTTTGTCTCTGGTGTAAATTTGACAGTGGAAGGCCAGGTTTCTGGAAGCCACCCTGAATATGTATTCTATCTCTAAGGTTGCTAAACACAGTTGAGCACCATGGAGGTGGAGATGGGAATGCTTTAGCTAAACCAGAAACATTTTGCAGTTTTATAAACTCCGTGAATTTCCTATTGTTCCCAGATGTTTATAAGGGAGGGTCTGTAACTGCTGTTGCTATGGTTAGAGCAACAGCATCCCTTCTATTGATGTGGGATGGAGATCAACAAGGTGCTGCCTACAAATTCCCAATGTGGACAGAGCCCCCTCTAAGTAACAGGAGGATGGCTTTGCTATTGTCACAGAATGGCACTGAGTGAATTCTTTAGCTTTCTGTTGCTTTTGTGAGTGCTCAAAATACATTAACGTCTGCTTTTGTTTTTATTTTTTCTGGTGTGACCCTCAGAGGCACACTTCTGATCAAGCAGCACTTTGAATCCAGAGCAAGTTCATTTGGAGACTCACAAGAAGTGTTTGCCCAGGCAGCACTCTGATGGAGACAGGGCAGGGAATCACGTTTGGGGAAGGACAGCCAAGCACATGGCTCTTGAGGCTCCTTTTGAACTAGAAGCAGGAAAATGTGGGGAGAATGGGTCAGGCCAGGTCGCCCCCACACAGGGAGAACCTGAGAAGCATCCTAATGGTGGAAACTGGAGAAGGGACCCTATGATGTTCCCACTCCTCACATCCATGCCACTTTTTTTTTTTTTTTTTTTGGGTTTTTCGAGACAGGGTTTCTCTGTGTAGCCCTGGCTGTCCTGGACTCACTTTGTAGACCAGGCTGGCCTCGAACTCACAAAGATCTGCCTGCCTCTGCCTCCCAAGTGCTGGGATTAAAGGCGTGCGCCACCACTGCCTGGCTCATCCATGCCACTTAAAACACCGTGCGATGCCGTTCGTTTTCCTTTGGGGACAGTAGCTCGTCTAAAGAGACTGCACTCACCTACCCTGTCTTTCCGGGGATGCTGGATCCCAGGTGTCCCTGTCAAAGGGACAGAACCACCACAGTGCTTCTGAATGGGATCCATGCAGCAAGACTTCTCAGTGGTACTGTGGCCTGTGAAAGTAGTGTGGCCACTCACAGATGCCACCAAGGTGGTGACCATCACCCCCATACCCTATTGCAATAGCAGGCTGCCCAGGAACATGGGACATATAGTCTCCCTTGGTGATGGTGCCCTGAAGAAAAGACCACAGGATAGATACAGGTGATAGGTGCATCTTAGAGATGTACTTTGGATTTTCCCAAGCTGGGGGGGGGGATGTTTCCAAGTGATGTGAGGGTGGGGTATTGTCAATATGAGCAGAATAGCACTCCCACGTAGAAACATGGGGGAACCTGAGAAGTATAGATTTTGTCCTCAGAATCTTGGATCAACCAGTCTGCTTCTTACCATTACAGTGACACCATGTGATAGATTGTCACCCAAAAACTATAGCCATTCATTGTTGCTTTCCAGTTCAGGAGGTGAAACTGCTTCTCAGCATGACTGGGCTTGCCTGGGAGTCTCAGTGCCCAGCCAAGGCTGCCACTTGTGTCTGGATGCAGCTGGACTAGACCGTTATGCTCTGATGGCCACCTAAGTCCGAGCTAGCTCCTGGCTCTCTACCTTCCAGCTATGTGTGAAGTCTGGCCATTGGCACAGAGGACTAAACAGAGCAGGAGCAGGTGTGTCTCCACAGGGAACACTTGAATCTGGCATAAGGTTCTGCCACCATGATCTGGAGTCCAAAGCAGGTTCCAGGGCCAAAAGTCCCAAAGGATAGAGAGGACATCCCATCACCAGGCACGCAGGTGCAGTGGAGGCACCTTCAACACTGTTTATCACATCTGCCCCTGAGCACTGGGTGACCGGACCCAAGCTCTATCTGATGTCATTTGGACAATAAAGCAGAGATCAGGAATGATAGGCAGTCCAGACAGGAAATGGCAGCGTTCATCAGGGTGAGAGGAGGTCATGTTCCGGATCTGAGCTCAAGATGGAGGCCACAAGAGCTACTGATGGCTGGAAGTGGCAGTAGAAATCAGGGCGGATGTTATGGGGCTTGGACATGGGTTTTAGCTGAGCTTAGGAAGGATGTGGCAGGAACATTGGAGATGGGCAACTGGACTTGGCAATCACTTTGTATTGGAAATAGTTCATGGTGACCATGGGGTCCTCAGTGCGGAGGACTGTAGGCTCATGCTTCGACATCCTCACCAACCGCCAGAAATGTCTTCACTCACTGCTGTATAGAGCATAAGGAGGAGTTGGCCCATTCAGCCTGATGCTGGGAAGATGATGGATGGCTGAAGTGGGCATTTGTGTCTGTCCATGTGACTCATCAGTCAGGTGGTCATGGCTGTCTGAATTCTCTGACCTTACAGCTCACGCTCTCTTCCAAGTGTGATGGTGAAGACCTGACGTTCAGTAAGTGAAGGACGCCTGTCTTAGGTTTTATTGTTTGGCATCAGCCTATGGCTAATTATTCCAGCGGCCTTGTTCTCACACTGGCTTGTCTGACTGCCATACTACCTGTCTTAACCCTGCTCGTTTCATTTAGCTGAAGATCCTAGATGGCCACTTCCCTGATGGCTCCTGATTGATTGGTAAAGTGAACAAGAAAGCCATGACCCAGAGAAGCGTGTCCATTACACCAGAGCACACAGCTGGCTAGTGAGCTATAAGTGGCATTTGAAGGTAGTCTGGCTGACTTTGCCTTCCCTGCCCCCCTCCACCCCAATTCCTGGTCTCTATATCTGGGCCTGGGGGTTGGGAGCTGCTGACATGGACTCTGTGTTACACTGAGAGAGACTTCCATACCTGGGAGTGATGGTTGCAGGACCCCTGGTTTTCAAATGGAATTAGAGAAATGCTAGATAAAAGAGTGGCTGGAGATGCTCAGAGATTTCATTTTAACTTTCACACATTATTTATTTATTTATTTAATGTTCATAATATGTGTTTGTATGTGTATGAGCTTGGGTGCCACGGGGAGTGTGTAGAGGTCAGAGGACAGTTCAGTGGGAGCTGATTCTTTCCTCCCACCACAGGGGTTTCCAAACTTGAACTCAGGGTCATCAGTCTTGGTGGCAAGTGCCACCTGATGAGCAATCCCAGCAGCCCACAAGGAGACTCTTAAGGACCTCTACCTACTTCCTGTCTATGCCCCCCCTCCCCTGCAATCCCCCAGTTTGAGACACTAAGGTACTATTGGTGAAAATAGATTTCAATTTCTGGAACCCTGGTGACTCCCACTGTGGTAAGTCGGAAGTATAGATGGGACGGGAAGTCGTACACACGGAACACAGCAGGCTATGTTCCTATGTCTATAGATGAACTCAGAACCTGTGTGCATATGCGCATGTGCACAAAAAAGCATGCCCCCGGCCCCCACCCCTTGCTATGACCACTATGGCATAACAGAGCCTCCAGTGTAACTTTCCAAGCTATCACACTGAAACCTCCAAAGGAAACCGTGTTTCCTTCATGCCTCTGCTCATGCAGGGCAGTCCTCGGCACAGGACCACACACCCCTTTGATTCCCTGAGGAGGACAGGAGGGGGTAGCTCAGCTCGCTCTGTGTCTGCACCTCATGGCAGCCCCACTTCTTCAGAAGGTCGCCCCTTGACATTTGGAGGCACCATAAGAGCCACTGTTAATGCTGTCGTCCAGCTATAAATACTATCTATCGATTTAAAAATAAATCCCGCCACAGGCAGGCTGGAAACTGGTGATTTTTCTTCCCCTTATTGTGTGTAATCGGTGTTGCTTTTGGATGGTAAGGCTTTCTTGCTCTGTCGTACAAGGTCCTCTGGGAGCTAGCTAGGCATGGCACTGGGTAGATACTGCCTTGGGGAGCCAGGGCTTTTAGTTGCCTTTCAAGGGGCTCTGTACCATGGATCCTCAGAGACAGCCAGCATTGTGACCACGTGGTTACTGTATTAGTTATCTATTGCTGTGAGAAAACACCGTGACCAAGGCTAGCTATAGAAGGAAGGGTTTACTTGAGCTTAGGTTCCAAAGGGTCTAAGAGTCTAAAATGGCTTCGGGAACAGAAGCTGAGCACTCACATCTTGAACCCGCACATGAAATCGAGAAACCAAACTCAAAATGGTGAGAGTCTTTAAATGATCAAGGCCTACCTCTGGGTGACATAATTCTTCCAACAAGGCCATGCCCCAAGCCTTCCTAAACAGTGACACCCACTGGGGACCAAGTATTCAAATGCCTGAGACTATGTGCGATATCTCATTTAAACCACCACAGACGCAATGTGCAAGGCAGTGAGAAGCACCCATTGGCAAGACTCCATGGCTCCCAATTTGGGCATTGCGTGTTCCAACCTGTGTATCAGAGGAGCAGGAAGAGATGCTTGGTGGCCTAAGATAGCAGGAAGGAGGGCAGGAATGAGTTTGTGGCACTCTAGGTACATTTCATGCCATGGTAGGGCCCATGAGAAACTCACAAAATGGAGTACCTATGGGAATAGAATAGACGATCAAGCCAGGGGACTTGAATTGGCTCATATCCTGCTCTGGCCACTGGCTTCCTGTATTAGCTGTTGTTCATGTTGCTGTGATAAAAATATCGGTCGGAAGCAGTGTAAGTGAGGAAGGGTTCATATTGGCTCATGGTATGAGGGGATCAGAGTCCATTACTCTGGGAAATCATGGTAGTAGACCACCCTGTGGAGGCAGGAGCTTGAAGCTAAAATTCCTCACTTCCTCACATCTCGGTAGATAGGGAAACAGAGGGCACTGAATAGTGGTGCTCAACTTAACTTCTTTTTCTTTTTTGGAGACAAGGTCTTATGTAACCCAGACTGACCTCAAACTTACTATGTCGCTGAGGATGACCTTCCATTTCCAATCCTCATGCCTATATCTCCTGAGTGTTGGGATTATAGATGTGTATCATTATACCCAGCTTACACAATGCAGAGGACTGAACCCAGTGGTTCATGCATGCAAGGCAAGCATGCTACTAACTGAGCTACACCCCCAGCCTAAATTCCTCACTTCCCCATTTTTAGCCAATGCAGGACCCCAGCCCATGGAATGGTACTGCCCATGTTCAGGATTAGACATTTCCTTGTCAAATTAATTATCTCTGGAAACACCCTCAAAGTCATGCCCAAAGAGTGTGTCCTCGGAGATTCTAAATCCAGTTGACAGTGAAGATAGGGCCCAGCCAGAGATGGCGTATGTTCCTCTGTCCCTGTGCAGGTCAACAGGCTGAGCCCCCAAGACTTCTCTGTTCTTAGTCTAGACTTGTCCTTCTTCCCAAGGCAGTGATCCCAGAATGCACCAGCTGTTTGACAAAACGTGAGAGAGGATGGGAGGGAAGTTGGGTTCACCCACAGCCTGTGATTCCCTGCATATTTCAGAGACGTGCACAACTGGGGTGAGGTGGTGCAGTGCAGCATGGGTTATGAGTACCCCGGCCAGTAAGGGAAGCAGACTCATCCTTCCCTGTCCACATGTCAACTCTCCCTCTGTCCTAGGGCTGGATCTCAGATGCACTAGTTCTCAGCCCCCTCACCTTCTGTCTCAATTGTCTTTGCACATGCTATTCACCTGGGTCCATGAATTTCAACTGCACGCAGGGGCCTTTACCTGTGGGACTACCTTCCCATCACTTCACCTTACCTTTTTTGAGGCAATGTCTCTTAGTGAAACCAACGCTCACTGATTTCATTAGACTTGGTGTCTAGTGAGCTTGGGGAACCACCCCTTCCTATGTCTCTGCTTCTGCAGTGCTTCAGTTATAGATGGTATGTGACCACAACCAGCTCTTTCTGTGGGTGCTGGGGATCTATCTGAACATGGGTGGCACCGTGCTATCTTCTATCCCCCTTTACTCCCATATTTGGCTGAAAGTTTTTGTCACCCTTCATGTCATTTGACACTGGTTGAGCTGTGAGTATGAGGTATGAGGGTGCCTCCTCTAGCAGTAGGAGTCCCCCAGGTGCGATTATGTGTCTGGTCACGAGGCCTTGATCCTCACAAAATCCCTCATAGTCAAGCCTGTCGTGATCCGCCCCCCCGCTCTCCGCGCCCCCCACCCCGCAACTGTGACCACTGGTTAAATTTCTTAGCACATGTGACACACAAGCAGAGACACCTAGAGTGATTAGGGATACAAGGATTCCTCAACTTCTCTGGTGCCCTCGTAGCAGGCATTGCATGGAAGGATGCTGACAAAAGCTGTTCATGCAGAAAAGAGAGAACAGGGCTGTGGGCCCCAACTCCACTGTCATCCATGCCGCCCAGTCACAAGAGGCAGACTTTCCGATCCAGCTGTGTGGTGTCACAGGTCAGAGGAGGAGAGATGACATCAATTGAACAAACCAAGATGGTCAACCATGTAGACACACCAGAAAACTTGGTGGGACAGTGGCCATGATATGGGCTGAAATCTGGCAGCAAGGTGGTATTGGTGCAGAAGTAGAGATCACTGTGTCTAAGCATGGTGTTGAGGGGGCAGCGAGGAGCTCAGGCCAGCAACAAGGCTGGGCCCCGAGTTGCCTGCCAGCCATTGTACAGTTTAAACTTTTCCCAAGCTGGGGGTGGGTGGGTGCTGTGCCCTTCACAGTGAGGGGAAGGAAACAGCTTGAGTGGGAACTGTCTCTCAGGGACTGCCGAAGAAGAGGGCAGGCCTGGGCCAAGGAGATAGCGGATCATGACCTGGGATGGAGGGGCTGGGTCTCAGCTGGTGGCAGATGTAGACGCCAGTAGGTGTAGGTAAGACTGCATGGTAAAGAAGGCTTTTACTGTCTTGGATATTGAGTGATGATGGAAGGGGACCGAGAATGGCTGCAGCTCCTTAGCTCGAGGAACTGGTTGGTGGTTTGATGCTGGTATGTGCTGAGGTCTTCCAACGTCACTGATGGGACAAGCTGAGGCTGGGTTTTGTGTTGGACTCTTAGGGAGCTCAGAAGTAACAGCTGGCAACAAATAGAGAAGATCCTTCTGGAAACCAAGCATATAAGTGACAATAAGGACGGGGAAGCAGGTCAACTCACCTAGGAAGGACAGAAGCAGAGAAGTAGATATTCCCATTGTTATAGACCCATAGCAGTGGCGGGGACCCAAAAATAGATATCTGGGGACTGGGAACCTGGGGCTTGTCCTCCTCAAACCCGGAATTTATCAGTGCTGCTGAGGAATTGTCTGAGGGGACAGAGAAGGACACAGCATGGTGACACCCGTGTAGTCATGTTTGCAGGGGGATTCCAGGTGAGGGATGGAAGCACAGAGTTGGTGGGTGAGTGAGTGGAATCTATTCTTTCTGGGGATCCTGTGAGTAAGGAGACAGATGTGGGGCAGTACTGAGGGGACATGGGTTGGCTGGACAGGGGCATGTTGAAGCAAGGACAGCTACTAGCCAGTCTCTTCCCCCAACTGTTTAAAGAGCATCAGTCTATTATCCTTTGAGGATGTATTTTCTGCCTCATCCCTATGTGTGTACAAGTGTGTGTGTGTGCATGAGTTATGTGTGTGTGTATGTGTGTGCATGTGCACGTGCACACACAGGCAAATACATGTAGAGGGCAGAGGACAACCTTGGGTGTCCTTTTTCAGGCTCTGTGATGACTATTCTTGGTTGTCAACCTGACTATATGTGGAGTTAACTAAAATCCAAGTGTGTGGGTACATCCGTTGAGTGATTCTTTTTTTTTTTTTCTTAAATCATCTGAAGTGGGAAGACCCATTTTAATCTGACTCTTTTGAGGTGGAAAAACACCTTTAATCTGGGCCACTCCTTCTGCTGGCGGTCTATATAAAGGACATGGAAGAAGGAAACTAGCTCTCTTTGCCTGCTTGCTCTTGCTCACTGGCAAGGCCATTCTTTCACTGGCATTAGAGCCTACTTGTTTTGGTATTCTGGTGTATACTAAAGACCAGCTGAGACATCCAGCCTTGTGGACTGAACAACTACTGGATTCTTGAACCTTCTGGACAGTCACTGTTGGTCTAGCTGGAACACAGCCTGTAAGCCATTCTAGTAAATCCCCTTTCTACATATACATACATTCATTCCATATGTTCTGTTCCTCTAGAGAACCCCTAGTAATACAGACATTGTCTACTTTTTGCTTGAGACAACTGACCCAGAACTCTCTGGCCAGCAAGCCCTAGGCATCTTCCTGTTTCTACCTCCCTAGTGCTGGGTTTATAGACAAACCCCACTGTATTTGGCTTTTTATGGGGGTTCTGGGGTTTTAACTCAAGTCCTTATGCTTTCGAGGCAAGCACTTTGCTGCCAGAACCACCACCTCCCCATTCCCCTTATACCTTTCTGCCAACACACCCAGTTCTAGGGCTCACATCAGCTTTGCGCCTCCCAGCAGGAAGCCCATGTCTCTGTTTCCCCGTGCAACCTCTGAGGACCCACAGCCTGTAGCCCCCGCATCTGGAGCCATGGCTGGTTTGCCTAATATGTCTCCTACGTCCTTGTGAGGAGTGTGGTCCCCTCAGTAATCACTTCCTTCCCCGCTCTAAATAAAGAGTGCCCGGGCTGCATTTAGCAGACATCCACTTCCAAAATAAACAGAAGCGTAGAAATTAGCTGGGGTACGTGCAATTAAACAGCTGCAAGGCAGCTGCTGCGCGGGGTCATGCCCCTCTTGGAGTTTGGAGATGGCCACGGTGGTGGTCAGGGAGGTGCTGCTGGCTTTGTGCTTTGACATTCTTGGATGGTGTCCAGGCTCTGCCATGTTCCAGCTGTGCGGTGTTAAGGCAATGAGTTCGGCCTCTCTGAGTCTGTTGCCGAGCAGCAACCACAGCAGCACCAGACACAGTATCAACTTGGTGAAATACCGGCAAGGGACTGGCCCAGCCTGTGTCTCACTTCCCACCCTCCTTTCAGCAAGGACACTGTGGTCCCTTGTGAGGCTAGTGGCAGAGCCCCTGGTCACCTCACTGGGTCCGTTTTTTGGGGGGTGCTGAGGTTTGGATGGGAAATGTCCCTCACAGAGTGGTCACATGCTTGAACAGTTGATTGCCAGGTGGTGGAACAGTTTCGGGGAGCCGAGACTCTTAAATTCCACTGATGGGTGGAGGTATGCCACTGTGGGCCTGTGAGGGTTACAGTGTCACCTCACTTCTGGTCTCAGTCTCTGCCCCCCCACCCCCCACTGTGGATGGAGTCACCTGCTACCTTGCCTTTCCCGTCATGATGGTCTGATGCCTTTGAGGCCATGGTCCAGGTGAAACCCGTCCACCCGTACGTGTTCTGTTAGGAACTAGCAACTGATATGAAGTGTCCCAAGGCTCCTTAGGAACCCAGAAAGTTCTGGTGAATGCCTCCAGGAGCTCTGCTGGCGTGGGATGGGGGACCTATCATACCTTGTGTCCTAAAAATGCATTGTGCTTCATGCTGCTTCATTACTTCACTTCAGTAAAGTCACACTGAAGTGGAGGGAAGGTGAAGACTGCAGTGGATATGGTTAGAAATCTCCTGCAGGCCTGGTCGGACAGTGGGAACATACACCTTTAATCCCAGAACTTTGGAGGCAGAGGCAGGTGGATCTCTAAACTAGAGGCCAGCCTGGTCTACAGAGTGAGTTCTACGGCAGCCAGGGCTACACAGAGAAACCCTGTCTCAACCTCCCCTGCCCTGCCCCCCCAAAAAAAACCCCTACAACCAAACTGGTAACCACAGGCAGATAGGACCAACCAAACATATAAAGAATGACAGACAGGAGGCCTTCATGCAGACGCACCTGCCCCCGGTCTCCAGAAAGTCATACCTGAATGACTCAACAATACAGCAAGTAGCAAGGGTCCAGGTGACAAACTACCTCTGGGTCTCCTGTCCAAGGATTCAGTTGATATGGATGGAGTTGTCTTGAAAGCATGCACCTGTACCAAAAAGTGCAGATTTTTTCTTCTTCTTGTTCCCTCAACACAATGCGACTATTTACACAGCATGTGGTGTTCTGTGTCATCTAGAGATGGTAGGAGGATATGGAGGAAGTGTGTGTCAACACCGTGCCATGGTGTGTAAAGGACCCGAGAAGCTAGGGTTTTGGTATCCCTGAGGCTCTGGGAAAATCCCCAGGGTACCTCCAATGGCTGCTGGGTGGTCCTCTGTCTGCCCTGTCTTCACCAGACGGAATGCCCCAGCCCAGCCCCAGTGTGAACATGTTATAGTAACTGTCTTATGGGATTTTGTTCCTATGTTGGGGAGTACTGTTCTCCCAGCATCCTGAGTTCCTGTGAGCATTTCCATAGCAACGGTGAAACCATCACTTTCGTCTGCAGAGGTGCAGGATAATTACAGCTCTGGAGTTCCCTGGGAATGACTTATGGAGACAGTAGAGGGGATGCAGAGGTCATGGTGCCTAAACACAGCACCCGGGAAAGACTTCACTTTTCCAGGCTGACAAAGAACCAGCTGAAAAGAGAGGCTCAGCACAGGCTGAAGACTTGACATACTGTAGAGTGTATGTGTAAAATTCACCGGTGAGGTGAGGGGCTAGGGGTGTGGCTTAGCAGTAGAGTGTGTGCTTAGAATCTATCAGTGTGGGACTTCATGGTAGAGAACTTGCCTGGAACT
>CAJQZJ010037421.1:2638145-2724198 GCA_907164525.1 Lophiomys imhausi
ATTGAAAAAAGGAGAGTTACAGAATTCACCTCCGATGTTAGTGGAGGGTCATGCGATTTTGTTGCAGGTAAGAAGCTGGAAGCAGTGCGGGCTGGGCAGGAGCAGATAGGAGCCTTGTCTGGTGTTTGCAAAATACCTGAGCTGAAGCAGAGGGAGAGGAGCAAGCGCCTTCCCACGCCACACTGGGAGAAGAGGAGGCTCCCTCTGCCTGAGCCACAGCTCTGCCGGATCTCCTGGGCTGTGAATACAGACAGCCAAAAGCACAGGAGGGTGCCTGGGGACCAGGGTTTCCCAATCTCTCTGCCTCCCCGTGGAAAAAAGCCTGAGAGAGGAGGCGGGTGTGTCGTCGTCGTCGCGCCTCCCCTGGGGGTGGGGGCAGAGGAAGCCTGCTGTACTGCAGGGCATGGTGGTGAACAGCAGGTGCTCAGGAGGCTCCCTGTGCCCACAGCATATGAGAGAGGCTGCTGAACGGCGGCAACAGCTGGAGTTGGAGCATGAACAAGCCCTGGTTATCCTCAATGCCAAACAGCAGGAGATCCAGCTTCTGCAGCAGGTCAGTGTGTGTGTGTGTGTGTGTTGTGTGCTGGACCTGGGAGGGTGAAGTATGTGTATGTGTATGTGTGTGCATGCCTGCTGGGCCTGGGGAGGTGGTTGTAACTGTGTACCAGGCTGAGTCTTGGGGGCTGCAAAGCCACTTTGCGGCCTCTATTCTACTCTGGGCCCTGGTTTCCCTCAGGCCTACTCCAGGTTTTGCCTTGTACCACACAAACCTTGCAGAGCTGTCCCATTGGATGCTGGGCTGTGGTAGGAAAAGCATGTCAGAACAGTTCCTACAAGGGGCGTGTCTTGCCTCAGCTTTGGGGAAGCAGGCTGCTTCACAGCCTCCTTGCTGAATTCACTCCAGCCTGGGATGAGATCTTGTTCCAGGAAAAGGCAAAGGCCAGGCCATTGCTGAGGCGTGTGGGTGGGCCTATGGGAACTTAGGTCATGGCTGTGCCAGTTTGTCACACTCCTGTCGTGGCCTGTTATGACATCATTGAGTGGAAGGATTTGAGTTCAAAGCTGCTGCTGGATGTTCTTTATCTGTGCTACTAAGTGATGAAGCTAGCCATATTTATATATTTATGACACAATTTCCTTATTGGGAGGGACATAAAGAAGTGAGAGAAACCAAGAGAAAACAGGAGAAATCGGGAAGGAGGGGAGCAGGGCAGGATGATTCAGGGTATGCCTTCCACCACACTGTGATGGGCCACTCCTACTCAGTCCGCACTTCTTTGCTGTCCCATCTCCTTCCCAGGTAGGAAGGTTCCTATTGCAAGAACAGGGCCTGGGAGGGAGGGGGACCAAAGAATTATACTATGGAGACCAGAGATGGACTGGCTCTCATCTTTCTCCTCTCTTGCCTGAAGCCCAGTGTCCCCACCTTCCTGACCACTCATTCTCTTAGCAGGGCAGTTAGCCCCTGCAGGTGGAGCTTACCCACCGAGGTGCCGGAGGTTATGACCTCACCTGCACCTGAGCTTTTATGGGAATAGAAGCTAGGCTGCGGGCATTTGAGCCCTGACTCGGTACTGGCCAGGACGGGTAGCAGGTGATTCCTGTACCCTCTGTGTAGCTCCATGCCTGTCTGTTCTTGGTCGTCATAGATCTTTGATCTCACAGGAAACCGGGACATGAAGTTGTTTGAACAGCCTAGGTGGTGATAAAAAATCTGTCTGCTTTTTCAAATCAGAGTTTTTATCAGCCAGAGGCAACAGAGTTAAATTTTGAAGCACCTTTTCTGTGCAATAACTGAGACTTTGTATTAAGTGTAGATTTCATTAAGCCACTGTTCACGGGGACTATCACAACCCTACTGCCTGTCATAACAAGTTGGCCAGCATACTGAGAAACAATATTTTGTCAGGATATTATTCTTATCTGCCTCCCTGGGGCTGGGAGGAGTAGGATGCTACTCTCTTCTATTCATTTTAAGTTGGAAGCTGCGTCCCCAGGCCGGGTCCATCTGAGACAGATAAGGAGTCTGCAGAAACACAAATAATGTGTAATAAGGGTGACAGGATATGGCTCCTCTGCAGATGGCTTCCTGAGAACCTGGGCCATATTGACTGAGTATGTATCTGACTTGAGAAGGAGCTGGCCCCACCTCTCTGCTCATCTTTTTCATCTGTCATCCAATTTCCCTTGATCCTTTTGTCCCTTAATCATGGTCTTTATTGTGGGCACATGGGTGCTTCTTCATCTGTGGGGACAGAGGAAAAGAAACTATTAAGTCAAATGCCAATTTATTAGAAATGATGGCTCCAAAAATAAAAAATCAGGGAGGGTGGTAGAAGGCAGAGTGGAAGGAGACAGTGAACTCTTCCCCAAGTTCATGACCCACTTGGTCCTCTCTGGATGGTGCAGCCTGAACCCTGCTCATGCTGACTGCTGTCCCCCCACCCCCACATAGTGCTGGCTCTGTGTCAGACACTGAGACGGTTAAAAAAGGGAGGGTAGAGTGTCCAGGGAGCCCCAGACTCTGCGCGTCTCAGGATGTAGGTAAACAGAGACATACGTGACAAAGCATACAGGCCCTCGTGATGACCGACACCTTAAAGGAACCAAAGGCTCTGAGGGTTTTGCGATGGTCCCCAGGCATTTCCATTTTGCATAGCTGTCACATCGCATAGGTCTGCTCCCAACAGAATTACACTCTGGGCACCAGCATGGGACCCAGGTCCACACTGGGTGAACAATATGCAGGTGTATCTATTTGTTGGTTTGGCCATGAGAAGAACATCAGGGTTCCAGGGCAGGCCATCCTGTAGCAGGCGCCGAGTGATCCCTGGCTGAAAATCCAGAGCTGGGGAGCCAGGTCAGCCTGGAGAACAGGTAAGATACTGTCCCCTACGCAGTGCTCATCACAATGCCTCAGTGAGGTAGAGACAGTGAGTTCTGTCATTGCGAACTCCCACCCTCGTGTCAACTGCCGAGGGAATTATGCCCATGGCAGTCAGCCCTCCGGGGACCTGGGCTATGGAACCAGAGGCTGCAGATGGACTAGCAGTCCTGCAACGTGAGCCTGATCCCATGGTGGCCTCTTGGGAGCCTTTCTGTGGACCCTGAAATGCCACTTCTGTGGCTGCAAATTTTCAGAGTCTCAGGCTGTCCGTGTCTCCCTGTCCCACAACAATCTATTGCATATGCAGAGGTTTGGCCGTATGAGGTCCTTGTGGCTCAGAGTCACAGCTTTCAGTCCTGGGACTGTTCCTGAAGTGGGAGGTACAGAGAAGCCAGCTAGCATGTGCCCTGTGACATATTCTTTACTGATTTTTGCACTTTCAGTGGAAGTCTAGGGATTTTTTGTTTGTTTGTTTGTTTTTGTTTTTGTTTTTTTGTGGAGAGTAGGGTATGCATAGACCAATACTAAATGTGGACTCAGGACATCACGGGCCTTGCTATTGTTTGTGTTACTGGGGTTGGAAGTCAGGACCTTGTACATGCTAGCCAAATGCTCTGCCACTGAGAAGTGCCTGGAGCTTTGGCACCATGCTCCTGTTTTCCTAGACCTGACCCCGGGATGTGGGACACATGCTCCTGAACCTCTCAACCCTGATGAATGTCAACCCAGGGCTCCTGTCTGAGGCTCTGCAGCTCCAATGGTTACAGAGTCTCATTTAAATTGATTTCAATAACAGCAATTAAAAAAAAAAAACTCTGCTCGGCTCCATCCCATGCCAATCTTTCTGGCCCAGGATAGCTCCTGGGCCAAGTGTCACATGCCTATGTACCATATCCCTCTTGTGCATGCATGTCTGTCTTGAATCTATCATTGCAACTATGGACTGTCCCTCCCTCCTGGACAACTGACCCTGCAGGTGACAAACCTACTGGGGAGCACTGTGGGCTTCCATGGGAGCCATAACTCTTCCTTTGTGCTTCTCCATCTGCAGGCATCCTGTCTTCATGAAGGTTACACTCCCCCCCCCCCATGTTGGCAGTGGCCCCAAAATGAGCCTCATTTGAGCTACTGCTGAGATTTTTTTTTTTTTTTGAGACTCTGGTGTTGCCAATATGGAGTGTTAAATTTAACAATCTATTCCAATCGCCCAAATGGCCCAGCTTGGAAGTGGCCTATGAAAATGAACTCTTGATGAGCCTCCAGAGGCAGGGATGGAGTCACTGCTGCCAAGTTGGCCTGGCCTCCCCAGCCTGCCTGAGTGCTCTGTTGATTGAATCCTGACAGTTGAAAACTGTCTTTGATTCGATGACAGAGATATTTATAAAATCTCTCTGTTCCCCCGGCTGTTTCTCCCCACCCCCTGCCCCGTTTTGTTATTTCTTTCTGTCATTGTTGCTGTTTTGTTTTGAAAGGAACAATTTCAAGTGTCAACGCGTGAGCCGAATTCAATAACTGTGTAATTAGCAGGCCGGGTTCTAGCAGCTCGCCTGGCTTTTGTACCCTCATTGGGAATCTGAGAATAAGATGTGTGGTGAATGAGCATTACAGAAACCTTGGGCTTATTCTCCTCTGAGTCTGTGCCTGAGTTCTTGCCTAGGCCCAGCCCACACACAATCTCACAGTGGAGGAGATGAGGTAATGTTCACTTCTCACCCTCGACAGTGCAAAGTCCAGACTGATACTCTCCGGAAATGGAAACCCCCAATGTGAGCCCAGCTGGGCACATGGCTTCTTAATTAGAGCAAGTGATGAGGCAGGAGACTGGAGTGCCAGGAAGCAAACCTATTCACAAACTGAAGAATGGGGCCCTGGGGGTGTGGTTCGGTTGGTACAACACTTGCCTAGCACCCATGAAGCCCTGGGGTCAAGCCTCAACATGGCATACGTTTGCTGTGACAGCATGTGTCTGTCACCCCGACCTAGGGGAGATAGGAACAGGAAGATTGCAAGTTCATCTTTGTCCACATTGTGTGTTCGAGGCCAGCTTGGACTACATGAAACTTTGCCCCACACAAAAAACTAAATGAAACTGAAGAGTGCCTAGAGCCACTGATGAGCCTAGCTTGGTCGACACCCAGCTTGGCGAGGCAGGAGCCATCCCTTGATGCAACCTCAGACACCCCGCCCCCAGCCTCATTTTACCTCCCTTTGGTGGGGAGCATCATATTCTTACCAGTGGGTGATGGCATTTATCCTGGCTTCTCCAAACAGAAAACCCAATGGCAAAGTTTGTCTGCGTGTATCACTACAGTACGACTTTGGATGGAGTTAGGTCCAGGACCTTAACCAGCCACTTCAGGCACAGCTGAATCCCAAATGCCACCTTGATTCATTTCTCTCTGCCTTCCTCTGGGCCACCTTCATCTTTGGTTTTCAGATGGAGGCCCATGGCCACTCTAGTCTTTCTCCTCATGGTGGAAAGATGGTTGCAGTTCATCCAACTTCTCCTTTCAAGTCCAAAAGGAAAGGGCCTTCCCATTCTCCAAGCATCCCCCAGCAGAGGCTCCTGGCTGGAATTAGGCTCTGTGGTCATCAAATAAACTAACTGGAGAGAGTCTGGGATTATGTTTATCTCTTCAGTAGTAAAAAAATTCAGGCACTGTTCTCAGGTGAAGAGGCTGTGAAGACAAATATGACATGGATTGTCACTATGCTGGGGTCTCAAGAGGAGTGGGGACAGGAAACAATGAGATTGCATTTTAATGCGTGCGCACGCACGTGCGTGCGTGTGTGTGTGTGCTGCCTTTTTCCAGACAGGGGCTGTCTCTGTGGGTGAAATTTCTTCGGTAAAACCAGTGACATGTCTTCTGTGTGGTGTGTCCTTAACTATGGGAAAAGGGGAAGCCACTACCACATGCTGGAGGTGCCACCATAGCACGTCCTTCGGGGCAAGGTGGCCCGAGGACCTGGAGCTTGTGCAGGAGAAGACATTGTTCTTCAGGCTTGAGGATCCCACTGCTCTGGCTGGAACCCACATGGTCCCTTCTCAGCTGCAGGGGCAAAGCTGCCAGCATCATGCCCAGCTGCCCAACTAGCTGTAGCCACAGGACACCCTCACTCATGTTGTCCTTGCAAGCATTCTCTCTATTGGAAACCATTACCATTTCTTAAGAGTCTAGCCTTTTTCTGCCTGACTCCCAGAAGATCATCAGACCCAACCGAATCCTTGTCTCCTGGTGTGGCTCAGGGGAAGACCTGCAGAACTCACCCTTGTACTGGGAGATTGGGACCCACGGGCACATGTTGATCATGGAGATTCCGACCTGAATCCTTCTTCCCATGCCTCAATGCTGTCTTTTCTTTCTCCATCATGAACAGGCTCAGGTTGAAGCTAAGAAAGAGCATGAAGGTGCTGTGCGGTTTCTAGAGGTGAGCACAGGTGGGCGGGTGAGGCTCGGAGGACTATACGGTTGCCAGAAAATAAATGATACCTTACCCTCCGCATGTCAGAAACATGAGGTGACCACAGCACACACTCACAATGTCATCACAAGCATTCTCTCTCTCTCTCTCTCTCTCTCTCTCTCTCTCTCTCCATTGCCATTTCTATCCTTACCATGGAGGATACAACACAGAGAAGTGAATCAGTTTTTTTCTCAACCACACAGCCTGGGCCAGAGGTGGGCTGTGTCCTTTGACTAAGCTGCTGCCACTGGGAAAGAGTTTTTCCTAGAATCAATGTCGGGTTGTTCCTGGGGGATCCATCCTCTGAGGCATGGCATAGGGGACATTAACTCCTGCTCCTTTGTGCTCCTGCTGAGGAGACATTTGCAAGATCAGAGAAGGAGGAGGATCTAGGGCAGCAGTTCTCAACCTTCCTAATGCTGTGACCTTTTAGTACAGTTTGTCATGTTGTGGTGACCCCCTCCCAACCATTAAATTATACTCTTTGCTACCTCCTAAGTGTAATTTTGCTACTGTTATGAATGGTAATGTAAACATCGGATAGGCAGGATATCTGATACATGACGCTCAAAAAGGGTCATGACCCACAGGTTGAGAACCACTGGTGGAGGAGCCAACGTGGTTAGTGCCACACCAGCCACTAATAGGATCAGTGTCCCTGGGGGAGTGGCCATCTCAGCCACATCCAGACCTTCCTCAGTGGTCCTGAGGTTCTGGAAGCAGAACAGCCACCAGATCCCATCATCTGGGAAGGCACACTGGGAGTGTCCACTCCTGGTCTGATGGCTTTGACCCTCGGAGGGAAGCTGAGCACTTGGTGTCCTTAGGGGCCTTTGCTAGTCATTCCTCACATGTAGTGAGCAGGCAGCTAGATGTCACACTGTGACTGAGGCAGTGGTGAATTGGACTGACTGTGCAGCTTCCCAGGCTGCCCGCTGCCAGGAAAGGTGAGCTTTCTAAGGAATCGCAAGATGCCCTCTTACCCAAGGGAGTAGCTGCTGCTGAACACAGAGTGTGTGCACCTCTTATGAACCCTCCGGAATCTCTTTCTACCACAGGAAAGGTTCTGTGCTCACTATCCCATGTACTGGCATTGATCTTTGGAATGTTCCCATTAGTTAGATCAGGAGGGATTTGTGTTTTGCTTGACCAAAGAGCATACGTCTTAGGAGAATGGAAGAGGCCATGTAGGGAGTTAGATTAATATAAGTTAGATTTAGTAAATATCTAGGTTTCTGATACAGTCTCTTAATCCGGGGCATGAAGATCAACTTGGCTGTGATCAATTAGCTTATCATCTTGTGAACTAAAAACAAGGATGGAGTCACATGAAAGTCACGTGAAACCAGGGGCGCCTATGGACTAAAAACAAGGTTGAAGCCGGGTGAAACAAGGAAAGACTTTATGGCCTGGCATTGTTTTCAGCTGCTAAGTGGGCAGAGCCCAAATTAAGCTGAAGCAGGTGGAACAAGGAGCGATCCTATTTAAGGACAAGTGGATGAGCCTGGGAGAGGGCGTGCTAGGGGCTCCATGCTAGAGAGGACAACGAGTAGTTTGTGTTGTCTGATGGAGAAAGTGCTGGTGAACTGATGGCCAGATCTCCCTGAGGCAGAAAGAAGCTGGTGAGCAGAGAAAGCCTCAGCAAGACAGCAAAAGGCCAAGGACTAAACCCTGTGGCTCAGCTTTTGCCTAGAGGGGTTTGACCTGTTTGAACAGCGGCCTGAACAGAACTGTGGCCAGCTTTAAAGACTGAGACAGATCGAGAGTTGCTGATACGAAGGAAATAAGTTGGCCTACAGACGGCTGAGGTCTCCCAGAGAGAAGAAAGCCTCAAGCCTTATTTAAGGTGAAGTCGCCATAGCCAATTTACCCTGACGGATCTATGAGATATTCCAGAAGAAAGACTGCTAAGTGCATTAAAGGGTCTACACAGAGACTGGTTTCCTGGCGACTGAGGACCTGCCCCAGAGACTGTATCCTTCTAAAAGGTTAGGAAAATAGTTCAATAGTTATCAATAGGTCTAGTGGTTAGGTCACAGGGGTTGTAGGCATTTGTAGGGTTAGTAGTTAAGTGTTTATATTTGTTATAAGTGAATATAGTTACTAATAAATAAGTGATTATTGATAATTAAAAGGTTCTGTTTCAAGGCCACCTCCAGATGGACATCCGTCTGCCTGGGGAACAGTTTAGTCTGACTTACCCTGGCTGGAGATGAGTTCCTTTCTTTAGCTGCTCTGAAGCTTAGACACTTGGTTGCCCGTGTCATTTCCGTGTCCTCCTGAGTTGTCACTGCAGCTTGTCACAGCACTGCTGATAGCCTGTGCTTTGAGCTTACGCTGGCATCCGCAAAGCGACACGCCTTTATTCAGAAGCTGGGGAAGGTCGCTGGGCCATGGCACTGTCCACTTCATTTACACTATCTTTCTGTAATTGTCTCGTCTGGCTGTCCACCCAGAACACCCTGGACTGCATGCAGGTATTCCGTGTGGCTTTCTAACTTGCGCATGTGCTGTGGTACTTTTCCTACGTGGACAGCTCTGAGCCCTGGGTCTGCTCATCCTCTGACTCTCTTCCTTCTAAAAAGCACCTTGAGGGGCTGAAACTGCACAGGTGCCTGGTATGGGTGTGGACCAGGGCTCCTCAGCCTGGTGCCAGCCGAGGAGTGGGCACAGGAAATACAAAAACACTTTCTTGGAGTGCTGAGCTGGCCTGGGCACACATCTGTCTTCCTGTTGCCAGCCAATGCTGTGAATTCAGATGACTGTGGGCAAGAGGCTGGAGTTGATGTTCCTGGGGACTGGCACGTGGTTGGGAGGGCCTGGCGGTATGCCTAGAATTCCATTATGGGTCATCAGAATTCACTCTGGCCTTTGTACGTTCACCCGCCTAGCCTACCCATCCAGAGCCAACAGCAAGCTACTTCCACAGGGGAGAGGGTACTCTGTTCTTTCTCTCTGTCTTCCCCCAGTGTTAGCTGAGGGGCTCTCAAGGGGGTTACCTAGACTGGCCATCATGGTATCTCTGGGAGTTTGTCACAATTATCAATCCCCAGGCCCAGGAAGAGCACAGAAGGAGCTCTGCCTTGCGCAGCCCCACAGGGTTCCACATGGATGTGGCTGAGCCACATGTGGGAGGTGGTGTCAGACTAGCTGATGGGAAAGAGGGACACTTGAAGTCTTGGCCAATGCACGTTCAGACGTCATAACTGAAAACTCCTGCCCCCTGCAGTCCAGTCCGGCCCTACCCTAGCACTGTGGAAAGACAGGGAGACAAAGTCCCCCACACTAGTTACTCAGACACCTTCTAAGGGTGGGTATCTGTGGAGTGTGTTGAACACCCTAGGTGTCACCTGGGTGGCTGTCTTTAGGCAGAAACACTGCTAAGAAAAGCAGACCGCATCTCCGTGGCATCAGCGGCATAGCCACTTAGAGGAGGCTGAGTTGGGAAATGTGTTGCACTGAAACTGTTTGCATACCCAACAGCTCTGTAGATATTTGCAGAACCGATTCCCAGAGGGCACATGGACAGTATGTGGGGCGGGGAGGTTAATGTGCTGGGCACCTCAGAGTATACCAGTTTTGGGGAGTTGATCAGAAATACAGTGATCATTTCCACAGTTTACTCTCAGGCGGAGACCCCAAGAGCAAGAGGCAGAGTGGCCAACACAGCTGTGTCTCTCTCCCCACAGCAGGTGAGGTGAGGTCAGCTGCCTTGCTGAGTTGCAAGAGAGCTCCAGGGAGTTCTGTCCCTTAGCCTGTGAGCTCGTTTGTTCCCGGCAGAAGGGATGGGTTGTGCCTGGTCATGTCACCTCTTGCACTGAGAAAAGTCACAGCCAGGAAGATGGATGGCAGAGACAACAATGTTTGTGGGCAGTGTTGGGACGAGAGCAAGGGGTCTGGGCCTGGAGGATGGGGCCATTTCCACAGAGATCTGTTATATGGCAACGATGACAGACATATGGGGACTGTACGTGCTTGTAGCTAACTGTGATGGAGATCTCTGCCTGTCCCATTGTCTTTGGTTGGAGAAGTGTTCTTCACCTTCAGAGATAACTTAGCTTGGACACTAGCCCAGCACAGAGCCCCACACCACGGAAAATGAAAGTCAGAGAAACGCTTGTGGAGGCAGCAGGGAAGCCAGCAGTCACGTCTTTAGATACATGCCTCTGGCTTTTAAATGCTCCGCCTGCATGTGCAAGCTGTTGAACTTAACGCCAATTATAGAACGCTTTGCCATCTGCCACAGCCATGGTCATGGTCACAGCACAGACCCCTCCATCCCCCGCCTGCAGGTGGTGGTTCTCTGAAAGGCTTGGGCTAGGCCAGCAGAGAGGAGTGAGTGGGTGTGTCCATGAGGCTGAGTGAAAACACACACAGGCTCGGTTCCCACCATGCAACGGGGTGAGACTCCACAATGCTCCAGATAAAGCGAAATAAACACCACAGTATCAAAACAGTAGCCAGGAAGAGGGCAGGGTGCTGCTGCTCTTTCAGAGTGTCCTGGAAGTGGGTGACTTACAAACTACCAGAGTGCCTAACCAGCGAGTGGCCCAGACACAGCACCTGCAGCCAAGGATGGCTGGGGGCAGTGCGCACAGAGGCTCCTGAGGAAGGACCAACAGGGACACCTGGGGACTTGACGCTTCTGCGGGCTCTTCCTCTTTTGCTGGAAGGTGCCAAGTGAGGCCTGAGTTGGCATCCTGCCTTTCAAAGCTGTTTTCTCTGATGTTGGAGGAGAGACCAGCCACGGGCTTGGGAAGAAAGATAGTGTTCATGAGAGGAGGGAGGGATCACACAACACTTAGATTCTCTGTATTGACTGTCTTCCCTGACCTAGAAAACCAGGCTCTTCCATTACCTTTCAGTTCACTGAGGGTCCCCACCAAAGCCAGGCCCATTGTACTGCCCCTCATGGACATACTTTACAAAGCAAACAATTACTGACACAAACCCCGGAGGGGACATTGGCCTGCTTGCCTCAGTCGGTGTCACCGAGAAGCCCCAGGCCTCTTGAACATACATATTTCCACCATCAGCTCTTCACATGCTTCCTGGAGGGAAAGCTGCAAGCCAAACGCTCTCCAGGCATCCTGGTCTTCTGAGCAGTATGTAGACACAAGAATATTAAAAATCCCAGCCTTGGCCACCATATCCAGGATAGCAAGCTTTCATTATCTTGTTCCTCAATTATTCATGCATGGAACAGTGCTCAGATATGTGAGCCAACTCCAGGTTTAAATACTTTATTTTATGTGTATGCATGTGCACCATGTGCATGCAATACCCACAGAGGCCAGAAAAGGGTGTTGGACTGACTGGAACTCAAGTTACAAACAGTTGTGAGTTTCTATGTAGGTCCTGGGAACTGAACCTGGGTCCTCTGGAAAAAACAACAGCCAATGCTCTTAACCAATGAGCCATCACTCTAGCCCCGCATCTAAGTACTTTCAGTTTCACTAACCAATGCCATATTTTCCTGTTCTTCACACTTAGGAAAATAGTATGTCTATATAACTCTGGCATACAAACCAGTCCACTTGATCCTGTGGCCTCTGGGCTGGCTGCTGGTGGCCTCTAGGGGCCAGGTAGGACATAGACCTGGAGATGCAGGCCAGACCAGTTGGTCTGAGCTGGTCAGGCTCCTCAGATGCACGGCCCGGTCATTGCTCACTGACCACTCCTAGCTTTGGTGACTCAGCCATACACATATGAGGTCATAACTTCAGTTGTACCTGTACAACTCCTGTGTCAACCTTGTTATTTAGTAATTATTTTAGACTCACAAGAGCTTTAAAAAGCAGCAGGAACAACTCTACAAGCTATACTCCTCCCTGGTTCCCCAGTGACAGCATTTTACACTTGTCAGAAAGGAGCAAGTCCAGGAGCTAAGCGTTGCCAATCAGCCAAACTACAGCTGTCCTTGGACCTCACTGCCCACTTGGTTTTCCTCTCTTTGCATAGTTCTCCAGAGTCTGGTTGCCGCCAAGGACTTGCATAGCTACAACCAGATGGGTGGAATCTTCTGCCTCCTGAGGCCACCTATTCATGTTGCCCCTGAATGGTCATGCCCTCCCTCCCCCAACCTGAACGCTGACAAGCCACTGACCTGTTCCTAATGCATAACATCGACATTATTTTGTGATGTGGATGGAGAGTCCTTCTGCCTCTCCTTAGTTAAGTCTGGTTGTGTGTGTATGATGCTCGAGAGATGCTTTTCAGAGCATGGGATGATTCAGATGCCATTTCTCGCTCATCCTCACTTCCAGAAACCTCACCGGCCTCTGCGGGCAGGTACTCAATTTGGTAACTCAGATGATCTGATGGCTTTCCCTTCATGGGGACATTTGATGCTGGTCCCTCTGATGACCCTACTCATCATGTAGGATACTTGGATGCCTTAAGGATGAATGGGGCTGCTAGGGCCCCAGGATCCTGACATCACCCTCCCATGTGTGGATTCTGCTCTTGGAGTCACACCTGTCCTGGATCGTGGATCTCCCCATGGCCCACCTGTGCCACAGAGCCCAGAGATCTGGTTCCTTGCCTTTTCCTAAGATGACTGCTGTTTTTGCCAGCCTCATTCAACTTTTGAAAAGAGGAGCCCTGCTGATTTTTTTTAAATGAATTGGAGAAATTAATTATAGGCTTGGGATCCATTGCGGTTATTTTTAGAAACCCGTGATCTCAGACATAAATAGCACTCTATTCTGGATTAAAGAGCTGAGAGACTTAATGCTTATGGCACAAGAAAGAGGGAGAGGACATAGAAGAGGATGAGGGGAGGAGGTGGAGGAGGAGGATGGGCAGGAGGAAGAGGAAGGATAAGGAAGGAAAGGATGTGAACCTCTGCAAGAGGGGAGAGGGGGATGTTCAGTTCAGTAAGAGAAGGAATAAAAAGAGAAGAGGTAGCCGGGCGGTGGTGGCGCACGCCTTTAGTCCCAGCACTCGGGAGGCAGAGGCAGGCGGATCTCTGTGAGTTCGAGGCCAGCCTGGTCTACAAAGCGAGTCCAGGACAGCCAGGGCTGTTACACAGAGAAACCCTGTCTCGAAAAACCAAAAAAAAAAAAAAAAAAAGAGAAGAGGAGGAGGAAGAGGAGGAGGAAGAGGAGGAAAAAATGGGACTGTCCACTCCTGAGCCCTGACCAAGCAGGCAGCAGACTGACTCACAGCCATTTTTTTTTTTTACATTCCCACATGCCTGTAATAAAACAATCTATTGAACACCAACTAGGTACCTATGTCAGTGCCAAGTTCTTAGGGGAGCAGCAGGAAGCACACAGATTAAACCCTCTGATGTTTTCTAGTAGAGAGCCACACAACACTCAAGAGCAACCTACCACATCACCCCTGCCCAAGGAGGGAGCTTGCTGGCTGCCCTTTTCTTCCATGTGTTTGTCTGAAGGGTTCTCCTCTTTCCCTAAGTGTCATGGTGGTGTTGGCCAATGACAGTGGTGTTTCTAACCCAATACCAAGTAGAAACTCCCTTGTGTTGCCACAAGCTGTGTTCGGGGGTCTTCAGGCCCATGGGATGGGCACCCATTTAGATGGCATTGCATGATGGGTTGGCAGTTGGGCTGTTCCCAGTCAGAGCTGTTTCAGCCTCATGCTCCAAATATCAAACAGGCATGCCAACCACAAAGTGCCCAGGCTGCACGCAGAGCCTGGAACAATCCACACTTGACTGGGAGCTGAGCGATGGCAAGATTTCTTGGCACCTATGGTTCCCCATGGTGGCCAACAGCCAGGCTGCCTGTGAGGCTAGGCTCCCAGATACTTGCTGTTCTGTGGAGGTGGAAGCAGCAGCCCCTGCCATACACAGGCACACAGCATGTGCATGCACACACACTCTTAAAAGGCACACATGCTCTGTGCACATCTGTATCACTGAGTACCCTCTTACTGACCACTGTCCTGCTCCTGCTGTGCAGTCCAAGGTCCGAGAGCTGGAAGAGAAATGTCGTGTGCAGAGTGAGCAGTTTAACCTGTTGTCCCAGGACCTGGAGAAGTTCCGGCAACACTCTGGGAGTATTGACCTGCTGGGAAGCAGCTCAGTGGCCTTGCTGGATGTCCCCTTGGCCCATGGCAAGCCTTTCCTGCAGTACATGAATGGACTAGCCACCTCCACCCGCAAAGGTAAGTTACAGATGTTCGCAATGGTTGGTGGAGGGTGGCTGTGACTGAGAGTGTGAGGACTTACCACAGCAGGACTGAGGACAACCCAGGCTGTTATTTATGTCCTTATTCATTCATAGAGTGGTTTGGATATTCCCATTCTCTCTGTGTTGTGGGTACAAGAGTACATGGATGTGTGAGTGCACTCAGATGGAGGACAAAGGTCAACCTCTGGTCGTGGTCCTTAGGAACCATCCACCTTGCTTTTGTGAGACAGGTATCTCATTAGTCTGAGGTTTGTTGATTAGCCTAGGATGACTGCCAAGTGAACTCCAGGGATCTGTTTGTCTCCATGGCTCCAGTGCTGGGATTAGGGGCTGTGTTGCCATGTCTAGCTTCTTGCATGGGCGATGGGGATGGGATTCGATTCCTCATGCTGGTCTGGCAAACGGTATCAATTAAGCTATTTCCCAGCCCCTCCCTCCAAATTCAAGGCTCATACCTGTAGTCCAGCACTTGAGAAACTAATGCCAGAGAGTTGCAGCTACTTCCTGAACAGCCTTGGCTATAGTGAAAGACCCTGTCTTTAAAAAAGAATCCCAAGTTGTTGATTTACTTTAATTAGGAGAGCTGAATCCAGACTTCCTTTTGTAACTCTATTAAAGATAATTTCTGATCTCTCCTGGTTCTTATCAAAACGGAGAAGTGCTTCTGGTGTTTTGTTTTGTTTTATTATAAAAACTATGCAATGTTCATTGCTCTGTGTCATCATTAATGGAGTTCTTCCCCCCAGCTCCTTAGCTCTTATATCTTTCCTTCTAGCTCTTGCAGTGCAGGGACTGACAGACAACATCAGTGGCCGTTGCTATGAGAAACGAGATGGAGGGAATGGGGCTGCCCACACTCCTCTGGTTGTTTGCTGAGCATAGTGCACTCAGAATGTATCTGGGTGCCAAGGCTGTGATGTCTGTTAGATGACAGGGTCCTATGAAGTCCCGATCAGTTGCAAGATATCAGATAGACTTCAGAGTGGCCTCTGGCCCAGAAAGATGCTTGCAGATTGATGGTGAGGTGGAAAGTGACTGGGGCTGTTCTAGATGGTATGGTTGGGCCCAGTGCCTACTGGAGAACATAGTCGAGCTGTGAAAGGCACAAGCCAGCTTCTGTGCCCACTCCAAAGAACCTGCAGCTTTCTGTGCTGCATCTTAGCTGCAAGGGCGTCATGCAGATCATGCCCTCAGCATGACAAAATCCTTGGAGGCTATCTGAGGTAGAACTGAAGGTTTCTCGTGGGGGCTAATTACATGGGTACCTCTACCTGTCATGTGTCCAATTCTGATTCAGAAGAAATGCAAGTGGCAACAGCCACAGGTGTGCACTGCTCTTCTCGGGCACAATGTGGCTGGTGCCCTCTTGAGCTTTCAGCAGCTATGATTATCTACTGGAGACCTTCACAAGATTGGATCCATTAACTTCCTGTCATGAAGAGGCTCCTGAGGCCCTGGCCCTTCTTTGAGGTTTTACAGAGAATTCATGGCTGCTGTGGGAGGGGCTTCTGAGGCCCCCAGCCCACCCCACAAGGCTTATGTAGGCAGTTAAGTATTGCTGGGGGAGACATTTTCTTTTGTGGTGTAGCTGTTTTGTAAGTGCCCCTTGCTCATTTAATTAGCTCTATTTAAACTTGTTGGTTCACCAATATAGACAGTCCTTTAGAGATGCGCTCATGTGTCATGGGACCCAGAGCATATGCTTTCTGACTGTGCTTGGGAATAATCTAGAGTGATTAACTGTAGATGCAATATCTCCATACCAGGACCTAAACATTTTCACCTTGAAGCCCAGGACTTCCCCACTAATGCTTCTACAGCCTTCTAACTCCCTTGCTCAGCTGGCCACCACTTCCTCCCTTCTGCTTCTAGGACTCTGAGATCATCAGGGTCCACATGTGACTGGGCCAGTTTGGTCTGCATCTTCTGATGCCTGGATTGTTTTATTTTGTGTAAGGTATTCCAGGTTTTCTCATGCTGGTTGGAGTGGCAGGATTTTCCTCTTTATTGAAGGCATCTGCTGGGTCACTAATTGCACTGGTTTCAGTCAGTTTTTATTTCCTGATTTGGTCTTGGGGTCTCCTGTCCCTCATTGAGGCAACCTCTTGATGAAGCAGTTCAGGAAGATGCTGGATGTCCCAGGCAAGGGACACGCTGACCTGAAGGCAGTGGAGGGAGCCAGGGAAGGCCACTCCATACTTCAGGTTTGGATCTTGATTGAAGGGGGTGGCTTCAGAATTCTGATCAGGCCCTCTTGGGTCAGTGTGCTCCATCTTCTCCCGGCAGCCAGCCCTGGCCTCAGAAACACCCTGGGAGATAGGGTACAGGGATTTGCTCTGGTACTGAGAACCCTCCTGTCAAATAATTTCTAGCCAGAAACTTGGACAGGTCAGGACTTTTTTTTTTTTTTTTTTTGTCGAAGTGACAACAAACTTCATCATAAAATGGTATGAGCGGGGAAGTAATTGTCATTCAAGAGGGAAGAGCTACAGTGTAACTTCAGGTACAGTTTCATTCAAGTCCCCTTGATGATGTCACAGAAGGTCCAGACTCTGCCTCTCCATATTACAGTGCCCGGCTCTGTGGGTACTTTATTCTTTCCTGCCCTTTCCTATTCCTGGTGTCAGGCTGTGGGGGATAACTGGACCTCACAACTTCCCAATTTCAAGCCAACAGAGGTGAAAGACCCTGTGCTGAGGATGAACTGACCCTCTCCGATTGGACTCTCCTATGTCTCATATCACATGTCACCACCAAGCCCTCAGTACAGCCAACCTGTGTGCTGCCCATGGTGATCCAGGCCAGGGCTGCAGTGAGACCAACCTGAGAGGATTAGGACCTGGGTGGACCTCACACGGACTAAAGAGAGCCAAAAGTGCGGGGAAGGCAAAATGGCTGATTCCATCAATGCCACCGATCCCATGGCCTTGTCTCCTTCCCTCATCTACTCCTGTGTTCCCGGCCAGGTCACGAGGGCCCCACCAGACACTACTCTGTGATTGGTGACTATATCCCGCTGTCTGAGGACAAGCTGGAATCTCCGTGTGTAAAGCCCTCCTTCCTGTTTCGATCCAGCAGCCCAAGATGCAGATTTGAGTCCGAGGTGAGTCCCACCTAGCCATCTCTAGGCTGAATCTGGGAGGACACCTATGGCCCTGCCCCACCTACTCCACTCCTTTTCCCCACTTACCCAGGTCCTTTGTTCCCATTAATTTTTTACACCCATTCTTATCATGAGTGAATATCACACAGTGAATCACCATGTGCCAGAAGAGGGGACCTACTGTTTACAGGCAGAGGAGACCCTGGGTGTCACAGGGTGTGAGAGCACAGTACCCTGTCAGCATCTGGACAGCCAGGTCCTGGTAAGGGTTCTGAAGACATGAGAACAGGGTGTGTGGACTTGTGATCGGACGGGGAGGGGCTGTGAAACAAGGAGGGTTCGACATTGTTGTCACTGTTTGGCTGAGACACCAGGAGCTCAGTTGGTTGAGTAGACAGCTGGGAGATTGAGGAGGAGAAGGGGATAAGTGTGGCTTTGGTCTTTGTGTAAGTCACACAAGGTGGGACTGGAGAGTTCCCTGAAAGGAGTGGCATGGCTCGATTGGCACCGTGAAGGATCACTGCCTTCCACACAGAGAAGGGATGAGAGAGGACCTTACTTTCCCCAGGACACTATTCCTCAGTCTCCCTCTTATCCCTCTGAGAAAAGACCACAAGCCCCTGGGATTATTGTAGTAGGGAACTCTGGGGGCAGCAGCCTTAAGTTCTGCAGACCTCAAAACAGCAGTGGGGGAAGTTGGAAATGGGGGGGACTCCTAGTGTCTCCTTTACTGAGGGTCTCCTTGACTTACTGAATACCGTTGGAGACAGCAACCTCCATAGCAAGAGCCCTCAGGAAGCAGAGGTCGTGGCCACCTCTGTCTTCCACAATCCACTTGGGATTGGCAGCATAGAGGGAAGGCACCCAGGACTCTGCAGATGTTTAGTCTAGGATTCCCGGCAAAGGTCTGTAGAAGCAATTCTCATTTTGTGAGAGTCTCACAGACTGCGTCAATTTCGCAGTGAGGCCTGAGGCTGCAGGCAGGTTTCCTAAATGTTACCATGGAAGGTGTTGTGTTACTGTGGTGGTGGTGGTGGTGTACACAGTCTTTAGTATCACTAACTGGAAACCACGATCACTGCCTCACAGATGGACAATGACCGGAACTCTAACAACTCCAAACAAAGCAGCTCCGGGAAGGTGCACCTGTGTGTCGCCCGCTACAGGTAGGGATGTGGCGCCCCACCCCCACACTGAGTGCTGGGGTAGAAGAAACAGGTGAGAGGCAGGAAGTGCACAGCACCCCCCCACACACACACACACACATACACACCAACTGCTAGGATTTAGTGTCTCAAGCTGAGCACGCAGTGACCTGATCCCTTACAGCTCCGGAGTTCAGCAGATATGAACTACGGTGGCCTACAGCCATGGCCCCTGGAAGACTCTAGAGAGGGTCTCAGGCCCTTCTCAGGTTCTGGTTGCCCCAGTACCCTTGGCTTGTTAATGTATCTCTCTAGTCTCTGTCTCCACACCTTCCCACAAGCCCCTCTTCCATGTGTGTTCCTGAGAATCTAGTACTAATGTCCAACCTGGCCAGTGTGATAGCCTCTCACTTGGGTGACATGTGCAGGGACCTTGTTGCAAAGGAGGGCACATTAAGAGACCAGAAGCTGAGACTTGTGACAGATCTTTACGGGGGACACCATTCAACCCACAACAGGCGGCAAACAGAATGTCACGGGGGAGACTGAGCTTCAACATCTCCCATTCCCCACTTGCTATAATCTAGCAGAAATCCCAGGCATCATGTTTTATAAGTACTTAGTAGGGCATACAGTTGATCAGACAGATGCAGTTTCTAGATATTTTTTCTTTGTGAAAGTGTACAAAGATAAGTCATAAGGACATTTGCTGAGGCACTGAACACATTAGCCAGGAGTTAGAAGCAATGTCTACATGTGACATTAGAAAATGTCAATAAAGTTTGGTGACCTCAACAATGGAATACTATACTTAAACTGAAAAGGCAATGACAGACTTTATGAGATATTAACATAGTATTTTATATTAATATATTAATATATATTGTATGGCAAAATGTTGTATGTACAATATTGTTCTACCTCAGTGAGTTAATACATATTTAAAGACAACAGAATTAGGCCAGAGAGAGAGCTCTTCCTGAGGACCCAGGTTCGATTCCAAGCACCCACATCAGGCAGCTCACAACTGCCTGTAACTCCAGCTCATGGGGAATCCAGTGTTTTCTTTCACAGATACTGCATTTACATGTGCACATATACACACCCAGACACACACACATAAAGAAATAAATCAATGGAGCTGAGATGGCTCAGCTGTTAAGAGCACTGGCTGCTCTTCCAAAGGAGCTGGGTTCAAATCCCAGCACCCACATAGCAGTTCACAGCTGTCTGTAATTGCTGGGCGTGATGGCGCACACCTTTAATCCCAGCACTTGGGAGGCAGAGGCAGGTGGATCTCTGTGAGTTCAAGGCCAGCCTGGTCTACAGAGTGAGTCCAGGACAGCCAGAGCAACACAGAGAAACCCTGTCTCAAAAACAAAATGAAACAAACACACAAACAAACAAACAAAAAATAGAAAGAAATCAAAAGAAATAAAAGCAACGACATTCACTTTCTTCATGCTAGCTCATTAGTTTGGAAATGTGTAGTTCAGCTCAAAGGAACACATGGGAACAAGATGTCTGGATAAGATGTCCTTACATTAGACTCCAAGAGATCTCAGTGACTTTAGAATTACCTTTAACCTGTTCGTGTGAGCTCTCCAGAGGAAGTTTGAGAGGAGATGTAGGATCTCCCTAGCATGAGCTGAGGCACCATTTGTAATGTAACAGGCATGAGGGACCACATGCTGGCAGTCCCTGGCCACTAATGCTCACACTGCTTCTTCCTGCAGTTACAACCCCTTTGACGGGCCCAATGAGAACCCGGAAGCTGAGCTGCCTCTCACGGCAGGAAAGTACCTCTACGTCTACGGGGACATGGATGAGGACGGGTTCTATGAAGGTCTGTGGATATGCTGCAGGTGGCGGGCACTGGTTTGGTCCATGCAGAAGACCAGCTTGCCAGGGCCCTGGGAGAGGTGTCAGGTTCCCACATGTTCTGGCTGCTTGCTTGCTCTCTGTTCTGTCTCTTCCTGTCCCCATATGTCCCAGTCTCCCTCTGTGATGATTGCCCAGACAGTGGCGCTGGCTTTCTAAGTGTTAATGGCAATAGATGGCTGGCACTTGGGAGCCTTGAGTGTTCGTTGGTCTTGGCAGAGCAACTGGTCAGCTGTCTGCTGACACTGACACTGATGGATGCTCTGTAGTCACCTCTCATTATCCATGGGGATATGGGTCGACACTCAACCTCAAGGATGCTAGATCCCCTCTTAAGATCATGTAGTGTTTGCACATAGCCTGAATGCCTTGCCCTGTGCACTTCCTAGCTAACACACACAACAAAAATGCCTGCTAACAGCAATCAGACTATAGACTGTACATGTGCTCTACACACAAACATTTTTCTTTCATCATTTCTGTCTTCTGAGGACAGGGGAGTGATGGATACCAAGGGTATCCCTATATCCCCCAAAGTGCCCATTTGTGTCCTTTTTGGTGGAGTCATCACGTGACCTCACTGAATGTGACTTTCTCATCACAGGGGCCTCAAGACTCTTGTTATCTCAGGGGTCCGGCTTCATATCCTGACACCCCTCTCCCATTCCAGTTGCCCCTAGAATTTACAGAAAGCAAATAGGTGCTGTCTACCCAGAAGGCCCTGGTTTTGTTGGCTTTTAGCCTGCTGCCCACAATCAGCTTTCTGGTTTTATTTTATGTGTTTGAGTGTTTTGTCTGCATTTAAGTCTGTGTACCACATGTGTGCAGTGCCTGTGGAGGCCTGAAGGGGGCGTCAGATCCCTTGAAACTAGGGTTGCAGGTGTTTGTGAGTCATACTGTGGGTGCTGGGAATTGAACCCCGGTCCTCTGGGACAGTAGGCCATGCTCTTAAGCTCTGAGTCATCTCTCTGGACCCCGCTTTCTGATTATAGATGGGTGTTGTCCATCCCCTGGCCTTCTGCTCTGCAGGAAAGCCTGGTCTTACCCTAGTCTCCCAAGTAGGAGGGACCTTTGTTGAGTTACTTTTCTCTTGCATGAGCTTGCATTGTTTCTCAGAGTACCTGAGAGCTCTGAGACTCACTTGCTGGATGCCTACTTATAGGAGGCTCCACTACTCCTGTGACATCATAAGAGGAGGGCCAGGTCAGTGGGCAGCCCTCTCCCTGGGCAGCACTGTGGCTCTGGATGTGCACTTTAGGGTCAACAGAATGCCCAGCTTCACTGTCAGATGGCCTGGTTGAAGTTCCTGAAATTTTCCCATCGTGCTTTGTGCCTAGCCAGAGACTCCAAGGGCCTCACTCAGCGAGGTCCCAAAACTCATGATTTTATGGCCTGTGTGACAGTGGGGCTGGCCTCTGTTCCCTGCGCCTCAGTCTTTCCCGTTGCAGGTTGGAGATAAGCAATAGCCTTCACTAGTCGCTGTGTCTGGAAGGCGGGTTGGATGCTGGGAAGTGTTTGGAATCTAGCCTGGTACATTGCTCAGTGACTGAGATACTGCCTCACCGCCATCATCCCCATTCCCATACTAAACATCATCATTACCCTCTTCACCTCCAATGCCACCACATCCCAATTTCCATCAGCATCACTGTCACCATTATCATAACCACCAGCACCACCAGCACCACTATTATCACCCCCCCCCGCGTTACCATTTTCACCAACACTGTCATTACTAGCACCATCACATCCATCATTATTCTCATTATCAGCATCATCACCGTCACCACTTCCGAGTGCCAGACTGTCTTTGCTGCAAAGTATTGACTGCCTTGAGACCCATACCCTAAGTGGGGGTTAGGAATAGAATACGAATCTTAATTAAATGGCAGATTTGCTCTCTATGGGCCTTGTCACAGGTTCCCCCAAGGCAGGGAAGTCCTAGGGGGAAGAATTCAAAGGTCATGGTGCCCAGCCTCCTAGGATCACCTGGCGTCTCTTGGGAGGTGTGCTGTGATGAATGGGAGAGATAGTATTTCATTTTTATGCAGGAGCACACAACTCTTCCACATAGTTTCTTTTGGCAACGTCTGCTGGTGGTGTCCATTTGAGCCCCATTAATCAAGAGCATGTGCACACACACAAAGAATTAGGCTGCTCTACAGAACCCGCCTGTACAGCATTTGCTTATGCCACACAACTTAAAGATGACTCGGACACACAATCCAGTGTTTCTTTCTTTCCCATCAGGCAGACTGTAGGAACACAGGTGCTCTGGTGACTTATGCAGTAGGAAGCCACCTTTAAATCCCTATTCCCATGATCAAAATTGATAGCCATTTATTAATCTCCCAAAGCCATGGATTTGACATGTTTATCCTAGCATTTATTGAGCACCAACTGTGTGCCGAGGTTATTCTAGTGTTGCTCATTCAGTCAGCATGGGTTCTAATCCTTACTGGATAACTTCCTGGTTACTGGCATGTGCTTGGTGTGTACACCCAGATTCTCCAAAGGCTGATCGAGGAAACCAGATGGGTGGGGTTATTGCAGACAGAGGGTATGAAGGCTACTGGTATGTGGACTTCTGTGATGGCTTGCTATGTGCTGGTGTTGTGGGTCCTGGAGGATAGTAAGTAACGTCTATCCTTGTATCCAAAAGGAGAACTTCTGGATGGGCAGAGGGGCTTGGTGCCCTCCAACTTTGTGGATTTCATCCAGGACAATGAGTCACGGTTGGCTGGTACTCTGGGGAGCGAACAGGACCAGAACTTTCTCAACCACTCTGGCATCAGCCTGGAGCGTGACAGCATCCTTCACCTTCACTCCCCAACTCATGTGGACTCGGGCATCACCGACAACGGTGGGGGGACCCTGGACATGAACATCGACGACATCGGAGAAGACATTGTGCCTTACCCTAGGAAAATCACCCTTATCAAACAGCTTGCCAAAAGTGTCATCGTGGGCTGGGAGCCCCCTGCTGTGCCGCCCGGCTGGGGCACCGTGAGCAGTTACAATGTGCTGGTGGACAAGGAGACCCGCATGAGCCTCGCCCTAGGTAGGAGAACTAAGGCGCTAATAGAGAAACTTAACACAGCTGCCTGCACCTACCGCATCTCTGTGCAGTGCGTCACGAGCCGGGGCAACTCAGATGAGCTGCAATGCACCCTGCTGGTGGGCAAGGATGTAGTAGTGGCGCCTTCCCAACTACGTGTGGACAACATCACACAGATCTCTGCCCAGCTCTCATGGCTGCCTACCAACAGTAACTACAGCCATGTCATCTTCCTCAATGAGGAGGAACTGGACATCGTGAAGGCAGCCAGGTACAAGTATCAGTTCTTCAACCTCAGGCCTAATACGGCCTACAAGGTGAAGGTCTTGGCTCAGCCACACCAGATATCCTGGCAGCTGCCACTGGAGCAAAGGGAGAAGAAGGAGGCCTGTGTGGAGTTCTCCACACTGCCTGCAGGTGAGCCATATCATCATGGGGGGATTGCCCATGAGGGAAGGATGCCAGGGATCACCCTGCATGGGTAGGGAAAGGCAAGAGGAGGTGACCACGGGAGTCTGTGTTACTCTTGAAAACCCTCAAATCCCCTGGGAAGTTCAGAAGATGGGTGTCTGTCCATGGGTTTAGAGTTGGCTCTTGGAGAGTGTTTGGGGCCATGCCCTTAGCACCTGGACTGTCGGGGGCTGTCCCAGAATGGACAGGAGAGGAATGAGGCCATGTCTGGGACTGAAAAGCCACACTGTACACCTCATACTGTAAAGGTCTGAGAATCGCTGAAGGAAGACCCCAGACTCAAATAGCATGCAAAAGCAAAGAGTGTTTATTCCGCAGAAAGAGCCAGCATGCAGGGGACAATCATTCATACAAAATGGCAACCATGAGGGATGCTCGAAGGCTCCTTTTAAAGCGAGTTGGGGGATTTCCAGCTGTGGTCATGTGACCTTTTTTGGGATTGGCTAGGCTCATGGTAAGAGGTACCCCCTGTGGTTTTGATTGGTTTATAGTTGTGAGGCCTGAATGGTTACCTCATACCTATTTTGCCTCATGCTCAGTTTAACTTCAGGTCAGATGGTGAGCTGATTTCTGATTGGTTGCCCCTTCTCTGTGGCATTTCTGAGAAGTCTGGCTAGTCTCTCCTGGAAACCGAAACTTAAGCCTAACATGGCAGGCCTGATTTAAAATGGAGTAGGTTAGGTCCTCTCAATACCTCCTCCAACAACACACAAGGAGAATCATGAGTTGAAGAGCCCATGTTTCTAATGCTGCCCTTCTTTCTTGATTTTGGTTATAAATAAATGCTTTCCAATGGACAATATGAAAGATGAAATATGTCACTGAAACTCCTGCAGGACAAACCTGTAACTCCTCTGCTTTCTTGGCTGTAACTGGGGGTGTGCCCCCTTTCACCTTGTCCAATATTCCTGGAGACAGGACACATCAGGCTTCTGAAGGTCTCCTCGTAAAGACAGGACCCAATACTCTCACATCAGTGAGGTGCCACCTCAGTCTCCTGGAGTGTTTGTGATGCTAGTTAGTGGCTGCTGTATGCACCCTAGTAAGCTTCTGAGGCAGAGGCAGCCCATGCAAGCGCGGGGCGCATAAATATGTATATACACTTGAGGGTGTTTGTATGGCCAAGAGAAGAATAAAAGACTAGGTGATGTCCTATCAACCCAGTGTGACTATCCTCAGGGAGAAGGCAAGAAAGAAACCAAAGTATGTCATGACAACATGATCATACCCATGTATGGGTCCCTGGTCAAGAGAAGGTATAAAGAATTATCCATTGGCCCTGTCACTGTGGGACTGTTTTTGCAGCCTGCCTAGGAAAGATGTTTTGGAAGTAAGAGTGAAGTTGGTCCCAGAGAAAAGGGAGTGTTTGGTGAGGGAGGAAGGGAGGGTCCCTGTTAGTGTCTCCTTTGTAACCATAATGAGTCCCTTTACTTGCAACAGGGTTCTGATGTAAGAAATCATTGTCACTGGCTCATGATTCCTGCTGACCAGCATTGCCTTGCTGCTGGCTTCTGGCTGTGATGAATGAGAACGTGGAATTGTTTATTGTTGGCCATGGGTCACAGGAACTCTGTAACTATGTGTTCTAGTTATCTTTAACTGCCAGCCTGACACAGCCACAGTCATATTGGAGGTGAGCCTTGTGTCTGTGGGAGTTAGTTGTCTTGGTTGTTAATTGATAGAAGAGGGCCCCGCCCACTGTAGGAGGCACCATTCCCTAGGCACAGGGTCCTAGGCTGTGTAAGAGAGCTAGCTAAGTATGAGACCAATGAGCCAGCCAGTGATTAGTGTTCCTCCATGGCTTCTGCATCAAGTTCCTGCTTGGGCTCCTGCCATGAGTTCCTTCAGTGATGGCATGTGACCAATTGTTTACATCAAATAAACCCATTCCTTGCTCAAATTGTTTCTTTGTTTTGTTTTGTTTTTGGTCAGCGTTTTATTACAACCACAGAAAGGAAAGTAGAACACTGCTCTTCATCAGGGTTTGGCACATCCTTTCTTTCCCCAGTGTGCCCAGAACTTTATCAAGATTGAATTAAAATTTCATTAAGTGTCATCTCTCTATCTGTCAAGTCACAATTATTCTTTATTCTGTTAATGTGGTGATTATGCTACTTTTGAATATTAAATAACTTCACACTTCCAGGGTTGAATTTTACTTAGCTTTTATGGCTAGATAAGACTTGTCTTAAATGATTTATTTTCTTTTCAGTTGTGAGTACATGTGTGTGTATCTGTGCGTGCGTGTGTGTGTCTGTGTGTGTATATGTGTGCGCAGTTACCAAAGGAAGCCAGAAGAGGGCACCATATCCCCAGAAGCTGGTGTCACATGTGGTTGAGAGCCACCTGATGTGGGTGCTGTGCTCCTAACCACTGAGCAATCTCTCCAACCTCACTGGGGATTTTTGCATCCATGTTCATGAAGGGTATTCATGTAAGACTTCTTTGTAATGTGTTTTGGTTTGGGTACCAGGCCACTCTGGGCTCATGCAGTGACTGGGGGATCCTGTCATCTGCAAGGGGCCTGTGTGGTTTTCAGTGACATCACCATTACCTCTCTTTAGCATTAGATGGATGCCATGGAAGGTGTGCAGACCAATTGTTTTCCTTGAAGAAGGGCTAGAAAGTTTCAGGTTTAATGTAGTTAACAGACACATGGTTATTTAACTTTTTCCATCTTCTCATTTGTCAGTTTGGGTTAAGTGCATTCCTTTCTTTAAGTTTATGATATTAATCATCCCTTCCTTCCCTTTCCTCCCTCCAAACCCTCCCACACACCCCTCTCTGTTCTTTTTCAAATTTATGGCCTCTATTTTCCATTAATTGCTATTACATGTTACATGTTAAACATACATACACACCGAGACACATTATGCACACACACATACACACACACACACACACACACACACACACAATCCTGCTCATTCTGTATAATGTTACTTGTTTGTGTTTTCAGGACTGACCATTTGGTATTGGATAGCCAACTGGCGTGCTCTTCTCTGGAGAATACTATTTCTCCTGCTCTTAGCATTCCTTAGTCGCCCATAGTTTTTTGTGTAGAGATGAGGCCTCATTGGCCAATGGTGGCATTTCAAGGAATTTCCCCACAGAGTCTCACTAAATAGCCCTAGCTGGAACTCACAGAGATCCTCCTGCCTCTGCTTCCCTAGGGCTGGGATTAAAGATGTACTCCACCATGGCTGGCTATATTATCCTTTAAGAGTCTTTAGATCCATAGTCATATCTCCTTTTGAATTCCTGTTGGAAATTTCTGTTTGTCTTTCTTTTGTGAAGAGAATTCTAATGTGTTAGTTATTTTATTAATGGATTCAATGCTGAAGTTTTTGGCTTGACTGAGTTTGGCTTTTCGTGGTTTTATATCACATTGTCCTCCTTTTTCTATTGATTTTTTGGGCTTTACCTTGCTCTTCTGTCCTGGCCCATGTTCTCTAGGTAAAATTGAGCTAACTAAATGAAAACCGTTGTTCACTAATTTAAATATTTGGACAAACAAATTTGTTTATTATTTAGCCTCAGCTCCCAACATGTTCTTTTCTCATTATTGTTAAGTATATTCTGATTATCCAGGAAGACTCTTCATAACTCTAGTTACAAGTAAACTAGTTTCCAAATATTTGATGGTTAAAAAAAAGAAAACATGCTACTATTACTGATTTCCAATTAAATTGTTTCAGGGTTGGACACAGTTTCTTGTGTGAAGCCAGAGGTACTGAAACCTGCTGAAAGGATGTTGTCTTCCCTGGGGAATATTCCTGGTGTATTTTAAAGCAGTGTGTGACCTGTGGCTCTCGGGAACACCGGTAACACAGTCAAATTACTGAGAAGAGCTTTTCTAGTACCCCACACTCACCCTGGGTTATGTTTGACCTATCAGTTACAGACAATTGTTTTTCACTTTGGTTTTTGGTTTATGTATTTTGGAGTTTAGTTATTAGTTGCATATGTATTTGAAAGTGTGGGCTCTCCCTGATGGCCTTTCTCATATCCAACAATCCACCCTTGTCTCTGGTGATCTTTAAGTCTATTTTGTCTCATATTCTTGTTTTTGTAGCTTTCTTAAGATGGAACTTACAAGTATTATTTTTCCAACATTTTCTTTCAAATTCTCCGAGTCTTTATACTTTAAGTCTGCCTCTTATGAGTGGCATGCAGTGGGACCTTTGAGTTGCTATAGCCTGATAATCTCCGGTTTCTAACTGGAATGTCTGTCTCTTTTACTTTTCATCGTTGATAAGACTTGATTTACATCTATATTTCTGCTCTTCTGCACCTGTCCCATCTGTTCTTTACATCATTGTTAACCTCTTCCTGCTTTTTCTCAGGTTAACTGTTTTTTAAAGCATATTTTGTATTTATTCCTTAAGTGTAAAATGTGTTCGATCAAATCCACCCCCAGCCCCCCACCTGCTCCCGCCACAGTGTTTTGCAGATGCAGGTTGACTATTTTATATTCTTTGTTTTCTATCTTCAGTTGACTTTGGGGGAGGGGGAGAATAACATGCTGTATTACTTTTTAGAAATTAATTTTTATACTTATATACATCACATACTATAAATTGCCTTAAATTACATTCCTTTTGTTCTCTTTTGATTTTGCTGTTATATAGTCTTTCACACATACCTGTTCTACACATACAGTCTGTAGAGTAATTTCCATAGCTGCACTTTCAATGTTGAATGAGTTCATTAAGTATATAGCTGGTAGATATAGAGAGAAGCAGATAGATAGAGACTCGTCATCAAATCCAGCCAAGATGACTAGCGTAGCCATACTGAGGGAAGAACAAAGATAAGATCATCAAACTAGGGGCTTGCAAACATCCAACAGAAATTGGCTGGGGAAACTGAGGCAGCTTGGCTGGAGTTCAGGTTGAGTTTTCTCTCTGTGTATGAGTCCTCCGTTTCTCTCTCTCTTTCTCCACCTTAGACATTTTTTATACTGTGGAGAAACAGTAAACTGTGCTGGAAATGGTTTCTCTTCTACCTGCTCACAGGGCACAGTTCCTTTAATCCCTTGGCTGTTTGCAATTTTTCTCTCTCCCTAAAACAGAGCCTGATCCACAGGAGAATTTGGACAAGATTTTGAGCCAAACATGCTTGGGTCTGAGATAGGGGGGCAACCTCACTTCCAGAACCAATTTCTTAGCTCAAACAGCTCATGACACTTATAGCCTCAAATAGTGGTTTCTTTGAGGAATTTGAGAAAATGGCCTTTCATATTTCCTAACACATCGGCCATTTACACGGTGCTTTTGTCTTCCTTTCTGCAGCCTATTTTCCCACCCACTGCCTTCTCCTTTTAGCCCAGACCAGTCCCCTTGGAAATCCTTATGCTTGTCTTTATCTAAAATAACTCACTACTTAACCTTCATTTTTTTTTCAAATACATTTCCTTATGGAATTGAGTCCTGCACGATTTGTTTCTCTGAGAATACCATCCCACTTTTGCTTGACGTGCCATTGTCCCTGTCACGAGTCCACTGTCCGTTCCTCCTGTTATCTTAGGGATATTTCTCCAGGAAGGGCTTTGGCTCTCGAAGCTCATTCTGAACACACCTTCCTTAGACAAAGGTCACATGTGAGCCACCGGGGGAGAAAAATGGACCCTGATCCAGGCTGAGTTTCTGAGGCCTTGGTCACAGTATAGTCACATGGACCTGTGCCAGTGGGCCCCGGGAACACCTCAGAGAGAAGGATCCAGCTTCTAGCACTGAGCATCAGTATGGCTTTTCTGAGCCCCAGTTTCCTCATTTACAAAATGATGTCTAGAGAACTTCCGGTACTCTGGTAAGGAGAAGTAACAGAAAGCATGTAACATGTCCAGGATGGCTGGCATGCAGACATTCCCTGATGAGCAGTATTCTCTTCTGGGACACCTTGGCCAGGTCTGTGACACGTATGGCTTTGGCTTCTTCTCAGCCACTGGGATGGCTTGAAGACCTGGCCAGTACTTTCCTATTACCTGAATTAGTGACTCTGGACACCATTTTTTTTTTTTTTTTTTTGCAAGACCCAGTGAGCGTGGTTCACATGGTGTCCACCCACAAGGAAGCCAGCAGTCTGGAACCTTGCAATATGTAGGTCAGGCAGGACTCTTTTGACTTGAGTTTTCCCAGTTCTGTAGAATGGTTTGACAGGTGGTGTGAGGTCAAAGGTTACTGTCTCAAGGGTTTGATGATGAATGTGGAAAAAGAGAGAGAGAGAGAGAGCAACATCCAGGAGGGAAAGGGCTAAGAGAGGTGGGAATAAAGCTGTGCCAGGGGGCTCTTTCCTCAAAAACTATCCAAGCCTGCTCAGCTTTCAAGTCCCCTGGCAGAGGGAGCCCTGCATAAGAACAGGCTTCTCAGAGGTAAAGTGAGGCCCTTTCCTGGATGCAGGTGAACAAACACCGGGTCTAGGGAAGCAGCAGGGCTCGCATCCCGTCCTTCTGAGTGCTTGCCTTTGCTGTCTGTACTTTCTCTTTAGCACTCTGTCCTCTACTTCCCTCTCCTCTCTTCCTCATCAGCCATTATGGGTGGCTCCATTTCCAGGTGTGGCAGACCAAGCAAAGAAAGGTGCAAAGGACCATGCTCTGACAGCACCTGTTCCTTCTCTCCTTCCAGGCCCCCCGGCCCCGCCACAAGATGTCACCGTCCAAGCTGGGGCCACAGCCGCCACTGCTCAGGTCTCCTGGAAGCCGCCTGCGCTGACTCCCAATGGACTGTCCAATGGAGCAAATGTCACAGGATATGGCGTGTATGCCAAAGGGCAGAGGGTATGAAGTACTGCCCTGCAGGGGAAGTCTTAGGGGAGGGAGGGGACAAATCCATAGGGGCAGAAATTGAGGATCTTTTAGCTCCAAGTCTCCACCAGCCTTCAGGACATCCCAGCTGGACCCTCACTCTGGGGACTTCCTGCCACATGTCTGAGAGGAAGTCCCATCTTACTTTCATTTCGACTGAGTCCTGCGTCCAGTCCTCTCTGCCTCTCTCACCAATGCCCTGCTCCACCCAACACGGAACCTTCACCTCTGAATTCACCAGTATCGGGCTCCCAGGCAGTGACTGGTTTGCAGGTTTAAACAGACTACTTTTTAGCAAGTTAAGACCCACCTAGGTAGTCTTCTATTTGGAGGTGACCAGACCTGGACTCAGAAATAGTTGCATCTCTGATGCCCCTGAGTGGAGAACTCACCATCTTAGCCTGTCACCCTTCCTTGCCACATGAAGCAGAAATTCTACCCCAAGAAGGTCTCTAGAAAGTTGCTGTTCATTGGCTCACTGTTGTCTTAGGGTTTCTATTGCTATCAAGAGACACCAGGACCAAGGCAACTCTTATAAAGGACAACATTTAATTGGGGCTGGCTTATAGTTTCAGAGGGTTAGTCCATTATCATCATGGCGGGAAACAGGGTGGCACAAAGGCGGACATGGTGCTGGAGAAGACAGTTGTGAGTTCTACATCTGGATCAACAGGAAGCAGGAAGAGAGAGAGACACTGAGACTGGCTTGAGCATTTAAAACCCCCAAACCCACCCACCAGTGACACACTTCCTCCTACAAGGCCACATCTCCTAATAGTGCCACTCACTGGTGACCAAGCATTTAAAAATGAGCCCATGGGGGCCATTGCTGTTCAAACCACCACCACAAACTGTTGCCACCTCATTCTTCCCTCCGGTGGCAGATTGGGCTGCTTGACTTGGGAGTGAGGGCCCCAGCCACTTCTACCATGATTCACTGCTTACAGGCTTCAGGCTCTCTTAGTTCAGGCTCCATGATCTTTGGGGGCAGGTTCCATGAGATACAGGAATCCCATTTGCTCTATCCCTCCCCACTCCCTCCAGCTATGGCAGTAAGCATGTTCACCTTCAGATTCCTGTGGGAGCCTGCATCTGATCTGGAGATGGAGGAGAAAGGTTCTGCTTCTTCAATCTCACAACTACCTGGGCCCAGGGCTCCCAGAGACCCCTTGGCTTTGGCTGCTCTGTGAATGACTTGAGCCAGATGTTGGGCTCAAGATATTGGGGCTTCTTCTGCCAGACATGTGGCTTCAAGAGAGGCCACTGCTAGGTCACAATGTGCCGGCGGCCTGTGACATGTCTTTCTCTGTGTGCAGGTGGCTGAGGTCATCGCCCCAACAGCAGACAGCATGGTGGTGGAGCTGGTCCAGCTGCGAAGCCTGGAGGCAAAGGCCGTGAGTGTGCGCACCCTGTCTGCACAGGGGGAGTCCATGGATTCTGCCCTCGCTGCCATCCCCCCTGAGCTCCTGGTGCCTCCAGCCCCCCACCCAAGGACTGCTCCCCCACCAAAGCCATTAGCAAGTGACATGGATACCAAAGACCAACACCTGGGTCCCCACGTCAAAGTGGATGAATCCTGGGAGCAGAGCCGGCCACCTGGCCCTGCATATGGCCATATGTTGGAACCACCTGACATGCATAGCGCTGGTCCAGGCAGAAGGTCGCCCTCACCCAGCCGGATCCTCCCTCAGCCACAAGGAGCCCCTGTGTCCACCACCGTTGCCAAGGCCATGGCCCGTGAAGCTGCACAGAGGGTGGCTGAGAGCAACAGGGTAAGTTGTGTCTCCCTAGCAAGTTGGTGGTCCCTGTACTCTCAGGGTGGGGCGTGGCGTGGCCTGTACCTGCACCTAGGAGGTAGAGACAGATCTACCAGAGAGTGCGCTAGACCTCAGCCTAGAACTATTGTCCTGCACTGGACAGGGTCTGGTTTTTTTGCTGGGAACATTCCAGCCTGAGTATATGTATATGTATATGTATATGTATATGTATGCATGCTTCGGGCTGGGGGAGGGATGTATTATAACTGTGGAGAATGAGTGAGGTTAGGGCACGCTCTCAACATGGGCAATGAGATGTGCACTATTGGGTCACCTATAAGGTTCTCCTCCCACCAGGCCTGCCAGATGTTTGTGGCCAGCCTGAGTTTCTCCACCTACTGGCCAGACCCTCTTAGTGTCAGGTTATCCCATGCATCTCACCAGATTGGTGGCCCCTGGGACTATTTGCCAAAGCTGAGGCACTCTCTCCCATTAGACTGCCTCTGACCACAGCCCAGGTCAGGAGAGTGAGGACCTATGGCCAAGGGTGAGCACTGGAGTGACAGGTGTCTGGTAGGATGTTTCAACACATGATCAGCCCTTTCTATCCCCATGAGGGGACAGAACTACCCTGACCTCAGGGCCCCAGCTCTTAAAACTAGAGCATCAGACTATCTGTGAAATCTGATTTGCTTGACAGTGGCTACCAATACTTACAGCACATATGTATGAATGTGAGGACTCTGTCTGAAGGGTGCACCAGGGCTCAGTGAGGCTGGAACCAGGCCTGCATTGGGATCACTGGGTGATGCTTGCAGCTGAGTGCCAGAGGATCCCCCAGGAGAACCCAGAGGCTACTAGGCTGGGCCAGAGACTTTTCCCAGGCTCCCACTTCAATGCCATGGTCACTGTCCTAATTAAAGCCAGATGAAGCAAGCAATGGAGGACCAAGGTTCCCACCGAGGTTTATGGTTCCCTGTAGTAAAGCTCAGAGAGATCCAGCTCTCAGAGAGAGGAGGGGCCAGGGGAATAGCTGGCTCTGGGAGCCTGGAGCTCATGGGAACCACCCTCCAGCAGCAGCCTAGAGTCACGTGCTTAAGGAACATTCCAGCCTGAGTATATGTATATGTAATGTTCCAGCATCTTTCGTGCATCTGCCCCAAAGGAGGCTGCAGGGCTCTGTGTGTATGAGAAGCCTCTCTAAGTTACCTCTGGGGATCTCCTTGCCCTCCTCAGCACTTGGGGTCCACGATAACAACAGTGTGTGCCGCTGGGGTTCCCCTCCAGCGCCTCCCCACATGCCCACTCACCTATGTCCTTTTCTCTTTCCAAGTTAGAGAAAAGGAGCCTGTTTCTTGAGCAAAGCAGTGCTGGGCAATATGGCAACTCCGATGAGGAGGATGGCTATGCCTCCCCCGAAGTCAAGAGGAGAGGCACATCTGTGGATGACTTCCTGAAAGGGTCAGAGCTGGGCAAGCAGGTGAGAGAATGCAGCCCTGCATCAGCCCTTGGCTGGCCGTGCCTTTAACAGGATGCATAGGAGTTTAGAGGCATGAGGACATGCCCTTACCTGCTTGAGTGTGCCTGTGTGTTCGTGTGTGCCTGTGTGTGTGTGTACCTATGCATAAGTGTGTTTAAATGTGTACATGCATTTGTGTGTGTATGCTCTTGTGCTTATTTGGGTCATTCATGCATGGCGTACAAGTGTATATGCCTGTATATGAGTGTGTATGGTGTTCATATATGTTCCTGTTTGTCTATGCATGTGCATGTGTGCATGTATGTGTTTGGTGTTTCTTGACATGTGTATGCTCCTGTGTGTGTGTGCCTGTGCACATGATGTGTGTTTGTGTATGGAGTTGTATGCATGGACATGTATATGCATGTCAGCATGTGTTCCTGTGCATTTAGGTGTCTCTTGTATGAATATGTGCATGTCAGCATGTTTCTGTGTTTTTGCATATGTACCTAAGTATGCAGATGAGCATGCATGCGTACATTTTTTGCTTTATTGTGGTTCTTTTAAATCCCTCAGTGGTATCCCATGTTTCCTCTTGCCCTGTCAAGTCCCTTTGTGTGACATTGTATAAACATGTACACACACGGGTGCCCTGGCCCTCAGCCATCTGAACTGGCAATGTTGAGTTTGAGCCCCTGTTCAGCGACTGAAGAAAAGAAGTGACAGATTAGAAGTTGGACATCATCTGATGTGACTTATCAACACTGCATGCTCTGTCTCCTTCTGATCCAGGATCTCCATGCTTGTCAGAGTGCGGGGACCTGGGCTGTCCTCACTCTGCTGCTTAGACAACGTTGCTGTGTCAGGTTTTTCTTCACCAAGACAAGCTGTGCATACACTATGTTCCCCATGCCTTCTTACACTTACATGGCCTCTACAAATTGGCAAATATGGGTCCAGGACTCAGGAAGGATAGCCTAGGAGCCTGTGGCATGTACAAGATGTCCCATCATGGGCTGAAGAGATAGCTCGATGGTTAAGGATAGCTCTTTCAGAGGACTCAGGTTGGACTCCCAGCACCTACATGGTGTCTCATGACTGTCTGTAACTCCTGTTCCAGGGGAGCCAATGTCTTCTTTTAGCCTCCACAGACACTAGGCACACGTGTAATGTACAGACATACATGCAGGCAAAACACCCATACACGTAAAAATAGAGAGAAAGAAAAAGTTCTGTCTGTGTTCCTTTTTGGCCATAGCCCCATTGTTGCCATGGAGATGAGTACCACACAGAGAGCAGCCGGGGGTCAGACCTGTCGGACATCATGGAGGAGGATGAAGAGGAGCTGTACTCAGAGATGCAGCTGGAGGATGGGGGCCGACGTCGGCCCAGTGGTACCTCTCACAATGCCCTCAAGGTGAGCTCGTGACAGGGCACCCCACATCTGGGGCATGCCCCATTCTGCCCTTTTGCTAGGATTATTCCATGGTTGCATTCAGGAGTTACCTGCTGCCCCTGACTGCTTTGCCAAGAGGTCTTGGTGCTGGAGTTTGGGGATCCATTTGGAAGCCCTGAGCACAGCCAGCACTGCAGTGGGAATAGAATTCTAAGCAACAGAATTAGCCTAAGCCTTATATGCTCAGACAGCAGGGTCAGCTTCGGGGTTATCACTGAACTGTCAGTGCAGGGCTGGGCACACAGAACTGGGCAAGAGGAGGAATCCATGTGGGCTGGAGTCATACAGCTGAGGCTAGAGGAGGCCTAGGACAACACACTCCTGGGTCCATCACACGAGCCCCACACCAGGAGAGAGTCTATACCATCCATCCACGACTGGATTCCTGAGATGGAAGGGCAGCTACTTCCTGAGAATGGCTGGGTGGGCAGGCAGTGAAGCCTGCAGGGCTTATTCTGTAGATGTCCATCACCTTGCCCTGTGGTGGACAGAAAGCAGCATGCATTACTGCTGTCTGCTCAGGTTCTCTTTGGAGACCATATAGACATTTTCCTCACAAAGGTCCCTGGGGTTGCTCTGGGGACTTCCATGTGGCCCTACTTGGTATGGTTCCCGGTCCCCCTCCCCCAGCAGGTCCCACAGAGTCCTCTCCTTAATCTGAGATCCCTACCTGCCCTTGGCTATGCTCCAGAGCAAGAGCCACCCTGAAAGTGCTCGTGGGTGGGTCAGGGAACGCCATACACCTGTGTTTTCCTCCTTCCAGATACTCCTCTGGACAGGGGAAGGTATTAGAAGTTGCCTCCCAAGAGGTGCTTAGCAAAGGTGGGGGCCAGCAAGGGTACTGTGAAGCAGGAGGCATAGTCCTGCCACCTCTCACCCTCTTACAAACAGCAGAGCAATATCCTAGGGGGCAGTAAGGTCAGGGTAGCCTCAGGTATGTGCCACTCACCCACAGTGCCTCTTTCAGGTGTGGGTTCCAAGATTCTCCTAATAAACTGCCAAGGACAGTTGGGAGCTGTGGTCACACTGGACCCCGAGTCCCACACGGCAGTGACTGGCTATGCCAAGCCAGGTTTCCTGGAGGGACCAGGGCACATGACCCTTCCTCTCTGCCTGGCCCAGCTCGCCTGCCTACCGTGCGTTACCCTCTTTTTCAGCAGGCATCCTCCACTTTCATAGTGCTCAACACTCCTGAGCCAAAAGTCCTTGAGTGTGGCACCATAAAGGAGAAAGATACATGAGTCGGCAGCTCCTGTGCCCACCCACTCATGGGCAATGGCAGAAGCACCCAGTAGGCTTGCATTAGGTGTTCACAGACCAGTGGGGGCAGCTGGCAAGGCCATCACAGGCAGCTATCATAAGATGCGTCCCCCAGATCTCAGCAAGGGATAAGAACACCTTTCCTGGAGTCAACCACATCTCCCTGAAGGACAGTACCGAGCGGTGGCTGGCATCAAAATGTGCCTTTTGGGTAGAGACGGAGGCCGAGCGAGGGCTGGAAGCTGGCAGGGAATGGTGCATGTGGAGATGCAGGCTAAGGCCTGAATGCAGGAGTTGTTTTTGTAGTGACCTCAAGGGTGGCCAGCCCTGTGCCGGGGTGCTGAGAGGCCAGATGTGGTAAATGTCAGGTGTGCAGGCAGAGGACCTTGGTCCTTTGTAGGCACCAAGTAGGCACCCGGGTCTGTTTGGTAACATTCACCAGATGGCAGATGTGCTATAAAGGACCAAGGTCCTCCCAGGGCTTTAGCTAAGGGAATGTCAGCTGGGGTGCTAAGTGCTGGAAAGGAAACAGTCCAGAGGAGTGGACGGGGCAATGTGGGGCCACCTCCCCCTACACTCAGCATTCAATGGTGGCTGTCCCTGGGCTGCAGGGAATCAGCCATGGTGGCAGACAAGTGCCTGCCACTACTCTGGGTACCTCCTCAGCATAGGACCAGGCAAAGGCCAGGGAGCATTGTTTCCTCCCACCTGGGCCACCCTTCCTCCACCCTTCCTCCCTCTGGCTCACCCGCATGGCGTCTGCTCCTGGCTCGTCTCTGTGTTGTCCCTCACCTTCTGCTCTGCACCCACCGCGTGGCCTATTTGCTCCATCCCAGAGCCCCAACAGGTATGCCACAGGTCCCCATGAGCGGAGGCTGCCTCACGCTGCCCCCCCCACCTGCCTTGCTGCCAAGACTAATCCTGTGTGTGTTTTCTCTCCTTCCTCCACCACCTCATGTCTGGTCATACAACCGCTCTCTCTCTCACACATGCTGTCCCCAAGGAGTGCCATAAGGCTAGGAGCTTGGAAGGCGCTTTCCTGGAGCAGCCCGAGTTTCCCCAACAGCCCCATCGCAGTAAGAAACTGTTCAGTATACCTGAGGTAGCTGAGGAGGACACGGAGCATGGCGAGCCTCTGCTCAGGCAGGGCATGGGGTCTTCTAGAGCCAGGGCCTTGTTGGCCATGGAGCGTGGGCCAGCACGGTCCTGTTGGGGACATCCGGTCCTTCAGGGATCCTGGCTCACTGCAGAGCACAGGGGCCCGGGCATCCACATGGAGGATCTCTTTCTGGAAGACAGAGGCTGTCGGTTCAGCCGCTTGGCCACCAGGAGCCCGGACAGTGGTTTGGACTGTGGCAGTGAGGAGGAAGAGTCTCGATTTAGTTTCAGGAGCACCTCGGCCAAGTGCAGTCCAGGCCCTGGTCACTGTCCCTGTAGGAGAAGCCCAAGGCCCCTGCTGGCCCGGAGGCGGACGCTGACCCGACAGAGCAGCATCGAAGAGGACTTTGGGGAGCAGGTGGACCCCAGTGACATCATCAGGAGCGATGACACCCAGCTCAGTCCGGAGAGGCCCGTGCCTAGGAGGGATGGCTGGGACGAGACCAGCGACCACGAGGATTTTCGGGGTGTCTGGAGGAAAAGCCCAGCCATGCCCGACAGTAGGGCAGCTGAGCGTCTCACACAGCCTCCTCCCCGAGTGCCAGATGGCCCTTTGGTGTGTCAAGTAACCATCCTCTCCGCGGGCTTGCCAAACCAATCCGTGCTCATCTTTTTGTTGTTTTTGCCTTTGGTTTGGGTTTTGGCGTGCATCGGGGGACTCTCTGGGCCGCTCTCTTTGGTTCTCCCTGCATTTTTTTGATTTCTTCAGTCCCATTGCTTCCCAATTGCTTGACCATCCTGAAGGTTTCCTTGCTTTGGAATAAGAATCTCCCCCTCACAGAATCAGCGATGGTTACGGCTGCTTTACTTAAAGGACAACTGAATCTAAGTTTTAATTAAGGGTTAGCTGAACTGCTGAGTATCTGAACTCAGGAAACACACATTTCCCCCCAAAATGATCCTTAGGAACCCACAGAGGACTGCTGGTATGATCAAAGGCCTTTTGTCTTTGTTGTTTTGGTTTCTTTTTTTTTTTTTCTTTTTGGCTTTCATCTATAACTGTTTAAAAATATGGAGCATAACTGGGGAAGCAACTCGTTTTTATAAATTGTTTCCAGTGTTTTCCGTACCCTAGTCTCCTCCCCCCCCCCCCCCCCCCCCGTGTCTACCACACAGCAGGGGTTCATTGAAGGCTACATTCATCTCTGTAATTGTATCCTTTCTACAACATCTGCCCTCCCAACTGTCACTGGGCACACAGGTGGGCCACCGGCATGGTGGCAAGCCTCCTTCTGAGCTATGTGTCTGTGATTTGTCCAGGCCAGGCACTGCTTGCACCCCATAGCGCCTACTCTCACCCATGGCTACAGGCTCATATACCCTGGCCCCTGTGTCCTGGGTATGGTCCTATGGTATTAGCCTGATTCCTAGTGATCTGTTTCCTCTAGTCAGTCCTGACCTCTAGTCCAAATGAGAGCTAGACATCACTAGACAGGAGGCCTGTTTAGGCCCAGGTTAACCACAGAGCATGACCAAGCCAGATAACACACAGGCACTTCCCTGAGTGTCCAGGACCCTCCACACCCCTTCTGTCTGTGATGTACTTTGGGAACTATGGCAGTATATCTCTGCTAGTGTGACATTTGGGACATCAAAACCAGAAGACTTACCTGAAATGGAGCCTGAGCTGTAAACCATAGTCAATTTGGTTGAGAGGACTTGGCTTCAGGGGCAATAGCTTCAACCCAAAGCTTCCTCCTATGACTCATTTTTACTACCAGCCCCATGGCAGTGTGTCCAGAAAAGACCTGAGTGTGGGGTCCTGGGCCCAGCTGGCTTCTCCCAAGGTCACTCAGCTAACCTTTCAGTTAAAAGCTACGTTTAGTTGCCTTTAGTGCTTCTGCTTCCAATCCGGATTGATTTGGCTTTAATCTCTTCCTTCCTTCCCGGGGCCGGCGATACCTAACAGCTGCATTCTTCTGGGTCTAGATTTTAGGAAACCCCGCTTTGATGGGACGAGCAGACCGGATGGATCATGTGAGCCGAAGGTATTCCCACAGTGGTGGAGGTCCTCAGAGGCACCGGCCGACGCTGGCTCCATCCATCGGTTAGTGGCCCCATCCATGTCATTCACTTTTTATCCACCACCTACTTACAAGCAATTCAGGGATCACAGTTTAGGGCTTTGGTCCCTGTGACAAATGCCTGAGAAAAACAGCTGAAGAGAAAAAGGGTGATAGGACTCATAGTGTCAGGGTTCAGTCTGCCATGGCAGGGAGGGTGTGCAGGAATGAGGAATGGCTGGGGACAGTAACAGAGCGGCTCACCTCATGAGCCATCTCTGTGGGAAGGGAGACACAGAGAGAGGCGGGAGAGAGACAACAAAACACTGTATGTACTAGCTTTATCCTTTTCCTCCTGGCCCAGGTCCTAGGATGGTGCCTCCGACATTCCCACATGGAGGACAAAGTTCCTCCTGTTAAATCCTCTCTGGACCCTCCATCACAGACACACTTAGGTGTACTTTAGTAATTCCCTGAGGAGAGAGAGGTGCTGAGTTAACTGTACACCCCAAATATCCAGATAAGCTCCACATGTATAGACTCATCTACAAGCATAGGCCACAGTGGTGCAGGCCTTGGGAACATCTGGAGGCTGGAAGTGTCCCCAGGGCAGGTGTTCTCTTTCCTGTGGACCACCGCCCCGTTCCCCTCACCATCCATCCCAACTCCTTTCTCTCCACCCACCTATTGACACCTGGGCTTTCTTTTCTTACAAACCATTTGGGATTCAGCCAGTGGTGCCCAAAGCTGTCATTTGGTCATTGTCACCAACCCGTGCTAAGGGTGACCGACCACAGGTGGGGGGAGTGATGCTACCATTGACATGGAATCATGGGGATAATAATTCTAAGAAGTAGTGTTCATGAGGTAAGAGGGATAGGGAGAAGCCAAATAAACCAGGTTTTATGAACGAACACACACACACAGCAGAGACACTAAGCAGGAATGAGGAATGGCTGGGGACAATGCCAGATTTATCATTTCAGAGTTGACAGAAACCTGCTCAGGTGACCTAAATTAGAAAGGATTTGAATCACAGCAAGCAGGAAGTTTTGGAATACTGTTCTTCTCCCAGCCTCAAGAGGAATCCAAACAGCAGTAGAAATTCCTTCTGGATGTCTTCCCTGCGCAGCAGCAGGGAAGCATTTTTTGTGGCATCTCTCCAATCTTCACCAGGCATCTGTTCTACCAGTAGAGATGCTATGGAATGTTGGACATGCTCAGTTGGTTGTGCTACCAGGTGGGCTTTAACTGGTGGAGTGTGAGAGACCTCAGATTCTATCCCACATTCCCAAAAGACGCTAGCAAAGCCCATCCAACCACCTTTAACAAAACCTGTTTTTAGTGAAACAAAAGATAGCAAGGAGTGTGGTGGACAGACTCAGAAACCGCAGACTCCAAGGCAGCAGATCAGCACAGAGCTCTGTGCTCTGCTCCTAATGCCTAGCCAACCAACCCTGCCAAAGAGATGGGTTTGGGCTGTCCCATTCTGCAAGGCTTCTGTCTTGAGGCTCAGGGCTAGCCCACTTGAGGCTCAGCTCATGCTCTGATAGCCAAGTTGCCCGTCCAGTCTCGGTGTTATCATTTGACAAATGAAGGGTAGAACTCTGCTGGAGAAGATGTCACACGGCCAAATGAGCAGGCTTTTCTGAGCCCTTCTATCCCCAGAGGAGAGACACCACAGTCAGTAATGGATACTCCTACGGGCACTGAGATATATGTCATTTATGGAGGAAAGGTGGGGTTCCTATTCCAATCTTCCAGGCTAGGAACTTAATGACACCAAGTCAGAGTCTAAACAAGAAGGCAGGGACATCCCATGCCCCCTGAGAGCCAGGGACAACCTTCACCATCTTGGCTGGGACCCTTGTCATTGAATCTTATGCAAGGTTAGTCTGGATTCTTAAGGCGAAGAACTCAGGAGTGGGCAGGCATGCAACTGGCCCCAAAGAGAGAGTAATGCTGTGTAACGAAGAGCACATCCTTCATCCCAACACTTGAAAGAGCATGAGCCCATGCTAGCTCCCTCTACTTCTACTTAGTTCTTATAGCCACTCAAGAACCTGTGTTAAATAAAAAAAAAAAAAACATAACTTAAACCCAGCACTTTGCATGGGGTGCCCATGTGTGGAATGGCAAACCTCCATGCCTGTGAACACAGAAGAAAACATCCACGGGAGAGGTCTGCTACTCACCAGTCAGGTGGGCCAAGGAGTCAGTGACTAATAACGAGAGGTCAGTGTTCCTCTGGCCCTTAATTCTCTTTTCATGTTAAAATTGTAGCAGTTAGAGTCTGGAGAGATGGCTCATTCAGTGGTTAAGAGCAGTTGCTGCTCTTGCAGAGGAGCTGGGTTCATTTCCCAGTACCCACAAGGCAGCTCACAACCACCTGTAACTCCAGCTCCAGGGGATCTAATGCCCTCTTCTGGTATCAACATACATACAGTGCACAAACATACATATAAAATAGAAGGTAAAAAATTTTTAAAATATATTAGCAATTAGTATTTTAGAAACCTGTTATATTCCAAAAGCGTTGGTTTTTCTTTCCTAGGGGTTATGAAATCTTTACATGATATTTTCCTGGGTGTGTTTTTAATAGACAATGGAGCCACAAAGTAAGTAAAATATTGTGGCTATTAATATTCTGATTTCCAAAGCGAATATTAAGTAAACCATGTTCTGCATGATTTAAAAAGACAGGTTCCTTGGCCTCCTATCTAATGGTCACTTGGTTAGCTCCCTGTTTCCACAGACATTTAATTGTGCTTAATTTTTTTTCCTGAGTAATTTTTGGCCTTTGTGTTAATCTTCTTACTTACCCATCATATGCAAGGGCTTGGGGTGGGTTGGGGTGGGGGCATTCACTTTTCTAAAAACAAATAGCCATGCCCACCTGACTGTGAGCGTTTGTTTTACTAATCAACTTGAACCCCCTCCTTGTTTCCCACTCTCCTAGTGGTTTGGGGGAATTCAGCACATCCACAGGAAATGTTGAGAATTGAAAACTAGCCAGACAAAGCCTAGCCCTTCAAAAGAGACAATCCATCCCTGACAAGAAAAGCTTGCACGATGTAGACAGCAGCAGACATTTAGGTGAGATGTCACACATCAGGTACATAAACTGTTCCTGGGCGAACGTATTCCTTTATATCCCAGAGGGCTTAACTGTGTCCTCCAGGGGAAGCTGATGATGGGCCTCCATCCTTAGGCTCACACTCAGCTCCTTGCTATCCACATAGCGCAACACAAAGAGCCTACAGACAGCAAATGTTGGTCAGAGCCACATCCAGAAGTTGCCATCTCTGGGCCGCTTCTATAGCTGAAACTTCTCCAAGCAGGTCCCATGACAGGGAGCTAAGATTCTCTTGCAAACCCCAACTAGATCCAAAGTGGTGCCTCACAGCTGCCCCAGGTTCCACACATCATCCTGTAAGAGTGACTGGGTGTTCTTGGACCTCTGCCTGCCAAAACCAAAGTAAAGAAACTAACAGGCCGTTGAGATTTTTTTTTTTCCAAGCATAAGTCAAAGGTCCACAGAAAACACAACACATCACGAAGCAGATGGTCTATAACATGTAGTTTCAATAATATCCACTCCAATGTAAAAAAGGAAATTCAGTCTTTCATACCATTAAAGGGCATTTTGTTTTATTATATTTTGTTTTTAGGGTTACTGAATATTAGAGAGACATACATACATACATACCATGTTTTTATTAAGATTTATCTTTATTAGCATTATTAGTCTGCATGTATGTCTGTGATTTGTGAGCATGCAGTGCCTGAGGAGGCCAAAAGAGGGCCTCAGATCCCCTGGAACTGGAGTTACAGATGGTTGTGAGTCACCGTGTGGGAGCTGGGAACTGAACCCAGGTCCTCTACAAGAGCAGCCAGTGCTCTCAACCTCTGAGCCATCTCTCCAGCTTTCAAAGCGTACATACATACATACATACATACATACATACATACATACATACATATATATATATGTAATACACAACAAGAAAGAGACAAATGCTGCCAGGGCAAGAAGGTAAATGGTAGAAATGGTTTGTACCCTAAAGTTCAGACAGCTTCAGAGAAATAAAGACAAGGGCGTATGGTGCTGGGGTTTGTCATTTTGCCTTATTTTAAAATGTGGAATATTTTACTTCTTTTCTCCTTAGATTTTCTGACACAGGACAGGTAAATGTCACATATATTTGGGGTCTGGGAAAAGGTGACTGCGGAATGATGAGGTGATGACCAAGTGTGATGGCCACTTCATGGTGCGGTTGCGCATCTTTAAATCATTATTATTTTAGCAGGCGGAAGTAGCCGCCTCTTTGGTGTTCTCTGTCCACTTTTGTCACCCATGAGTCCTATCTTGAGGCAGCTCTCAGGGCAGGTTGCTCTCCCAAGCCTCTCTAGCTCTTACCAATTTTTAGTTTTGGACCAACTGGCCACAGTCTCTACTGCAGTGATTTACAACCTGTGGGTCTCGAACCCTCTGGGGTCGAACAACCCTTTCACTCACGATGCATATCAGATGCCTTGCATATCAGATATTTTACATTACGATTCACAACAGTAGCAAAATTACAGTTATGAAGTAGCATCGAAAATAATTTTATGGTAGGGGTCACCACAACATGCAGAACTGCATTCAGGTGTCACAGCGTTAGGAAGGTTGAGAACCACTGCCCTCTTGTCTCCTCCTCTATGAAATGCACACCCATATCCACGTGCATGTGTGTACATAACTGAGCTCTTATTTGCAGGTTCCACATTGTCAGGTTTGACAAACTATAGATAGACAATATCCGAGGAACCCTTTCACATGTATCAAACACACACAGACTTTTATTTCTTTTTACAACTCCCAAAGCTGTAGAACAGCCAAGGACAGACACTGTCCTGGAAGTGCCCTGGAGCCAATTAAAATGTCCAAGATGGGGTGGAGGTAGGGAGATGGCTAGACGAGAGAGAGGTGGCTTGGTACTTAAGAGCATGCCTTGCTCTTCCAGAGGGCTCGAGTTTGATTCTAGAAACCACATCAGAGGACTCACAACCACCTGTGACTCCAGCTCCCGGAGGATTCAACACCTCCCGCCTCTGAGGCACGTGTGTTCATGGTCACACACCTACACACAATTAGAAATGAATCCCTTTCAAAAGGTTTCCAAGGGCAAAGTGCTCCTTATTTAAGGGTAAGGATTATTATGGAGTTTAGTTTCAGCTTGAGAAAGTCTGCAATGATCACCTTGCAGACAGCTAGACAGCCACACCTCATATGTCAAGTCACACACACACATTTATACATACATTAGGATATTTAAAAAAAAACACAATTAGACACTGAAAAAGCACTAACTTTCTTTCATGAAGGTTATCTGCTGCTGGTTAAGTATTCAGAGCTGGGAGAACAGCGCTGTCAACCACGTTGAATTCTGAAATGTGAGAGAGTGGCAAGTAACCTTGTAGTTAGCCTTGCGTTCTGCTGAGGACCCAAGAGGCATCTCGTGGGGGTCATGTCTACACTCCCAGGGGACCCAACACCTCTTCTGGCAGAGCCAGGGGCTCTTGTTACCACGGTTTTCACAATATGGCTTGGTTTGGAGTGAGGGCCTCTTCTGAAGGATTCGCCTGCTTCAACAACCATCTCTGGCTGATTTTCAGCCTCATGCTGAGCCCAAATAAAGAGGAGCACACCTCTGAGTTGTCCCACAGGTATCACATGATCCCTGTGCTCTGTCCCCTGCATGCTCCAGATGAATACACGGGGCGAGACCGCCTTTCTCCTGACTTCTATGACGAGTCAGAAACCGACCCTGGTGCTGAGGAGCTCCCTGCCCGCATCTTCGTGGCTCTGTTTGACTACGACCCACTCACCATGTCCCCAAACCCTGATGCTGCAGAAGAGGAGCTTCCCTTCAAAGAAGGACAGATCATCAAGGTAGTGATGGCTGTGGTGACAGGGGGCAGAGACTGGCAGCGGAGATGGAGTGGTGCTCGTGCAAGCATGGGCAGTAGTAGCCCTTTGGCCTCGAAGGCTCTCAGAGGACATGGCTCAGGGCTGTGAAAGCCTTGAACATAGGACAGGCATTGCATTTGCTGCACCTAGGAACAGGGGCACTCCCTTCGCCTGTCTACCTTATAGGATCGTGCACAAGGCTATGCACACACACCTGCGTGCCTAAATGTGGCCTGTGTACTACATGCTCAGAGTCTCTATTTACAGACCCTTCATTGTGAAAAGCAGAGGTTTCAGTGTCTGCCTCCTGAACTTAAAGCAGGCACACCAACAAAGGGGAGGGGAGAGAAGGTGAGGACCCATGGTCACATGGTCACGGGTCTAGCAGGGCTGTGACTGGTGCAGGTGAGAGGTGGGGTCTGAAAAGTGTGTTCTAAGCAGTTCTGACTGTAAGGCAACTCTGCTGTGCTGTGGGGCTGAGCGGCCTGTCAAAAATGCTCCGCTTTCCCCACCATGACCCCAGGTTTACGGAGACAAAGACGCAGATGGCTTCTACCGTGGGGAGACGTGCGCCCGGCTCGGCCTCATTCCCTGTAACATGGTCTCTGAGATTCACGCGGATGATGAGGAGGTGATGGACCAGCTGCTGAGACAAGGCTTCCTGCCTCTGAATACGCCGGTGGAGAAAATAGGTGAGCGTGGTCCCTCTGGCTTGGCTGTGCTCACACCTTGCAGCAGACCATAGCGGGGAGCAGCCGCAGCCCCAGAAGCACAGGCCAAAAGGCACCTCTGAGTGTGCAGTTCTCAGGAGGATTTGCTCCCCATTGTTGCTGGGTAGAATTAGCTATGCATGCCAGTACTGCGGTGCACCTGTACCCTTTAGGAGTGTTCTTACACCCTAGGATTTGTTCACTGGCGGGAGCGGTACAGCTGAAAGTCTTTGCTTCTTGGTCTAGTTTGCTCTCTCTTGTGATAAAAACACTCCAGCCAAATACAGCCTGGGGAGGAAAGGGTTGATTTCACCATATAGTCCATCGTTGAGGGAAGCTATGGCAGGTTCTAAGGCACAGACCATGGAGGATCGCTGCTTACTGCTCAGCCTGCTTTCTTTACAACCTAGAGGCACCAGCCCAGGGGTGGCACCGCCCACCCCTACATTAATCATCGATGGGAAAAAAAAAAAGCCCACAGACTTGCTCACAGGCCAATCTGGTGGAGGCAAGTTCTCCATGTTGATGTTTCTTCTCCCTAGTGTACAGTTACCATTAATAGAAGGTCATAGGTCTCTCCCGGGGTGGATGGAAGGAAGTCTAAACAGTCTTCATTCAAGGGGCTTTGGATTTGTACCTGCCTCAAGTCTAGAAACTGGTTGATGGGCTGTGATTTCCTCTGATTATGATCCATTATAGCCTTTCTTTCATTTGTTCTAGAGGTTTTCTGCTTATACAGATCAAACAGAAACTGAGTAGGCTTATCTGTTTTGTCCCAAGAAACACCATGATTAATTAGCCTGTCCCCAAAGTCGGGCCATTGGAGGCATGTTTTGCCTGTGTTGCCCATAACGGGAACCGGGCTCACCTTGCCTTCGGTGATTCGATGCTGCCACCTGGCCATGCTACTCCTGGTGAGTCAGAGGCAGCTGCAGCATCGAAGAGATGCCACCCCAGCATGTGTGGTGACTCGCCAAAACTGGACCTACCCTGGCTAGGAACCACTCCTAGTAGGTGGCTCCACCAGAGACTTGTTCTTTAGCAATTATTCGCAGCTTTAGAAACTAGGAGAGGGGCCTTGTGAGTCCTGTAAACTTCAGAGGGTCCTGATCCTTGTAAGTTTCCTTAGCTTCCTGAGTCTTAAGAGCCTCCATCTTCTTTCCAGGAAGTAAGGTTTCAATTCACAGGATAGCTGTGGCTCTTTCCCAGAACCTCATGGTGCCTGCTGGACTTGCCCAAGCCATAGCCACCTGGTGCCTCAGACCACGTGGACTCAGTGTGGGAAGAGGTCCCCTATCTGATGGAGCCCCCATGACATGGTGGACACAAGGGAAGAATGTCCCTCTGAAAGTGGACAGTCTAGGAAAGAAACATAGGCACTGGAGGCTATTGGCCCAAGCTAGGGACATTAGAAAGCTGTGCCCACCCCTTTGGGCACTGAGTAAGGTCACCACTGATTTGGGGATCCTCACAACCAGATCTTATGGATTTGCAGAGAGAAGTAGAAGAAGCGGCCGGGGTCACTCTGTGCCCACACGGAGAATGGTGGCTCTCTACGACTATGACCCGAGGGAAAGCTCCCCCAATGTGGACGTTGAGGTACCAGCCCAGAGTTCTTCCTTGCTGACCTGGAACTACTACCAGTGCCTTCCTGACTAAGCTTCTCCTGGGCACCACACTTAGACCATGCGCCTTTCAGTCTCACTCCTGAGCATTGCAGAGGGGGAGACCCAGTGACCAGCCACTCCACAGCCAGCACAGGTCCACATTTTCAGTTTACCCATGGTTAGTCGAGGTCCAAGGATGCCATCAGAAGTCATGGATACATGAACAAATGGCTGTCCTTAGTCACACTCACAAACTGTCCCACCCTATTCCACACAGCTGGGTGTCACTCATCTGTTAAGATGTCTAGTTTACAAAGTGTGTCATGGAGACATATGCCTGGATTATACCTAGCCTATGTGCAGTGTGGTTGTTACTAAGGTATAACTGAAGTGTTCGATGTCACAAGGGCAGTTATAGTGACAAATCCCCCAAGTTTCCTGTGACCCACACTTATTGGGCATGCCAATATGAAGTCCCTTTTAGCAGAGGAACATTACTGTGGCTGATGATCCCTCATGAGTATATGAAAGATGAGACAGGGGATGGAGAGATGGCTCATCCACTAAAGGCTAAGCTCACAACCAAAAATATAAGATGAGACAGGAGGACTGGTGTTCTGGGGTGCACAGGCGTGGGGCAGCTGGGCACCCCATGGCACAAAGGCAGAACATGATCAGAAATAAGGAAAGGCTTTAGAAATAAGGCTGAGGTCTTTGCCTCCAAAGTCTCCTGTTCCCAAACCAGATTGATCTGGATTCCTGCGCACGGTTTTGCTGGGACTGTTTATTAGCTGCCACCTGGTGAACCTTATTACTTCACTCTTATGTTTAGAGACACAGCCACACTGCTAGTTCTCCTCAGCTAGCTTTCTGTTTCTACCTTCTGCTGGGCTCTACGGTCCAGCGGATCTAAGAATTGGACAGTTGGACTCGTGGATGCTGGGACTTGTGTTCAACGCTCTCTGCTATCCCCACACTGGGATCTAATACTCAGCAGACCCTTAACAGAGGGTGTTGAATTGAAGATGGGGTTGGGAGATCTTCTTGGTGCAGAGAGGGTGTTTACTAATGGTTTTTACTCTTTAGGGAATGTTTCCCAATGTTCCAGGTGTAGAATTGCCACGTGACTAGATTTCCTCTGTATTACCAGGAGGTGGCAATGGCATTTTAATCTACAATGTTTCTCCCGGGCTTACTCAAAACAGACCCCACCCCCACCCCTCAGCTTTGAGCATCCCGCCCCCTCCCTCCCCCAGCCTTGCACCCTGTATCTTGATACAGTTGAAAGAAAAGTTGATCCCCAAAGTGTAGGAAGAATCCAGGGCCTTGTTGTAGAACACCTACCATGTGGCAATATGCTCTTAGCTCTATCTTCTGTCTTTGCAGGCTGAACTTCCCTTTTGCACGGGAGACATTATTACTGTTTTTGGTGAAATTGATGAAGATGGATTTTACTATGTAAGTTTTTGGAACATCAAGAAATGCTGTTCAGCCGGGCGGTGGTGGCGCACGCCTTTAATCCCAGCACTTGGGAGGCAGAGGCAGGCGGATCTTTGTGAGTTCGAGGCCAGCCTGGTCTACAAAGTGAGTCAAGGACAGCCAAGGATACACAGAGAAACCCTGTCTCGAAAAACCAAAAAAAAAAAAAAAAAAATGCTGTTCATTTTGCGGGTCCCAACCTCTGGTTTGCTCTCTCTTAACACATGAGCTGTGATCTGAATATGTCATGTTGTGAAGTATGTGCCTGCTTGCTGCTATGCTTTTGTACATAATATAGAGATCTAGGGGCTAATATGACACATGGTTGCAGTCCTGGTACTTGGGAAGCTGAGGCAGGAGGATTGTAAGTTCAAGGAAAGACTGGGCTATATAGCTAGACCCTGTTTCAAAAACAGACAAGTAGCTTGGGAGGGGAGAACAATGAAAGAAAAGGAAAATGGAAGGAAGGGAGGAGGGAGGAAGAAAGGGGAAAAAGAAGAAAAGGAAGGAGGGTGGGAAGGAAGTTGCCACTACATTCTCTTCTTGTTCCTACTAATTACAGTATTTTCTGTGTCTACAAACTGTAGACAAAGGAAACACAAAATTGCCACCATCCAAACATTTACAAAACAATTTGATTTTCTAGGTTATTTGTGGCCAAGGGGTGTGTTTTCTTTCATGGAGAATAGGAAGTATAAACAAACCAAATAGGTGGACCAGCCCTGGCTTCACAGCTCCCCCCAACCCACAGCCAGACTCTAGAGAAATCAATCTCCCTGCCCATTCATTGCCTCTATTGGCCACGGCACCTCCTTCCTGTTCCACAGCTATCTAATGTTCTCTGGGGAATAAAGGAAGCCATGCACTGGGTGGAGTTAACTTCCTGCTTCTGTAACTGGACGTCCTCTGCATGCCTCCCACCCTCTACAGCCACTCTCTGTGGCCTCCCTCTGTAGCTGCTCCCCATGACCACCCGTCTATGGCCCCTGAACACAACAGGGAGTCTTGCTTCTCCATGAAGTGGTGGATGGCCTCAGAGGCCTCCTCTCCTCAGCCTCAGGCACGCAGGGTTTCAGAGCTCTGGTCCTCTTTGCTGCCAAGATTTCATAGTGGCTTTTGGTGGGATAGCCACATCCCCTTGCAGAGTAACCATGTCTTTCTCTACATCCCGGTCTACTCTTTAGCTTTTCATTTGGACAGCAATTTTGTCCTGTGAATTTGGATGAGGCCACAGTTTACTGTCTTTGTGGATGGTGTACAGAACGCTCACCACAGTGATGGGAACAGTTACTCATATGTCTTCAGTCCTGTGCTAATTTCTCACATGCGAAACTTGTAGCTCGGTTTACTTTTTATCTGAGTTAGAACATTACAAAGATGATTTCTACAAGAACCTGTCCTGGTGCTGGAGCTGGCTCAGGGGTTAACAGCCTTGCTTCTCTTGCAGAGGACTGGTGTTTGGTTCCCAGCACCCATGCCCCATGGCTCACAACTGCCTATAACTCCAGCTCCCTCTTCTGTCCTCCTCAATTGGGATTATACACATGTGGCATACACACACACACACACACACACACACACACACACACACACACGCACACACAAAAGTGGAAATATATTTTTTTAAAAGAAAGATACTCCCTATCATATACTCTAAATTCCACTTAGATGGAGGATTGCGTAGACTGCAGTTCCTGACTCTTCTTTCAGTCTCTGTGTTTTTGTAGTGTATTTTATAATATATCCAGGGGAAAATTTTGTAGTGAGCCTTGCCCCTATTGCAAACCCTTAGCACTCTGTTTAGAGGAAGCCTGCGTCATATTTAGGTTGGGCTTAGGGAAAACTATCATGTCTGCTGGACAGGGAATACACTTCCTGTCATTAGCAAAAGCCACAGAAATTTACTCATAGTCCGTTTTTTAAAAATACGTCTTTAAATCATTCTTAAGAGTTTCTGGATCTTCCTGTTATTCTGTGCGCCAAGCTTTATTTTTGCATTTTGAGATTCGGTCTCTCCACACTGTTTGGGCTGGTCCTGAACTTGCCTCAGCCTCCTGAGTCACGAGTCACAGGCCTGCGACTGTCACTGGCTGCACAGACTGCATCTTAGGAATGAGTGCATTCTCCATGAACTACGGTCTTGAGTATGCTTGTATCTGCTCTCATCAGCCGAGCACCGATCAAACGATGACCATGTTGTCTCTGGTGTTTATAGCTGTCACCTCCACTTGCGGTCTTACTGTCATAACAATGTTGGGTAACTTGCCTGGGGTAGCCAGCCTGTGACTCACCGCAGAATTCAGTAGCATACCTGTCTACACCGGGTAAACTGCCATCTTCCTGATTTAAGTTTACTAAGTTCTTTTCATCATTAACCTGTTGACATGGAATATATGTGCACATATATGCACTCAATGGGCTTGTTTCCTTACTTCTTTCTTACTACACTCCTCATGACTATACAGGAAGGTTACTATAACTTTTGTATTTTAATTTGCATTCTGCCACTCTTCTGCTGGTGTTTATCAAGTGTAGGGAGCTTCCTGTTGGGAATCCTGGAGTCTCTCCCAGGGAATCATGGCATCTACAAGCAGAGACACTCTGACCTCTTCCTCCCCTGGTCAAATACCTTTGTTTCTCTGGTCTTATTGCTCTAGCTAAAACTTTCCTCACCATATGGACTGGAGAAATGGACACCCTTGCCTTGTTCCTGGTTTTAATGGAAATACTTCGAAGTTTTTCCTGTTTAATATAATGCTGGAAGTGGGTTTGTCATGCATGCCTTTTATTATGTTGAGACATTGTGATGAGACGTGTTCCTTTTATCTTGAGTATCTTCCGGACTTTTCACATGTAGGATCTTACAGTTTGCCAAAAGCCTTTTTTTTTTTTTTGCATCTATTGTGATAACCATGTGATTTCTGTCCTTAACAATAACCACTTAATGTAACTTATGTTTATTGATTTACATATATTGAACAGTTCCTGCATCTCTGGAACCAACACAACTTGGTCATGGTCAATGACCTTTTTTGTTAACCCATTGACAATGGAATATGTATGTGTATATATATATCATATATATACTAAATGGACTTGTTTTTTTCTGATTTCTTAGTACACTCACTGTTGAAAAGGCTCTTGGATTCATTTTGCAAATACTTTGCTGAGAACTTAAACATCTGTATTCATTAGGGAAATTGGTCTGTAATTTTCCTTTTTCTTGAATATTTGCCTGCTTTTGGTATCTGTCATGCTAGCTTCCTTAAAAGAACTTAGTAATGTTCCTTTTCTATTTTATGGAATATTTTGAGAAACCTCAGTCTTACTCTTCTCTGGGGGTCCGGTTAAATTCACCAGTGAGTCCATTTGGGCCTGGACTTCTTTGTGTGTATGTTGGGAGATTTTAGTCACCGTTTCAGTCTCATTGTTATAGATCTAATTAAATTGTTTGTCTCATCTTGGTTTATTTTGGTGGGGCCATAGTGTATCTAGAAATGCACTTCATTTAGATTTTCCAGTTTATTTGAATATATGATTTTTAAGGTAATGATTTTCTGAAGCTTCTTGGTTTCTGTTGTAATGGCTCCCTTGTCATCTCTAATTTGGGTCTTCCCTCTCTTTCGGTTGGTTAGTTTGGCTAAGGGTTTGTGACTTTTGCTTCTCTCTTCAAAGAACCAACTCTCTGACCTTAATTCTTTGTATCTTTTTCTACTTCATTAATTGCTGGCCTGCTCTGATTATTTCTCTCCATTTGCTGATTTGACATGTTTTTCTTTTTCTGGAGTTTTAAGGTGTCTTGTTACGCTGTTTACTCAAGATCTGATTTCTTGACATAGGCATAAATGGATCTATAAACTTCCCTATTAGGACTGTCTTTGTTGTATCCCAGAGGTGTTGGTACGATATGTTTTCATTTCCGTTTCGATGCCTTCATTCATCATTCAGTTGTGGGTTGTTTAATCTCTGCAAGTTTGTGTATGCTTGAGGGTTCATCTTGCTGTCGATCTGTCTCAGAGAAGACACAAGGAATTATTTCAGTTTTCCTGTATTTGTTGAAACTTGCTCTGTGTAATATATAATGTTTTAAGGAAAGTTCAATGGGCTTCAGAGAACAATATGTATTCTACAGTGGTCGGATGGAATGTTCTGTGGGTGTCAGTTAAATCCATTTGATCTATGATGTTATTTAGTTCGCTTTTTTTTTTCTGTCAGAATGACCTGTCACCCACTAGTCCTATTCTGGGCTAGTCTATGACATCTCAGCGGAACTTGCTTATGGACCTGGATGCTCCTGTGTTCAGGCATGTGTGTTTGGAATGGTGATGTCCTCTTGAGGGATTGTTCCCCTCATCAGTATAAAGTCACCTTCACTATCTTTTCTCACTCGTTTGGTTTGACATCTATTTTCAGATGTTAGAGCAGCAACAGCCTGTGTTCTAGTCCATCTTCTTGGACCATCCTTTCCATCCTCCGCCCTAAGGCAGTGTTAGTCTTCTTTGGTGAGGTGCATTTTTTTGAGGCAACAAATAGATGCTTCATATTTTGTTGAGTTTTTGTTTTTTTTTGTTTTTTTCGTTTTTTGGTTTTTTGAGACAGGGTTTCTCTGTGTAGCCCTGGCTGTCCTGGACTCACTTTGTAGACCAGGCTGGCCTCGAGTTTTTGTTTTTTTAATCCAGTCTATTAGTCTGGTCTTTTGATTGGGAAATTGAGACACTAGAATTCAGAATTATTGAAAGTTGTATATTCCTGTCATTTTCTTTATTTTTGTAGTACTTGGGTTTTCTCTCCTTAGTATTATTGTAGTGTGATTTGTTCTTCCTCAAAGTCTTGGGGTGGTTTTTTCTCTTCAGTCTGAAGGATTCCTTCAAATATCTGCAAGGTTGGCTTGGTGGTCACAAATTCCTTCAGTCTCTTTTACTCTTTACTGAGGAAAGATCCCTCTGCCATGTATAGGACTGTGGGTTGGCGGAGTTGTCTTTCAGAACTTGCTAGACCATCCTGATTTAAAGTGTCAGTTGCCAAGTCTGTCGTTACCCCGATGAGCCTGCCTGTATGATTTGGTGTTACTTTCGTGCCACTTTTAATATCCTTTTGTTGTTGTTGTTCTGTTTGTTTAGTGTTTTGATGAAAACATAATGAGGGGAGTTTCTTCCCTGGTCTGTCTGTGTGGGCAGGGCAGGCTTCTCTCCCTCACTCTGGAGTTACTGTCTGTTAGTCTTAAAAATGTTGTCTGTGACTTTAGAGCCAGATTCCCTCCTGCTGTGCCTCTAAACCCATAGATTTGGTCTCTTTAAGAGTGTCACTTATGTCTTAGAATTGGATTGTGTAGCTCAATATTATTTATTTATTTATTTATTTATTTATCTATCTATTTATTTATTTTTTGGGTTTTTCAAGACAGGGCTTCTCTGTGTAACAGCCCTGGCTGTCCTGGACTCGCTTTGTAGACCAGGCTGGCCTCAAACTCACAGAGATCCACCTGCCTCTGCCTCCCAAGTGCTGGGACTAAAGGCGTGCGCCACCACCGCCCGGCTCAATATTTTATTACTATCCTTGCTGGGTCATTTCATTTCTTGCACCTTGTCTTCAGGCTCAGATATTCTATCTTCTCCTTGATCTGTTCGGTCACTGAGACTTCCCACTGAGTTGTTTTGTTTTCTATGTTTCTTTATTTCCAGTACTTCATACTAGGTTTGCTTCAAATTCTTTGTTGACTTCCTCTTTACATCATCCATCACCTTCCTTCCTTTCTTCCTTCAGCTGTTTATGTTTTGAACATCCTTAGGGCCATCATATTATGCTCTGTGTCTGGGATTTCGTAGTCACCTTGCTCCCACTAGATGCCATTGCTCCAGGATTAGTAATTTTGGAGGGCTTCTGTTTTAGTTTTTCTTGTTTCTGTATCACTGTGATGGGATTTAGGCATCTGATATTCTGTTGTTTGGTTCTTTAAAATTTCCTATTTTCTTTCAGTTGATGTTATTTCAACATCCCAGATTTGTCGAGTTGGTTGTTTAGTTCATAAAATAACTCCCTAGTCCCGGAGCTCTGAGTGTCTTGGTAAGCTCTGCATTATTCCCTGGGTGGCATACTAAATAAGAGAACTGTGGCTGCCGGATATTGCTACCCACAGCTGTCTGACTCTCCAGTTAACAACAGGGACCCTTTAGACTTCAACAACTGTTGGGATAACCAAGGGCAGTATGGAGTGCCCATGAGTTCATATCCTGAGATTAGGAGTGGGAGGGAAGTATAGTGGGAAGGAAAAAGATTAACTATTATTGACTTTGAAAAAAATAGGATGGGTAAAGTAGCAAGAGGGAGAAGTTGGCATATTGTTAGGGTCCACAGATTTTAGAGAGTGTCAAAGCTGTGGAAGTTTATATTTAAGAAGTAAAAAAAGGAGGATAGAATAAAAGATGTAGAGCATATGATCTGAGGGGTATAGTTAAAATTATTTTTATAGTAAATGTGGTGGGGTATGCAAACATCTTCAAATATGAGCAATATACAAACAAAAGCAAAGCCATAGATGTGTATATGCAAGAGTAGAAATTATATAATAGAAAATAAAAAGAATAGTTTGACCTGCTGTGACTGTTATGGCGAGTTGAAAGGTGATAAATTCTCAGATGTCTCTGGTTCTAGAAGGATCCATATTGCTGTGTGCAAGAGGGACCAGTGGGCGCCATTGCTCTTTGTAGCCTTGTGTTCCTGGTGCTCTGGGTGGGGGAGGGAGGTTCTATCTATTCTTGATAGTTCTCTTGGACCCTTGCACCCACTGAGGTCTCTTCTGTCCCTGGAGGTTGGGCTGTGTTCAAGGAACAGCTTTCCCCTTGCAGACTGTGCTGCTATATCCAGGGCAGCTTGATTGGCAGGCAAGCTGGCGTGGAGAGGGCTTCCAGCTGAGCTCTGTTTCCCTACAGGGATCTCCTCTGGCTTAGAAAACTCAACAGACCTCATCTCCTGCAAGAGAGCACACGGAGCAATAGCTCTTTTTCTTCGGGTTTTAGTGGTGAGACTTCTAGCCTAGCGGCTTTTCCAGATATCCTTGGAGAATAAACGTTTTTACAGCACTGGGCTCAGTTTGCTGTGCTACGACTGTGTCAGAATTGGGTTTTCCTCTGAAGTCTGCATGCTCCATGACATACGAGGGTACATATGTGATCTTTTGCCAATCCACTCATCCAGCAGTGGACATTTTGGTTGCATTTGCCTTTTGGCTGCGGCAGACAATGCAGGCACATTCTATGCATGGCTGTCTGCGACCTGTCTCTCCAGTTCTGGGGATGCACACCCTGAGGTGGAGCTATGCTACACAAGGTACCTCTGTCTGGAGTTTCTGGAGACCTGCCACACTATGTGCCCCAGCAGCCACATCGCTGCATTCACACACCAGTGTGGCATAGGTGAGGGTCCAACCACTCTCCATGTCTTCACCAATCTTTGTTTTCTGGTTTGGGGGTGGGAGGGGGCTCTAGGGGAAGTTCCTGATTGTACTCATCCTAATGGTGTAAGATTCGTGTGATTTTTTTTTTTTTTTTTTACTTTTTGTATTGTGAGGTGGTAGGTGCATGTGGAACTCAATGGAATTGGTTCTCTCCTTCTACCAACCAGGGGTTGAATTCTGGTTTGTCAGGCTGATGGTAGGCACCTTACCTGCTGGTCCACCCTGTAAGTTTAATCTGTGTTTCCCCTGTGACCAGTGGTGTGTGATCTACCCCAGTGGGGGTAGGGGATTTGTCTATTTGAAAAAAAAAATGTCTTTTTTTTTGCTTGGCTGTGTTTTTACGTATTCTGGTTAATAAACCCTAGCAGAAAGACCCTTAAAAACAACATACCCCTCCCGTGGTTCCATCAGTATGCTTTTGCACTGAAATGCTTTTAAGTTTTTTGATGAGGTAAGCTGACCATCAGTGAAGAAACACAACCCCATGTTGTCAGGACCATACAGGTTTTCTTTGCTTTGTTTTGAACCATGTTTTTGAGATTGGACTATGCTGTTTTGACCAGGCTGGTCTCCAACTTCCTGGCTGAAACAATCCTCCTACCGCAGTTTCCCATGTAGCTGGGCATGAGGTACCATTCCAGCCATGGGCTAGCCAATTTTGAACTTGGTTTGAGCACTTGCAGGCACATTAGTGTTGGGAGCCCTGGGGACGGAGCAGCGTGACTGAAGGAGAACTATACTCCCAGAACTGCACATTAATCTGGCCTGTGGGCAGGTGTGTGGATGAACACAGCCACAAGGGTCTCTATACAACCCTGAAGCAGAAGTCGTCTGTGGGGGTGAACACTTTCATCTCCCCTTTGTTAAACTTTTACAGTGATGACACAATCATATAAAGGAGGAAAAAAACCCCACAGGTTTGCTGATACAAGCAAGATGGATCTTTAGGACCTACTACTATCTGCTTCTAAAACAAGAGCTGCATTTGACAGGCCAGATCAAGACCTGTACGGGACTGGAATTTCCCACTTCTTGGGAGGCTGATCAGGAGGGTTGTGAGTTCAAGGTTGGCCTGGGCAACTTAGTGAGACCCCGTTTCAAAATAAGTGAACGGCTGGGCTTGTTCTTACAATCCAGGCCCTCTTACCCAGCATTCCTTCCAGTCCTGCCACTTCTAGCCAGAATCAGCTGCTCACATCTATCCTCTTAAGCAGGGTGTCTGCCCTTGGGGGAGAGAGAGGCTCTGGAAAAAGAAGTGGCGCCCTTGACCCTTCCCCCACCTGCCTGCCATTACAGGGAGAGCTGAATGGGCAGAAAGGCCTGGTGCCTTCCAACTTCCTGGAAGAAGTGCCTGACGATGTGGAGGTGCACCTTTCCGACGCTCCGCCCCACCACTCCCATGACCCACCCACGCGCTCCAAGGCCAAAAGGGTAAGCCAGCCCCCTTAGTTTGCCTCCCTCCTTCCCTCTCTGCGGTCTGGCGCAATCTTTGCATTGCTGCTTTCATGACTCGGGCCCCACCAGCATCTGCCCTGAGTTTTTTTTTTTTTTTTTTTCTTCTGTCCTTCTTTGGGCATTGTGCCCGCAAATGCTTAGCTCCAACTTGTAAGTTGGTGTTGCACAGAAGGACCCGTTGGTTTCAGTCAGTCGTCCTGGCCGGAAGGCCTTCACTGGCCTCCACAGCAGGTGCACAGTTCAGATGACAGAGAGAGAGAGAGGTTTGGGGACCCCGGATGCCACTGGCTTCCCACTTAAGGTTCTAGATGGCAGGGCTTACATAGCTCAGCATGCCCGCCTGAGTGCATTCTCTTGAGTCTCATCTTTACGTTTCGCCATCACTGCGAGTTCTTATCTGTTGTATTTTACGCATATGTTTTTATCTCTTCGCTCATCTGCTTGGACATAGAAGAAGAGTGTTCATTTCACACCCTAATCAGGCATGTAGCCTTCACGTAAGTGAGCAACCGAAGACACCTTAGAGAGATACCAACTTAAGCTACCCTAAGCGGACAGTGCGGTAGTCTTAAGACTTCAATGTGGGCTTTAAAGAAAGAGAAAGAGAGAAAAGAAATATGTCTCAAAAACCCCATTGGACCTAAAGTATTAGGGCTATCTCACCTGGTCTCAGTTGCCCAGCAACTGGACTCATAATGAAACGAATCATCTCGAATACTCATTTTTTAAATATGTCATTGAGAATATGGGAAAGGCCAACCTTGGGAACATATTTCTTAAAGCTGTTTGTTTACACAGAGAGCGCCAGCGTGTACTCACAAGGAGACCTGCCTATTGCATTGTTAGCCACCCTCGGTAAAAAAAAGCACAACCGGATCCTAAGTGTTTACTGTAGCAAGTTTGACTCACGATAATAGCCAAGACAAAACTTTAATCCCAGATCAAGCCCTGAGGGGTGGCCTTGGCTCTGGGCACACCAAAGCTGGCCGGAACACCCAGCTAAAGCCCCTTAGCCTTAGGAGCAGGCGTTCCTTCTCCTCAAAGCACAATTGTTCAAAGTTCATGGTGGTGCGAGCGAGCGAGCGAGGTGTTGGCATGCCAATGCAATGTCTCCCAACTCGGCAGCTCCCATGACTGCACTAGCTGGCCCCCCTGGTATCTTCAGGTGTGCTTTGGGTGCACCCTAGGTATTCTCCATTAGAGTTAGACCTTGATTTTAAATCCAAGTAAGCTTGGGCCCCCTTGCCTTGTATGGTATGCCTACTGAGTGCCCAGCTCTCTCTTGCCAAGTTTTGCTCTGGGGAGTTTGGTGGCCAGAGGCCTGGTGACTGCTGGCCATGCTCAAGCACGTGCCTAGCTGCAGAATGAAGTGAAATTGGCACTCAATGTCCCTGAATCAAATTCCACCCCTTCAAAGCATTGTTGGCTGGCTGCCTAACATCTCTCGAAACCCAGCACGTGCTCTGCGCTCCTCTATTTGGAAATGGTGGCAGTGTTCAAGAAGGGCCTTAGAGCTTCCTTAGATTACAATTAAGGTTCATTTCAGTTTTTTTTTCTTTCAAACAGTGTGCCATCCCCAAAGTTTCTGTAGGATTCTAACTGACCCAAGGGCTCACTCCACCATGGCAGGGTCTTATCTACCCCCCCCCCCCCCCCAGTTCATGATCCATCCAAATTCCCATTGAGAGCCTTGGCTTTATGATGATTGATGGGTATTCGGCCACCTTGCCTCTCCATCTGATTGACAATAACTTCCCCTGCTTTTAGTCTGAATTTTCAGAGTAAATTATGACCTGGCTTTCTTTGCCAAAGCGATGGCCACCCTGTCTCCCAAGACAAAGACAGCGCAAACCCATGGAGGCCAGCCTCTCTCTCAGAGGGGCCTTGGGAGTGGGCGTGTGCTTCTCATGGCATACTTTAAAAATTGAAAGAAGAAACGAACCACCCACCCTTTTCCCTGGCTGGTGGGAGATGGGGCAGGATGTGTTACCGAGTGAACTGTTGGTGCTGACGCACTCAATAAAACTGTCGCAATGTACCTACTAGGTTCCTCCTGAGGGTTCAGGGACAGCAAGGAGAGCTCCATCCCCCACAGCCCATCTCCATTCGGGGTCACCTACGTCATCTATGGGTTCTGGTAGTCCTGGGAGAGGCAGGGAAATGTCCTCGAAAAAGAAAAAAGGGCTGCTCTCCAGAGGCAAGAAACTGCTGAAAAGGCTGGGTGCGGTGAAGTGACCCGTGAGCCTCCGGACAATTCCAAATCCATGTCACTTGCTTTAATTCCAAACTAGGGCTTTCATGACTCCCAAAACCCAACCGTGACTGCCACCCCACACAGCAGCAGAGAGATGCACTCTTACACTACCATTCGTGTAGGACCACCCGACAGATCAGGGAGGGGCTGTATTGTGGTACCCTCCCTCTCTACTCCCAAGGTTCTGTCCAAGGCCTGGGGTGGGAGGGGCAGCCGGCTGAGCAGCAGAGGGAGGGAGGGCTCTCTACAGTCCCACCCCACCTGCAGTTCCAGCCTGTACACACTTGACATCGGCCCTTACAAGATTTCCGACCACCCCCACTTCTCAAGATGCTTGCCTCATTATGCATTACTGTCATTTCCACTCTGGTCTTGAAATTCCTGGTTTAATTCGCCTTGATGTTCTGGCCTTATAACTGCACAGTGGTTTGTACTGTCGAATAAAAACACCGTGTATACTTCGCATGTGTTGTGCATTCCTGGTCTTCCTCACGACACAGTGGCTTCACATTACAGTGGCCCAGGCCCTATACTTTCAGATGCCTGTCTTGGGTCTTTGAAAGCAAGCCAGCAGCACACAGGAAATGTTTACTTATCCCACCACACAAAAGAGCAAAGGACAGGGATCTACCAGGCAGCATGCACGTACTCTAGCCAGCCAGGGAGCTGATAATCTTTGCGTTCAGTGTCCCATCCTGTGGCTTTTAGATTTCTGTTACTTTCATTATTTGTTGAAATGCCTTGCCACTGATACACCACCAACAGCACACACAGGAGGGTCACCACACGCTTCATTAGCCAGACCAGGAGGAGCCTAAATTGAAATCTCTCAAGACACAGCCCCACACTCATCTTTATCAGTAGCCTTGAACAGCAGACCTCCCGCAATGCTGGCAGATGTCTGCGACAGTCACTGCTCTGTAATTCCTGTCCACTGTAAACTGTTTTTACTCTTTATATACACTTTTCAGACTGCCTTTCTTTTGTAATTTCTGGAAGGTTTGTAAATGAATGACAAAGCTTTCCCCATTGTGTCTTCAAAAATTATATTGTAAATTGTAATATAAAATTGTATTTGGTAGATTGATTAAAAGGCTGTCCCTCTGTGTGTGAAGTGCTGTGTGGATGTGTGCATGTGTACAGTCAGGGTGACATATTTTCTAGAAATAAACTTTGTTATTTTGTACAATGCCATGTATTTTGTATCATTATTTTAAATATCCTTACCATGGCAGGGGAATGGAATTCCTTTCTGCCACATGTCCATAAAGAACTCTGTGGGCTTGGGTTTTCTGGAACTAATGAAAATATGATCTTGAAGCCATGTTCTAGAAGTCAATGAATAATATGACACTCCTGGTGGCAATCATTGTGGGGAAACAGCAGTAATTAGCATTGAGTCTACATGTTACTAGAGACACGCACACAGAAGAAACCACAAGAATCTGTTGAACTATGGATTCAAACAAAACCTCTTGGTACCTTTTCCAGGGACAGTAAGTAATAAAACACCACTCAGACTCAACACAGTTAAATGCAGCCTCACTTACCAGATAGGTCTACAGAGGTCTGTTTCCTTTTGCAGGCTCAGTTCCACTGGCAGCTTTTTTCCTGGGATGTGGTGAGATGGAAGGGCACTGTAGAGAAAGACTACTCTCCTCATTGTGGCCAGAAAGCAGGAAGCACAAGGGACCAGGGAACAGGCACTTCCCACAAAGCCACATTCCCACTGACCTCTAGCCAGGCCCCAGCTCCTAACAGCCTGTTCACTTATGAACCCACTCATCAGTAGAATAACTGATTGATGAAACCCTCACCATCCAGTCAGTTCCCAATAGCCCCTCAGATGGCAGCCACACCCTGAGCACACAAACCTTTGGGAGCAGTTTTAGTTCAATCCTTAACAATGGGAATTACTCAGAGTAAGAGGTAAAAACTAGACTGTTTATGACAAGATGAAAATATCAGCTCAAATGCATCACTTCATGGGACGATGCACAATTATGTAATTATAGTCACTCCCACAATGTTTTTATTCATGTAGAATTTATGCTTTTACTTACTGAATTTAAGCAAAATTCTCAACGAGCCAGCCAAGATCACTAGGAGAAATGTTTCTCTGTACTGGTGACTCTTCTCACTGCTCTGGTCACAGCCTTGTGGTGCATCCACTGTGAGGCAGCTGGCCACGCTACACTGCACCCAGTTGGGCAGCTGGTGTACAATGCTGTTCCTCAACTTTCTTTTTTTTCCCCTCAAGTAACATCCCAGGCTGTCCTGGACTCACTCTGTAGACCAGACTAGCCTTGAACTCACAGAGATCCACTTGCTTCTGCCTCCCAAGTGCTGGGATTAAAGATGTGTGCCACCATGCCTGGCCCTACCTTCCTTTCTTTTAAACTCAGCTCATGACCCCAGCCCATGAGATGGTGCTTCCCAGTTTAGGGTGAGTCTTTTCTCCTCCATCCACCTCTCCCAACACCATCACAGACAGGTCCAGAGGGGTTTCCATGGAGGGTCTGAATCCCTTCAGGTCCAAGAGGAAGAGGAACCATCACACTTAATCTTTTGATAACATTTATAACACCCCCAACAATAAACAACAGAGACATTATCATCTTCGATAAAGAACTACATTGAATGTTCTCCCCCAATCTGTTGCTTGAAAGTTACTATAAAATTCTCACCATCAAGGCTCCTCCTGCCTAGAAGGAAGGAACATCCACCAAAACCTCACTGGGCTGAAAGTCCAAAAGCAGCATCCTTTTTGGAGATGCATACACAGACATGTCTTTTCTACAGCCTTATGCTTCATCAACAATGATCACAGACAGCAGACATGATCCCACACCACAAGATGAAGGTACACAAGACGAAGGTAACACAGCATCCTCTAGCTCGATGTTGCTTGGGTCTAAACCTGACGGTGTGCTTTCCAGACAAATCCAGGGGCTCCTGTGTGGCCTAGCTGCTGACACAACATGATCCTCACCTGACGAATGTGCATGGCCTCTAAATGAATTGTCTTCCCAGGAGCCCCACTTAGGAAAGAAGAGACATGTTTGAGTACAGATAAATGAGACAGTTCAGAGTGTTCACTTTCCCAGACACAGAGCTGGGGGGGGGGGGGGGCCGGACTGGTGTTCCTGTCCTGAGGGGTAGAGCCACAACTCATGCCAGCTCTGATGGACATCCTCTCCTCTGTCTTTCCTCCGGCCTCTTCCCTGATACCTCAGCCCTACGTGGCCTCCTTGGCCATTCACAATAGCCAGTGTCTTTGATTCCAGCCTGGCTACTCACCAACAAGCCACAGTCCACTGCCCAAGACAACCTAGGGAATACACAAGTGAATGGAATAAAGCGTGATGCAGCCCCTCCATTGCTCAGGCATCTCCTACATCCCTCTGAGGCTCAGGAGCCAAAATGATGCAGTTCGTTTTTCCACCTTGCGAAGTTGGGCATCAGCTTAGACTCACAAGGGTGGTTTTTATATTCCTACTAGCATTTCCTGGCCCCCTGAATTGCTGAGTTCTTTGTGGAGGTGCAGTCTCCTATGTGTCTATTATTGCCCCCTCCCCGAATTCCATGATCCAGGGCTTGAGATTTGATCCTTTTCAGATAGGGTGCTCTGCCTGTAACCTTTCAACCCTAGGATGAACTGAGAGGTCCAGGCAAGCAGGTAGCAGCTGCCCACTAGGGAAGACAGGGGCCCAGGGCCTCCTGCTTGTCTGCATTTCTCTGAATGCACCTGATCCTGGAAGTGGACCATAATCATTTGTTTCTTGCAGCAGGGAAAGGGACAGGAGGACAGAGTTCCAGGGCACCCCTGACTTTGCCCTCATGTCTAGATCCCCCAGAGAGTCCTCCCACCAATTGCTGAATTCATATCAGACTTGGGTAACAAGTTCTGTTTGCACTTAAGGGCATGACAGTCTTTAGTGACACTCTGCTTCCCTTGGTGGCAGTACCCTCAGAAAGGTGTCACCCCTGACTACAGATGCCACTCTGCCTCTGGCTAGAGCTCTGTGTCTGTTTCTGTCAGCTTGTGACTATGCCTTCTGGGTACAGCATGGAGAGATGTAGATTATCTGATAAAACACCACCACAAGGAGGTCTAGAGGAGAGGAGAGGGTCTGGGCCCTTGTGGACATATTTCCCTCTGTGGCCCCACCCCTGCAGTGCACAGAGAGCTGGTGTGAAAAGGAAGGGTGTGTTTGGGGGCCTCTGTACATACCAGTAAGTTCTCAGAAAGTGGGACTGGAGAAGAATCCAGTTGGCCCACAGAAGACAAAGAATGGACCAAGCCAGGACACAGGCTGCCAGTGACAAGAGCTTGTGAGAGGTGAAAAAGAAAGGGCAGGAGATTGGGGAAGGGGAGGGAGAGAAGTAAGGCCCACTCCCTAGGAGGGAGTTCTTGTCTCCTATTATAGGCCTAGCTAACTAGTTAGGGCTGGTGAGGTCATGGACCCCAGAGGAGGGCCTACTACTGCCTCTTCCCTAAACAGGCCTAACCCTTAACTGCATTCTAAATGCTTAGCCTTATATCCACATGTAAGTGTAGTTCTCACCCCTTATCAAAGAAGCCTTTTTTTGTCTTGGAGCACAGAGAAGCTGCTACAGAAAACCACAACTGGTCAAAATGCAGGGAACAAATAAATGACCATGAGGTACCCGATCCTCAATTGATACATCTGCAACCCGACCCCTACATCTAAGGCTCATCAAGGAAGAGAGTGTGGAAGGAGTTGAAGAGCCAAAGACCAGAACATCTGCTGTGAGGTAGTATCTTCTACGTACGACTGGGCAGCTGGGCTCAGGAAATCTTGACTATAGAGTCACCTAAATACGACCTGCACAATGACAATTCCAGGTGACATGCCAACGAGTGGGGGCGGGGGAGTCTCACAAGCCCCGGCCCTAAATGAAGAGCTACAAGTATTCAATGGGTGCTCAGAGAGGTAAGATCAGTATTCTCCAGGGATGAGCCCCCCCCCCCCCCCCATAGGTTATTCAGCCCCAAGCAATCAGCCCTAAACGTGCGATCATAAAGAAAACCCTTTCCTACCAGGTCTCAAGAGTTAGGTAACAGTAATAATTCGCCCTAAACGTGAGATCATAAAGAAAACCCTTTCCTACCAGGTCTCAAGAGTTAGGTAACAGTAATAATTCAAACAAGATGCCAATATACTGGGGAATACTATCTGGCTGGTGCTGCTGCATCATGGGAGTTTGTTGTGACGCTGAGGCAGAATCATGATGGGTCAAAGAGACACACTGGTGGGAAGGATGGAACGGGATGCTGCATTCCTGGGTGTGTCCCTTCCTGTGGATTTTCTGTGATGTCACAACAGAACCTCATGTGAAAGTACAGTCACCATTCCTTCCTGCCCCTCAAGATGCACGTGGTTTGGAGGAAGGCTATGTCTAGTACAGAGATGGCAGATGGTTGAGTGGGGCTCCACTGAAGCAACTTTTGATGAGCCATCACCAGGGTGAGAGGGGTTCAGGTGACGTAGCTATCTTTGAGTCATTCATGCATCTGTAACTAACCCCAGTTAACATACTGGCTCTCCCAGTATGTTATGAGCGGGCCCAGATGGAATGGCTTTGGGGAACGAACAGGTGTTCTGTGTGTTGCCATATGTGTGAATCCCTACTTCAAAACATACAAAAGCATCAAGGACTTGGTTTTGTTTGTGGAACAGGGTCTGGCTGGAGCCTGGGCTGGCTTCAAACTCATGGCATTCTTCATAACCTCAGCTTCCCCAGGGCTTAGATGACAGATGTAAGCCTCATGTCTGGTTAAAAGTAAAAAAAAAAAAAAAACTAATTACAAAACAAAACAATGGGACCCCAGAATCAGAATCTGTCTAGGGGTCTCATGGTGAGGAAGGAAAAGGCTAGGGCTCTGGTGCCACCCAAAGGGTGGCCTGGGAAGAGATTCCCTAAAGGTGTGAGAGCCTGTCAGGCCACCTTGCAGGAAGAATGAAACCAAGGCTGTGGTGGTAGGTGCAACCTACCTGTCTGACCACAGGTGCTTAGCTGTGCAAGCCTCTTGCCATCTAGTTGAACACAAGCCTTACTTTCAGTTCCTGAGGGTGGCTCTGGGTCACTGGATCTCTTCCCTTTCCAGGATAGCAACACTGAGTAATTCTCCTGTTTGTGACTTTCACTGTTAACTTTCCTACTTCATTGGCCTTTGGGGATGGGTGACTGAGCCCAGCGTGTTGGGGCTACCAAGGTCTAGCCTCTATCCCTGATAACTGTGGTAACAGAAGGGCAGGGCCTTAGGTTAACATGCAGAAACCACTCTGGAGGGGAGGAGGCTAGAGCAGGGCCCCACCACAGATCCAAGGCAGGCTAGCTCTGTCTGGGTAGCTATGCTACCCTGGGAGTTTGGGTCCCCAGGGAAACCTCCAGGTTGGCTCTTCTACCCTACTGAAGAAGGTATTCTCTCCAGGTGAAGTTGACTACATTGTGCCTTGCACCCAAACCAAATGCAAGACAAGCTAGACCCTATATCAGCCAGTCAGCGCCTGCTCCATATCTCTCTGGACAAATCAGTTGTGTCTATCCCTCTAAGTCCTGAATTCCTAGTATATCCCAGAGCCCAGGGCTTGTGTCATGGCCAGGCGCCAAGGAACACCCAGAAGGTGACACTAGGTAGGGGTGTCAAGAGAGGGAAGAGAGCCAGAAGTCTGTGAGACCAAACTGAGCACCCACAGCCATGGGGATGGCAATCAGAGCTGTGCTGTGGCTCTAAGGGGATGGCAATCAGAGCTGCGCTGTGGCTCTAAGGAGATTCTGCCTTCCGGCCAGTCCATGGGGAATGCAGCCATCCTGACCTGTTAGACACCCACATCTGAGTATGAAAGCCTAAGACGTATTTCCTTTCTCGGGACCTGGCACCCTGTGTGTCTCTCTCTGATGTCAGACAAAGGATGTGTTAGGGCTACATGCCATGAGTCCAGATGGTATGGCTCGGGAGCTGGCTTTGAGAACTCACAAGGAAGCAAAATGCTTTTCATTGCCAATACACCAATAGGGACAAATCCTAGAGGTTATCACAGAGACACCCACAGCAGTAACATGAGACAGAAACTTTATTGAGCTGTGCCAAGGGCACACACATTGCCAACCTGTAAAACTCATCACATAATAACCACACTTCAAGCTGCTCTTGTGACCTTAACTCCAAGCTTCCTCTTTGCAAAAGAGCCAGACAAACAGATGCGAACGTACCTTATGTGGCTCCTGAACTGCCCCGCCAGCCTCAGCCTTCCAGACTCTAGGGACAGAGAAGGCTCTTATTCCCAAAGTTTTATGGAGATACTGGCACCCATAACTCATACTACTTTCATTTTTCTTTTTGTTAAGACAAGGTCTCACTATGTAGCCTAGGCTGACCGTGAACTTGGGGTTCTCCCAGCTTCACCTCTGGAGTGCTGAGATCACAGGTATGTGCCACCACACCTGACACACTTACTTTCAGGAGTGGAGTTCTATCCCAGAGTGATCTCCAGTAGTTTAAAAACAAAGAGAAGCCGGGCGGTGGTGGCGCACGCCTTTAATCCCAGCACTTGGGAGGCAGAGGCAGGTGGATCTTTGTGAGTTCGAGGCCAGCCTGGTCTACAAAGCGAGTCCAGGGCAGCCAGAGATATTCAGAGAAACCCTGTCTCGAAAAACCAAAAAAAAAAAACAAAGAGAACACAGGCTTTCAAAAACTAAAAACTACCCTGTTAAATAAAGTGATGGTCACTAATTTTCCCTGGTAAGAAAACTACAAAATAAAGCAAACAACACCCACTCCACCACTAGCCTCTTCAGTCTTAAAACACTTCCACAGAGAAAAGTTTAAAATTTTCAACAACTCTTTTCATTCCTTATTACCTAACTCTTAAAAGACATACAGAAAGGCACCCCCAGCCTTTTTATCTTTAAAACCTGAGGTATCAAGAGTCCCATATAGCGCCTGCCTATGATGCTGTGGGCATTCTTGCCTTATGCCTTTTCCTCTTTTAGACTCAAACGTGCACAAAACAAAGAGAGCAGTGTGCACTAAGAGGAGCTCCCAGGAGCATATCTGAGAACCTGCCGACACGGCTGCTTTAGGAAAGTCTATCTGTGGTACCAAAGGGCCTTGCCACTGCTCTGCCAAGCAAATTGTCACAACACACTGTGAGAAATAAAGCAAACCAACCCTCAGTTAAATCTATAGCCGCTACAATACCAACAATAAAAATCAAACTGCGGCTCCCTGACCCCCCCCCCCCACTCCCATCTTCACCCCTACCTCCTACCCCCACCCCCACCATCCCACTAGAATGACAATCATGTGAAAAATAGAATCGGAAGGATTGGCAGAGTTCTGGAAGGAAGCCAGCACGCAGGCCCTAGATGTTGGTTAGAGGTAGTAGAGGCGGTTGGACAGGGAGAGGTTCGGCTCTCTGTGGATGCTCTGGCCCACAAGGAAGGCCAGCTTATGTGCATACTGGCAGGGTGCAGGGACTCGGATGACTCCCTGTGGGGGGAAAGAGCACCAGTCACTGGGTTGAGTTGGGCAGGACTCCCAGGGTCCCTACCACAACAGGCTAAGCAGGGCAGATGGTCCTGAATGGTGACCCCGGAAAGGAGTACACTCACAGGCCAATTGTAGTACACATGGCAGAGCTTATATGTCAGTCGCTGGATGTGGTCGGGCTTCAGGCCACTGTTGTCATAGATGACATTGTAGTGTGTCGGGGACACACTCCCACTCCTCACTGCCTGGCTCACGATGAAAAAGTCATACCTAGAAAGGCAGGAAGAGTCAGGCAAGGCAGGGACACATACTTTTTATGAAGAAAAACCTTGTGATGTAAACCAACCCCATCATTCCTCCAGCCCCAGTGTGCCTGGGACGGCCAGATTAGGCTCTTCATAAGTCACTGTGGCAGTGTGCAATGAAGGCTGTGAAGGCAATACATGTCACCGTGCCAATGTCACAGAGAACACTGGCCACACTCCTGGGCCTTCTGTCCCCTGCATGCTGTAGAGAGGGAGGGGCTCACACACAAGGGCACAGCAGCAGCAGAGTAGGTGGAACCGGTTTCTTCCTGCTGCTCTCATCTTAGTAACAGCAACGTAACAAATTTAATCACTAAGAACAATGTGCTAGAGCCTGAGTCTAGAGCAACTGTGCACAGCCAGTAGAGGACCCAAGCGAAGGCCAAGGCTCAACGGCACACTCGGAAACAACTGGACACCCATCAGAGTTCTTTGTTCCCTGGCACTGAGGAATGTCAGCCAAGAGCTCAGTTGATCTGACCCTAGCGGCGGCAGAAGGACTATGACCCCACAATCCTGATGTCACCGAACTGGACAAATCAAAAATCAGAAGTGGTCTACACTGAAGTCTGCCTGGGAGAGAAGGAGAGTCAGAAATGTTCGATGATGTGCCCATTAGGAACAGATGAGCTCTACCCAAGAGAGGGAGATCCATGTGTGCAGCATCCAGACCACCACCTTCAAAGGTAGCCCTTGGCTACGGTCGCCAAGGGCCTGAGTGGCTTGTATAGCTGCAGGGTTTGAACTGCATCTGATGAGAACACATGCCTGCCACTCTCAAACTCACTTGGGTGTTGTCCCTGAGCTCATGGGCTCCCAACCCTGTCTTCTTGTCTAGTGCCCTGAACATTCAGTAACAGCAGCAGGTTTCTATGAAGGGTGAGAGAGGCCGCAGATGGAGACCAACCCTTCCTGGGTATCGGCCTCATCTGTTTGCCCCGCTGTGCTCCTCATGGGACAGAACTCTCCTCCAGAACCAATTCCACAGCCAACCTCTGAGCAAAAGAAAAGCCTAAGAAGTGTGTAATTCAAAATAAAAACCCCTATTCAATCACATAGCTGAGAAGACAGCACAAAAACCTTTTGTAGCCATTTCCATCTCTGAGGTGCCAGGGCCCACAAATGATTCAGAGGTTAGACTTTGGAGTATGCGCCTAAACTGCTCGGTTAAGCAGTGAATTTAGGTGTTCAGATGCTGGGCTGTTATCAGCAGCTCTCCCACCCGAGTCAGGGAAAGCAGGGGCACTACGGAGGTTCCCAGCCCTCACCTGAAATGCTGGAAGAACCCTCTAAAGCCTCACACTCTAGAAGAAGGGGTGGCTTAAGACTGGGTGGTGAACTGCTGTCCTCAGGGACAAAGCTCACTTCCTTGGACACCCATCCCAACCCCAGAAGAGGGCTGGTGAGGAGGTCACCAGCAATGAACATCTGTCTGCCTATATGGTTGAACCTGTGTGCTGTGACTGGCCTAGCTCCCTTTTTCTTTTCTCTCTCTCTCTTTCTCTCTCTCTCTCTCTCTCTCTCTCTCTCTCTCTCTCCTTTCTTTCTTTCCTTCTTGGAGTCAGCTGCAGGCCACAGATCTTTTGACACAGATCCTCTCGTCCCTTTGATCCCTGGAGGACTGCGTGAGGCATCACAGACCTAAAGATCTGCTAGACACAATCTGTGAATGGGGTTATATATGTAAAAGTATAGAGGCAGCTTGCAGAAGCTGTTTCTAGAGTCTGAAATGCCACACAGGAGAAAGCTCTCCAGCTTCCAGGGAGCCAGCCAGAGGGTGTTGCCTTCCAGGCTCTCAACGATGGAGTCCTGGGCTTTAGGGACTTTATGTCAGACCAGGTTAGCTGAAGAATTAAGACTTCCAAGAAACACGGTGTCAGGAACTGGATAATAAACAAGCTAGCACTGATAGTCAAGAGGACCCAGAACTCACCACTCTGGCCTGGTGACTTCCACATCGATGACTGTTCCTGGAAGAGGGTTCTGGAGTCTTCCCCCAGAATGAGCAAAAAACCTGGCATTGACGCGTTTCTTCACGACAATCACAGTCAGCCTTGGGCTAAGAACAAAGATGAACATGGCCACACTCATCATCTCACTGCATCCTGTAGGAGGTTCAGCACCTTCCCCCAGGAAAGACCAAAGGCCAGGAGTGACCTAGAGGTCACTGGTGTGCCCCATGACATGAGGCTAGTCAGGTGTGGGCATAGACTAGATCTGGTGGACCTGGTCACACCACAACACTATACCTTCAGCAGGCCTCCAAAGTACTTGGTGTTGATGCCATAATGGACATTTCCAACTCTGTGATCTGTCTAGGAGAGCTGGTTCAAGGAGCAATAATGTCTGAACTAGTAGATTCCAGAATCACTGGTTCAAAATGGATCACATTGTGGTATGTGTGTGTGTCTGTATGTGTGTATCCACAGGTCCTCTACTGTATGTCACAGGGTGTTCCATATGCAGCTCCATGTTAACACGTGTGCAATATGTTAAATTCAAACACAGAACACTAATACGCATCACCAGGAAAGACAATTTGACATTCATTCTCCTTATTTCCCTGGAATCTCAGGGATTTTATGTAGAACTCAGCAACCTATGCTCTTTGGCTATTTTGGGGCATATATACATTATCTGGATTATAGCTCATGCTAAAGGTAACCATGAGATGCCCATCCATAGCGTGTGGCTGTGGACAGTTCTCCCTAGGGGCAGTGAGTAGTCGGCTAGAAGACATCACCTCACCCTCCAACCTCTTGACATGCTCTTCTTAAATTCCTCGGGACGGTCACTTGTACATACACAATCCACATGGAAGTTATTGAATCAGGCCTCAAAATGAGGCTGCATCTAACATGATTGGCAGTCCTGATTTAGATAACATCGGTTCCTCCCAAGTTCTGACATGGCTGACTCCCATTCTCCAGCAGAGTGGGATCCTAAGAACACGCTACTCAGTAACTGTTCATTTTTCAGTGATCAGCAGCCCCTGAGACTCTGGGCATGGGGCCCACATGGCCCAGCTGGGGGCTTCTCTTCCACATCATGGTGGCAATGAGCAGGAAAATGGGCTTTACTGGAGAAGCAGGGCCCTGCCAGAAATGTCCCCACCAGCTTCCTGGGAAGCTGTGCTATTGCAAGGCCTCCCAGCTGCTTGCAGCTCTGGGTAGAACACAGAACACAGCTGAGTCCTGAGTCCATGTGCTGTGAGCCACAGGCTCTGTTTCAAATGTCTCTGCTTGCCTAGACTGGGCTCAGAGCAGGGAGCTCAGGGTGGTGTGTTGGCAGGGACTGAGGACCACAGAAAGTGTCCCACCCTGAGCAAACCACAGGAGATGAGCCATGCTGAGCTATAACTTAACCAGACCCACTTTCAGCCAACAAGAAGGCTGCTCTGGCTGCCTGCTCAGCCCTGCCTCACTCACCCTTCATTACCTTCAGCCCAATTCCTCTGAAGACTGTGTACCCTTCTCTCCTTGTCATCAAGGTGCCACAAATCTCAGAGTGGGCGGCTATGTCAGACCCATATACTTACTTGTAACCTCTCCCAACTGACTTAAGGCAGTCCAGGAACTGTGGGACCTCATAATTGACCAGGGTCTTCAGTTGCCCATCCCCCACGCCATCTCGGTACACGATGACACGGCTGGGCATATATTCATTGCATCCACTCCAAGCCCTCAGAGCGGCTGCAAAATGTGGGGGCGGTGTTGAGTTCACAATCTCTGTTGCTCCCAGCTCCCCGCCACTTTCAGGAACAGCCCAAGGGCCCCAGTCAGGACAAGGGTACACAGACCCACCTTGCAAGCACACCTTCAGCCCATCCACCAGTTCTTGTCCACGGTCCTGAAAGACGCAGCGGGAGAACCAGCTGTTGAGGAAGAAAAGCAAGATAGTGAGGACTTGGTTCTGCCAGGCTCAGTAGCTCTGGGCTCTATCTTCTTATGAAGACTCTCGCCTCTTCCCCATGTTCCCAGGAGACCTCAGCTAGGCAGGAAAGCAAGAGGCCATCTCAAGTCACCCATGGGAGTCCTAAATTCTAACTCAGCAGTGTAATTTCTTCAGCAGGTGACAAAGAGTGACCACAGGGGTCACCGGGGAGCACCTGCCCACCAGAACAAGTGCTCACTGCTCTGCTCCTGACAGGTCATGTGTCCCCTGTCCCCAAGACCAAGGGCACAGCCATTGACCTCTACATGGAGCACTTGGCCAGGCTCCAGGCTCTGCTGCTGTGGGCTACTTCCTCAGTCCACCAACATGTTGAAACTAATGTTGAAAAGCAGAGGACTGGGTGAGTCCCATTTCAGGGGCCAAGAACAGCTGGGTCGTCACGGGGCCACTGCTGCTCCCTGGCTTACCGAGTCATCCCTTCATTGATGCTGGCAACGAATCCTGCGATGGACCTCCGCCCAGCTGTAGTGTCATGGTAGCAGTCGATGCCCACAATCATTGCCAGCTTCAGCTTTAGTGAAAACAGTGTCATTTAGGTGCGGCAGGGCACTGGCAGCCGTGAGCAAGGCTCCTGTCCCTAAATGAGCACAGGACCACCCTATCTCCCAATGAAAGAGGACTCACTGGCATGTCCACCCGCCAGAGCTCGCCTCCCATCTTGCAGTTCATCTGCAGGGCGATCTTGGTGGCAATGGCCATGACTGTTTGCTGCTTGCCCAGGGTCCGGGCCACCACACATTGACTTGGGGTGGGGCAGTCTGTGCACAGGTACTTCTTGATGGCATCATATTTGTCCTTCCGATTACTTGACAACAGACAGACAACCTGAAAACAAAGCAAGCACCTCATTACAGAGAACCAGGGGTGGAAGGCCAAGAGCAAGGGGACAGATCTGAAAGCCCTGTGCTGCAGAAGACACTTGTCACTCATGTCACCAATCACCTCTGCCATCAGTGGGGCTGGAGTGACATTTCAATGTTGTTCATTTTATTCTAAGTAACAGGCACTTAGATGGGAAGTGCTGGACATAGACAAACCTGGGCCATGAAACAAAGCCCAAGCTACCTGAGACCTGAATGCAGCACATGGTCAGCATGGATGGTTCAGGGTAAACCAAGGAATACAAGTGCAATTACCTCACAAGGTGGCAGACCTTAGCTCGCAGTGCCCCTAGACCCATGGCTGTTAAACCTTAAAGCTCTGGCTTGAGAATCTTGTCAACTTCCTCGGGAAGAATGTGACAATTTTGAGGACAAGATGGAGTCCCTGACCAGAGTGTCCTCCTAACCAAACTCTGATGATCCACATTCAAGATCTGAAGTCAAATCTAGCTTGTGACTCACAACTGCAACCCCTAATTTGCACCCTGACTCTTTTCCTTATCATCTCCGGTCCCCAACAAATTAGCCTTCACCTGCTATCTCCATTTCTCTAGGGAGTATGGCAGCTATGTGGCCCAACAAGGAAATAAAGGCAAAAAGGAATAGTGATGGGGCATGGCAGGCCATTATTCAGATCTCCAAGTGCAACCTGCTCCTGCCCCTCATGGTTGTGTGGCCTCCTGAGGCAGAGAGTTTGGGACGCACCTTCTGTGCTCGTCACTGCTTCTGTGTGAGACAGACAGAAGCTTCTAGCTGGGTCTTAAGGGCACTTGCTCTGGCTTGCTGAAGGTTTAGGCTCTAGTGCAGCCGTGTTCAGTAGGCTCTGGACACGTGACTGGACACTGAGGGCTCAGACCTCATTGGTGGTTAATCTGCCTCCTGAGCCTTGCCTTAGTGACACCAAGAGACAGCGGAAATGACAAGAGCTTAGGTTGGCTGGCAGTTGGATGCTGGGGGCACCACTGAAGGTTATATCTGATTCCTTTTCTCTCTGCTCTGGGACCACCATGGTGTGATGCTCTGAGTCTCCACATCCTCCCTCCAGGGATGCTCTGCTTCACCATAGGCCAGACACAATGGAGCCAAGTGACCCTAGACAGAACCTCTGAACCATGAGCTACAGTCAACCATTTCCCTCTTGGATACGTCTCGGTGATAAGTCTGACCAACGCACAGCTAGACACACTCCCGTCAGCAGCCAGCTGCAAGCCAGCATGGTGCATCCCTACTTATGAAGATATCTTTGCCACAGCCACAGAAGACTGCATCCCCTTCCCTGGCAGACCATTCTCCTGATTGCTTTGCTCACCATGCGTGACTCACAGGCTCCCACTAAGGTACAAAGGCAGTGGGGGCCTGTGGAGCTTCCCACCACTTCTCTTGCTTCAGGTCACCAGTCATAACTTTAGGCCCAAACAGTTCCTGGCTTCACAGAATCTTCTCCTTTGGGACTTTGCTTCATTCTTGGAGACCAATGACTTTACAAGCGGTTGCCATCAAGTCCCAGGCTAATGAGATCTGCAGCGGGTGGCCCCAGGATTTGAGGATGCAGAGATCAGCAAAATGCAACAGAATGTGGGGCGTGTTCAATTGGGAAACTCAAAGAGATCTTAAATTAACCAGCCAATTTCTAAGTCCAAATATGCAGGAACCCCTCCCTCACAGGGCAGAGGATGTGGTGATTGGGGGAAACTCATCTCCCGGCTGTTTTTCCCTTGTAGCCAGTCTCCCACCATTAGCCTGTCCTGGCTTCCTGCCCGCAGAATGCCTGCGCTTCCAGGGCAGAGGACAGTAACAAGGTCACACCAGGATGGTTGCCGCTCATAGCCCTGACCCAACACTGCTGTGGTGGGCAGACTCCCCCATTCACCCTCCCTGCTTGTGAAAGCCTGGACAACTGAGCAGAGGCAGGCATGATCACAGACCGGGGTGGCTCGGCCTTCACTCAGAGTCAAATGCCTTTGCAGGAGCGCCAGGTGATGGAATCATATGATGACACGCACCGCATGCCTGAACTACGTGGCCCAAGGTGGCTGTCTACACTTCCAAGACCCAGCCAAAAGCTAGACCAGTGATGGCGTCAGAGGCGCAGGGAGTGTGAGAGAATGGGTGATGCTCTCCCCGGGGGGTGACTCAAAGCACTCTAGCCTTGCTCTTCTTCCTAGTCGCACCTCCCTCACACCACTGTGAGGACTCCCACTAGCACACATGGGACCCACTGTCACCAGCTACCTTGTCACCACTCCTCTCCTGGGTGCCATATCACACATGACAGAAAGATGGCACTCACCGGTGTCAAGGCATCCCAGCTCAGCGAAGGGGCCCGTGGCAGGACATTCTGGGCTCAGCAGCCTGTGCCCACTGACCTCACCCTGGGGTCTGCAGTCTGGCTGCTGACCTCACCCCGTGACTGCCACAATTTCTACATGGCTACACCCCAAAGTTTCTAGAACTGGAGCCTCCAAGGCAGAACACGGTCTTCCTCTCCCAGGCATCTCCTCACCTTGTGTAGGCCACACACTCACACAGGTACCAGCTCAGCAGCCTTACTGAGGTCAAATGCGTGTTTTGAGGGCTACCATCTGCAAAGGAGCTCAAAACCCCTGACCTCTGTCCCCTGAGACTCCCAGGCCCCAGCACAGCCTGCACCCAGCAGCTACTCACTATCTGGGTATCTGATGTCACCTTCTGCTGCAAGGCTCTCAGATAAGCTTCTGTTCTGTCATCCACCTCGATCCTAGAGTCAACAATAAAGATGGGTGGCACACATCCCTCAGACTATCACACAGTCAGCACCCCACACTAGTCTCAAATGGGACAAAGCACAGACACAGGAGCGGCCACTCAATGAATGGCCATGGCTAACACGCTGCACCAGCATGCTGTCTTCAGGGCCTATCCCTAGCACACTCCTGCCTGCTCTTCTCTCCCATCCAATCCCTGTGTGTTACATGAAGCCCTGGAAGATCTTAGAGCATCCGTGAGCTCACTGCATGGACATGCGTCACTCTGGAGCACGCGCACCCTTCTGCTAACTGCCAATCACTCTGCAGACTGGAGAGTCGACGGCCCTAGCCACTCACATGATTGCCTTTTTCATCTGGATGCCCATGGCCGGAGTCACTTTGAACAGGTTCTGTATCAGTGAGTTGGCTGCTTCGTAATTCCTGCGGGTATAGATCAGCAGCCAGTTATCCAGTGGCTTCACACTGATCAGCGGCGCGCCTCTTGTTTCTTTGGACCAGTCTGCAAACTGCGGGTTGTAATCAAACTAGAATAAAGGGCAGAGATGCTACTGTCAGCTGTGATGAAGCCACTGGTCCTGCACAAGCCCATCATGCATCTGGAGCCATAGACTACCACACTTCTGTTTGAATCAGAGTAATAGATCCAAAGCAGATCTCCATGTGGTAGAGGCCAGCCTGGTCTACACACTGAAATCCTATCTGGGGCAGGGAAGAAAGCTAAAACCTTTTACAGTGCAGTCAAGGCCAGGGAAAAGATTTCAGGGAAGAGCCACCAGTGGTCACCATGGCAAAGACACCAGATGCATCCAGAGGGCCCTTCCTAGACACTACACCCTTCCAAGACAAGCTCTTCATCCTTCTTCCTAAGTTTATTGAAATCTCCTCAACGGCGAAGGTGTAAAAATCACAGTTCAGGCTGGGGATGGTGGCTCAGGAGGCTTACAGCACTCAGGAGGGAGAGGCAGGCAGATCTCCAGGTGGTAGAGGCCAGCCTGGTCTACACAGTGAAATCCTATCTGGGGCGGGGAAGAAAGCTAAAACCTTTTACAGTGCAGTCAAGGCCAGGGAAAAGAGTTCAGGGAAGAGCCACCAGTGGTCACCATGGCAGTGAACACCCAGAGCTTCTAAGGTCCCCTGTGAGTGTGCTGTCCCTTCACCCGGCTGAACAGTTTCTCTCAGTCCTACCTGGGGCAGAAAGGCACAGATTGGTAGAAACAATTTAAAAGGGTAGAGATTTGTAAAGTTTTGATTTCATGAAACTATTTTTCCTTTTCCTGGAGAAAAGACATAAAAGCATTCAGCATGACTCCTGAGAGGCATGTGGCTCAGGCAGAAATGAAGTCAATCAAATGGGGCATCCCAACAGGACCTTTTGCACCCTAAGTTGTATTGCTACTTAAAAACTTCAGTGTCTCTTTTCTTTCTTTCTTTTTTAAAAACCAGGGTCTCATTATGTAACCCTGTCTGTCCTAGAACTCACTCTGAAGATCAGGCTGGCCTTGAACTCACAAAGATCAGCCTGCCTCTGCCCCTGGTTTAATTAAAAGTGTGCACCACTACTCCTGGCTCTTCAGTCCCCTTTTAGTAGATCTTTGCTTATTCCAAGGGCTGAGCTTTGGGTTCCACATGGGCTTGCAGAATGCCCCTGTGTGTGTGTGTGTGGGGGGGGTGTCTGGTGGTTTGTTTCAAGAGTTTGCAGAGAGCAAGCCTGAGGGAGGAGCAGACTGCTGTATGGTGGTCTGTCCTGATCTGATGACGTCTGCCCAGAGATCGCCCTTCCTGCCTTACCGACTTCCCACCCTGGTGGATCTTCTCGGACTGTAAGATTCTTCCTGAGAAAGACAGCAAGTTTGAGTCGAAGCTCAGGCCCCAGTCTCGAAGCTCCCTCTGCACATTGTCATCCCTGTAAGTTGAGCACAAGTACCCAGCACGGCTGAGCAGGCAGCAGCTGAACCAGCTACCCACATTCTGGTGGACAGAGTGCCACGACCATGCCTTGCAGCATTCTTCAGGGCCACCTTGGGCCTGGAACTCAAGGATTAGTTTCTCCCCACCCTCTTAGAGTCCTGATACCCAGAGTGCCACAGTTGACACAGGCAGGAAAATGTGTGTCTGAGAACCACTTCCACTTCCCTCCACTGCCTTTCTCTGGCAGGATTGGAAAGGATGCATCTGCATACGAGGGTTCATTTCCTGGCTCCCCAGGAAGCAGCTGCTACTATCAGGAACCCAGGATGGCCCTCCACAGCCCTGCCAACACAGAGGGCCTTCCAGATCCCTCCCAGACCCACAGGGAGTCCCAAGACAGAAGCTGGGAGTGCTGAGCCGGCCTACTTGTGGATGTAGTCGATGAGGCGGCCCACCTCCTGCTGCCGCTGCTCGGGGGTCAGCCGCGTGTGCACCGCCAGGTCCTTCATCACATTGAAGTCATTGCGCATTTTATCAGTCAGACCTGTGACCCAGCAGTGTGGGGAAGAGCCAGTCAGCGAGGCTGCAGAGCCCCCCAGTTGGGGCGGCTAGAGGCAAGGGGAGAGGAGAGGCAACGCTGTGCACCTGTCAGGTAGCAGAGCTCGGGGATGAGCATGGCCGGGCCAGGCAGGGTGCCTCCGGGGCCTCTCCTCCGTTTGGGCTGGCTCACCAGCACTGGCTGCTTCAAGTCGGTGATTTCCTGGTTGTACTGCTGCTCAGAAGGAAAGGAAGGTATGCGACACACCAGCCGGTGGGTGTGGTAGGGGCCTGACATGGAAGCTGAGCACCGAGCCGGCCTAGACAGTGGCAAACCATCCTGAGGGTGAACTGCATACCCCAGAAGCAGTTTGTTCTTTCCAGCAACTGAAGGTCCGGGAGCAGAAACGATGGGTCTGGCCTAGCTCGCCTAGGTGAATAAGCTCTGTAGCTAAGATATCCGGAGTGAGCTGCGGAGACTGTCCTGATCTTGGTGACAGAGAACAGACTTCTCCGGTTGCTGTCATGGTGGTCCCAGCACTGCCATCTACAGTCCCAGAAGCTGCTCATTCTATAACCATTTTTCTTTTTAAATTTGGATTAAAATTTTTTTTCCACTGACAAAAGAAATGTCATGATGTCAATAAGCCAAGCTGTACCAGTCTATTCTTAATGCCCATCCTAGGACAAAGTGTCACCAGCAGGCCATGCCATTAAAGAATTTGAGTCTTTTATCCTGTGCCCTAAAGAACCAGTCACTAGCATTTTAAAAGCTGATATTCCCCCAAACGTGGTCCTCACACATCACTGCATGTGGATGACTAGTATGGCAGGAATTTGTGGTGTCCCTCTCCCCATCTCATGGGTCTTAATTAGAGTCCTGGCTACAGGATCCAGGTAGGTAGGGCTGCAGTCTACAGATGCTGGGATGACCTCTGGCCTCTTGTCATCTGCCAGAGGCAAGCTCTGACCAGCTGGGACCTCTCTAAGAGCTGTGTACTTCAGAGCGACCAGAGAGACCCAGCTGCAGCAGAGCTGGCTGGACAACAACAAGGATCATCAGGCAAAGCTACAGAGGAAGGGGCCATGGCAAGCTGCTTGTCCCCGTTGCCCGTACCAGTCTGTCCCCATGATGTAGCGTCAAATTTGATCATTCTGCTGGTCAGAGCCACGAGGCAGGGTGCTTCAGACATGTAGGGAGTTTCTCAGTGAGGTAGACAAGACTGAGCAGGGTCTGCATGCTCCCCCACGCCACCCAGGGAGCAACCTACCTTCCTGTAGTATTCCAGGAAGCTGACCTCCGAGCCATCTGCTTTCTTGAAGGTGCTCTTTGGATTCTGGTCCCAGTCAATGTCATCCACCCTGTAGGTCTTGTTGTTATACCTGTGGGCACCCAGGACATGAACAATGGCTGGTGACAAAGGATTGGGAAAAGGGTGGGAAGCGGGAGGCACCTGTGCTTTGTACCTGACTACAGGAAAGTCAGAGCACAGGACACATCCGGCTCGCCTCTGCTCAGCTCTCTGCCTGACTCCCCCAGCCCCACTGCTCTCTAGCCAAGCCGTACTTGGTGAGGACGATCAGGCCTATGAGCTCCTTCGACACTTGCTCCTGGAACTTGTGCTCCTCTGTCTGCTGGTACAGATTGAACAAGAAGTCCAGGACGGTCTCGCTGCGGAGGACTTTGTGGCTGACGTCCGTGCAGAGCATGATGTTGTTTTCATACTGAAGGATGGAGGTGGTGAAGCCAGGCCAGATCACCAACCTGCCAACACGGGGTAGGGGTGGGGGTGTGGTTAGGGGCAGCCAGCCGCAGCCTCTGATCCCTGTGTCTGACGCACAAAGTGCTGAGCCAGTTCACTTCCAAGGACAAAGCCCTGTCCTTTGCAGGGCTTGGACAGCATTTGCCAAGTATACGGATGGACCTGACTCTACTCGTCTTTACGGTGAGCTATCTAACATCCCAGGCCACCATGTCTCAGCGCCCTCAGCTAGTGGCACTGAGGGCCAGCTGTGAGCACATGGACAGTGCTGCTGAGTGGCATGGGATTTTTTTTTTTTAATATAAGTAGTCTGGTATGAGTCTGCATCGTTCAAGCCAGGTTACAGACTCCCTTAACTCTGAGTGCCAACAGCAGGCTCTTTCTAGTTTCCAGATCATTTCAAAGTCTGCGCAGCCTGACGGGCAGTGGACTTTCTATGGCCTACAAACCTGTGATTTGGAATATCAATCGGGTCACTCGGGTTGTAATAATTCCGTCCAATTTGTTGCAAATTCATGATTTTTAAGAGCCTACGAATCAAAAGTGAGAACAGTTAGCAAGACGAATCCTAGGCACTACGTGGAGCCACATACAGTCAGGGCAGGGCTGGCAAGCTATCACCCCTAGCCAGGCCAGTCATTCCTACACTGCCTAGGAGTTAAGGATGGCTCTTAAAAGGTCTGAATGTTGGGAAAAAATATTTCATGACACAACTGAATTGCGCAGATTCCATCTTATGATACACCAGGATAGCCCACTTGCATGCCCTCTGTGGCTATGTCTAGCTGTAAAAGCAGAGGTGAAAAGCTGCCTAATGGTTCCCAGGTAGCTTTCCTTTAAAGACAAATGCACCAAGCCAGTGCATTCCCTCAGGCCCATCTCTCCCTCACATTGGGCCATGCTTCTTCCATCACTGAGCCATCTAGGAGCCTATGAAGTCAGTTATGGGCCCGAGTACTGCCCATTTAGATTGCTCCTGTCTTTTGTAGAACATGTCTCTGTGTGTGTTTTATATGTGTTGGGTATGTGCAGGTGTGTGTGCCCATACATGAGTGAGGATGGCATCAGGCACCCTGTTCTAACACTCTCTACACCTTGCTCCCTTGAGACAGGGTCTGCGGTGAACCTGGAGCTAGGCTGGCAGGTGGCCACCAGGCCGGGTGACTCCCCTGTCTTGCCCCACCCCCAGCACTGGGGCAATATGCAAATGGCCACGCCTCGCTTTTATGTGGGTGCTGGGGATTTGAACTCAGGTCCTCATGCTTGCACAGCCATCTCCCCAGCGCCTAGAATATGTCCTTATTTGGAAACTGCACTATGTGCCCTGAAAGCTCATTGCTCCCCAAGTGGTCACTACCTGGCCCAGCAGCCACCCACCCATCCTGGGGAAGGAGAAGTCGAGGTGCTTCTAACAGCTCAAACAGTATTTCAAAAGTATACTGTCAGCGGGAAAGGGGCAGAATCATGGAGGCAGATACGTTAATTTCCTGTCAGAAAACCACACTTTAAAATGACCACACAGAGCAGTTCTGCTAACATGCCCCCCCAACACACACACACACACACACACACACACACACACACACACAGAGGCCATGGTGCACGCACCAGCCAAGGCACATACCTCCTGAAGATGATGTTATAGAACTGCAGACAGGTGGGCGAGGTGGGTGGCAGCTCATTGGTCAGGGTGATGGTGATCCTCACGTGCTCCCCATTCCGGGTCTGACTGAAAACTTCTGTGACCTGAAGCCAGAGAGGTGAGAACCCAATCTTACCTCTGGGTAGAAAAGCACGCCCAGGCTCCTGGGGCCCCTGAACTAAGACAAGCCTCTCAAAGCACAGACGTGCTTCAAGCTCTCATATAGTCCTCACAGTCCTTCCATCTCTTGGGGAACTAACTCTAAGGGAAAAGTGAGTCACCAAGGACCTCTGGGAGCCCTGTTACCCCCTAACTGAGGGACCCTTTCTGAGCTTCGCTTCGGGGTGGACACCCCACCTCCCTCTGCCAGAGGAGACATTTGAAATAACCTTGTGCTGTAGTCTTTTAGGTAAAAACAGTATTGTCCCGTCGAAGGCATGACACCTTCCAATGAGGTCCTCGTGCTGGAAGAGCAGTGCAGAGCGCAGCCTGCGGGCCTCCATCAGGGGGTTGTAGTCGATGTGATACTGGTACAGGGCCCACTGCGGCCGCGAGGTCAGCCGGAAGTGGTTGGTGCTCAGCTTCACTATGATGCCCGAGGAGCCTGAGGGGCCGGTACAGGCAGTCAAGCCCACTGCCCAGTGCTATCAGCAGTGCCCCCTGAGGAGGTGCTCCCGTGAGCCCACCTGTCTTTGACTCTTTGACGTGGTCAAGGTTCTGTCTGGTGTTCACACCAAGGTCATGAAAGTCTCGGCGACGCCCTCCTCGCTCTGCCAGGGACAGCTCCTGAAAGCCAGCTGAGATCTGCAGTTCTGAGGAAAGATGAGAGCAACTCCTGCGTTACAGCAAGTGGGTCAGAATGCAGGAGCGCTCTCACAGTCTCCAGGTGAGAAATGCAGCCGGCTCTTTTTCACCTGCCATCTTGTGACCTCCTACCTCACAGAGCCATCTCTGCCCTGCCTCTGGTCACACCTTACTTTACTCTAACAGGCCAGGCGCCCAGGCTATGGTGCATGGGTTTGTTGATTGGGAAATAAGGCGTTTACATTGTAAATCTTAAGGGATCCAGGGATGCTGCGACATTTTAACACAATTCTTTATGTTGTGAAGCCCATCACCATTAAATTATTTCCATTGCTGCTTCATACATAATTTTGTATGAAGAATACTGTTATGAATCAGAGCTTTTTGGAGATAGAGGTTTGCCCAAGGGGTCGTGATTGACAGGTTGAGAACCACTGGCTTGGGTGTTTACTCTAGCCTGGGTGAAAATATGCCATGAATGTGGCAGGCAGCCTCCTGACCACCTGACCACAACCAGAAGCAGGGGCATGTACACTGCCATACTGGGTCACACTGGGCATGGAACAGTACTATCCCCTCAATTTTCACCTACTCTGAAAAGAGTCTCAAGAGTTCGAGGTTACCAAGCCATCCCATGTGCAGTGTGCATGCAGCCAGGTGCCTGAGAGCCACAGCATGCAAGGTCCACAGGACAACCTTGGCTTTGTGGTCAGCTGGTGACATTCTAGTGGGAGCTGTGGGTAAGTCTCCTGTAGTAGCGCCTACTAGTGGGCTTCCCAGAAAACCCCCTCAAAGACAAGACTTCCCACCCTCCTGGCACTTGGGCACACTTTGGCAAAGTGCCTGAGAGCTGGCATCTGGCTGTGCTGATTCTCTGCCCAGCCCCATGCATGTGAAGATGCACGAAGTCAAACCCGCAGTCGAGCTGGTCCAGCTTTGGAGGAGGTCACTACAGTCGCCGAGACAACATTCTGAAAATGGCTCATTAGCATAGAGTAGGCAAACTGAGGTCACATGTGAAGTTTGTGTAACACTCGGATGGCCTCTCATTTACAGCCTGCGTGGTGCTGGGCCCTCGTGGGAGCACCCAGCATCCTGCCTGTGGTAGCCCTTCACTCTCCTCCCACTTACCTTGTGACTTGGACGTGGCTCCTGCCACCATTCCTCTCTGTCGTCCTCGGCCAAACAAGTCCCCCTCTGTGGGGGGCTGCTGAGGTCTCGGTGGGATATACCCAGGCTGCTGCTGGCTCTGGTCATGGACAAACACAACTGAATTAATTCCCTTATGCCGCAGGCTGGGCACCAGAGAAACAATTAGACCTAAGCTAGTCCTCAGCATTCAGGAACTTAGTCATTAGCTGTGTGCTCTTTAGAAGGGACAAAGCTCCTCATCCCACAGGTCTCATCTTCCCCCTTGCACCCAGGCTACACCTCCTTGGTCTGATGGAACCCAGGGCCTCCTGCATGCTGGCCACACACTCTACTACTGAGCCCTAGGTCAAATCTTTAATTCTCTGCCACTGAGTCCACTGGCCAGACATGGAGACACTGCTGAGCTGGGAAAGGTGGGGCACTCACCGCAGCAGCCCCAACATGCTGTACCGTCTCCTGACCTCGGGCTCTGCCACGGGCCCTGGCTCGGGCTCGGCCCGTCATTTTCTGTCAGAGAGGAAATAATGATGAGTAACACTCAATGGACCCATGTGTGTTCAACCATTCCGTCACCATTAAAATATTTTAAGGTGTTTAATAAGCCCCCACATTTTGTAGGCTTGAATCTTTCCCACCGAGGACTTGCCTCATGTATGCTGGGCTAACAACATCCCAACGCCGTTTTCTTAGGGGACTCTGGGAACTAGCCACTGTGCTAGATGGCAGAGCTTAAGTGGAAATGGACTGCGGTAAAATAATTGTGGCTAGAGAGACAGCTCAGCACCTAAGAACCTGTTCTGCTCTTGCAGCAGACCTGGGCTTGCTTAGCAGAATGCACGTGGAGGTTCTGCTCTTGCA
>CAJQZJ010037421.1:2724208-2740762 GCA_907164525.1 Lophiomys imhausi
TTCTGCTCTTGCAGCGGACCTGGGCTTGCTTAGCAGAATGCACGTGGTGGTTCACAACCACTACTTCCAGGGAATCTGATGGCCTCTTTTGTCAGGTACCAGGCACACACATGGTACACATACATGCATGCAGGCATGTATCTCACACACATATATAAATCATAACAATACATAATGCAGACATAATGATCAAAACGAAATCTTAAAAAAAAAACAAGAAGATTTTGATTATTTGAGAAAACTTAGGGGCCAGTGTGTAGAGGATTACACTGTTGAGATTACAGAGCTCCATTTTTCCCAGGTGAGTCTATGAGTCACACACACCAAGTACAACCCACAACGAAGAGGGGCACTTGTAGCATATCCTCCCTTAGACCCACTGTGACCTCCAAAGACTTCCTCAGTCCTGACTGCACACTGAAAGGAACACACCCAAACCCAAGCCACTCCACCACCCGAGCCTCCCAGAGTCCTTTTCCCACATGTGCATGCCCAGCCTTGGTCTGTAAGGAGAAACCACAGGGCTGTCTCTCTCTAAACTGCTTCTATGTCTGCACCAAGAGCTCCTAGCTCTCCACAGACAGTCTCCTGTGAGCAGGAGGTTCATGGCCTATCACAGGAGAGAAGGTGAAGGGGAGGGGTCATCTGGGCCCCCAGCTCCTGAACCTTCAGCAAATCCCACGTGGGCCAGCTCTTTTCAAAGCATGTCATACATGGTTATGTCAGGTAGGGCACACCACAGCTGGTGTCAGGCCTCACGCTAAGCACGGTACTAACCACAGGTCTGTGTCAAGCACTGCCTCACGCCCTTGCCTTAAAGGAGGAAAAGTCCAGCAAGTATAACTCTCTTCCTGCCAACTTCATGACTCAAGGATGTCGCAGGTGCCTTGGCTGATGTATTTCCCTCTCTGTGAGCCGGAGGACATCTAACCCATCTTTTAAAGGCCAGGCCAACAACTGTCTCTCCTTTGCCCTTTCCCACAGCTGCTTCTACATGCCATGTGTCCCCCACCCCAACTCTACCCTGGCTCTCCTCAGCTAGGTCCTTTGCACTGGGCCCAGTGCTTGGCATGGCAGCAACTGCTACCTGACATGACATCTAAGGGCTCCTGAAAGTGCACCAGCAAGGAGCTCAACGACAGCCACCTACAGGGGATGTTCTCAGAGCTGCCTCTGACTGGCAGCATCTACAATGGAAGCTCTGAGGACAGGGAAGTGTCCTCCTTCACCATCAGCCCAGAGAACTGGCAGAGCCAGTGGTTGCGGGCTGTCTGAGCGGCATGCAGAGGTTGTTTCCATAAGAAGTCTGCCATGAGCTCACCCAGTCAGCTCAGGTGTTCAGATTGGCCTCCTTCAGTCCCACAAGTGTCCCAGTCTGTATGCTGATGTGGTCACTCCTGCAGGAAAGAGCCACATGCCTCACCAGTGAGAACAGCATAAAACACGGCTCCCATACACCCAGTGGTACAGCCATAATAGCTTAGAGACAAAGCTTGCTTCCAGCTAGCAAAACAAAAAGCTGTTGCATGGAGTGCTTAAGGATGACAAAGATGAAGCTGGGCGGTGGTGGCACATGCCTTTAATCCCAGCACTTGGGAGGCAGAGGCAGGCGGATCTTTGTGAGTTCGAGGCCAGCCTGGTCTACAAAGTGAGTCCAGGACAGCCAAGGATACACAGAGAAACCCTGTCTCGAAAAGCCAAAAAAAAAAAAAAAAAAAAAAAAAGAATGACAAAGATGCCTACTCCATGCAATGGGGGATAGTTTGGAATAAGAGAAAGCAGAAGGGAGGCTGCACTGTCCTACCTAGCATCAGACCTTACCACCAGACCCACAAAGATGGCAGTAATTCAAGGTGACAATCTTCTCCCATTTCAACGACCTTCCCCTCCAGCCATCTATAACTGGGGCATTCAAATTCCTGCCTAGGGTGCCATGTCCCCAAACTACTTCAACAATCACTCACTCCAACACCTTTACCATGCTAAGACCACCTGCTCACCATTTTGTGCTCGCCTGGCTCTCATCCCCCATAGTACCAACTCCAAGAGACAAGAGCTTTCCTTGAATTGTTTCCTTTACCCCCAGGGGTATGGACCCCCACATGGAGTTTGGATATTTGGGTAAGAAAAGACCCCAAAACTTGGTCTCAAAAGACACCTGCCCAACTGAGGGCCCACCATGTAAGCTAGCCAGCTCTGTATGTTGTAACACCAGCTGTGGTAACTGCGGGAGTTCAGATGTGAAAGGACAGGTCGCACGTGGAAAGCCAGTGCAGATACAGGTTGAGAGGGCTGGTGGCTGCAGCAGGTAGGGATACGGGCAAGGAGGCTATGATGTGCTTGGGCATGGAAGAGGTAGGGACCGGAACCATGCCCAGAATCAGGGAAAGGGGACCAGGCTCAGACATAGGAGGACATGCTGAAGAGGTCCAGGAACAAGGGACAGGTGAGATCGGGCAGGAGGAGGGATGTAGGGAGAGAAGGGGATGAGTCCTGGGAACAGGGAGAGTGGTAAACAGGTCCAGAACAATTAGAGTAGAAAGGACAAGGTCCAGACAGAGAAAGAGGTACAAATGAAGCTCTGGCAGAAAGAGACAGACAGAGGTGGGGGATCAGGCACAGGCGCAAGGACCAAGCCTAGGAACAAGTGGATCAGGCCTGGGCACAAGGTTGTGGAGGCCAAGGTACAGGTGGGCACAGTTTGGTTCCAGACCCTGAGGTGGTCCAGCAGCGTCCGGTCCTATCCTGCCCCCGTGCTCAGCACGCTTAAGCTCTGCAGCCCCTGAGCTCCTCACGCCGCCGCAGGCTTCTCGCGGGCGCCACCCGGCTGCCACCACCTCGCACTGCTGCTGCGCTAGCCGCAGCACCTGCCAACAGCCACAACTGCCAGATCCCTCCGCACCTTCACACACCGGTGTGTGCACCTCCGTGGACTTCTGGGTTAACGGCGCTGCAGACACGTGCTGCATCCTGATTGGCTGCCACACAGGTGGCGGTTTTGCATGGGGCGGGATCTCGAGGCCCCGCCCAAGCCCCACCCTCTGGTCCTTGCTCCCCGGTGAGAATCCTCCCCTCAATGGTGGCCTTCCAGCATCCTGCACAGAAAAAGTTGGGACCCCAGCCCAAATCACAAGCCAGCCCACCCTTTAGCAATGCTGAGATTTGAATTAAAGCCAGAAGGATAATCAGTCGGTTAAAATTTGCAAATTCTCGGAGTAGGTGGCTGGTCCATGCCAGCTAAGATGAGGCAGGTTCGCCACTTACTGCAGTATTACTGTAGTACAGGTTAAGAGTCACGCTGTGCCCAATCCACAGATGCAATTGGGTTGGCGTGATTAGGCGGAACCCTCTGTTCTAAGCAGTTGCACGTGATCCATTAGCAGCTGTTCCAGGTCTGTCCTGAGCTAGTTCTGTTAACAGTCTTTTGCCTCATGGAATCAACACTTACTCCAGTGAAACCAGTGGGAACATTATAAAATAGGGCCGAGCCCTCACCTCCTTCGAGCAGCACGATTTGGGATATATGATAAAGACTGATCTTTCTACATATGGCCAGCGAGCTATAGCAGGAACCTGCCAACCTAAGATTCAAGGTGTATTATGCCGAGTTAGATAAATAAAGAAGGGGCCATAGACATTTCTTCTCCAGTGTGCTCCGCATCTGTTTGGGATTTTGGATAGTTTTTGCTAGCAAAATATTTGCATATACAAAATGAGGTAATCTTAGAGTTGGCAATGAAGTCAAACAGTGAAATTCATTCAAGATTCAAGCTCACTTTAGACACAGCCTAAAGGTGATTTTTATGCCAAATTTTTAGTGCACCTGCACTCTTGGGCCATCTTGTGAGGCCAACCATGGGATTCCCTACCAGTGGCATCATGTCAGTTGTCATATGAGTTTTTGGTGTTTGGTTGGTTGGTTGGTTTGGTTTTTTTGGAGCACTTCAGACTTGGGGTTTTCAGAATAGGAATATTCAACTTGTAGACATATGGGGCTCTGTCAGGTTTGCTTATAAATTCTATTTACAAAGCAGGTGTACCATTTTACATCTATTATTAGAGAATATACTTGCCAGGAGTTGGGAGGGGCTGGCTTGATTGTTTCCCAGCCCTGTAATCTCCTGTTGAGTGAAGGGGACAGGCTAGGGTCCAGGGTTTCCCATGCTAGCCTGAGTGTAAAGAGCCATTGGAGGAATATGTCTAAAAACCAGACACATTCCTGATTCAGGAAATTTGGGGAGGAAGAAAGGATTTTATTTTAAAGAGTCAGCATGCTTTGGATATGGGGGAGCATGCCAGTTATACCAGCATCCTGGAGGTTGAGGCTGGAGGACAAGGATGGGGTGGTGGGGGCAAAAATAGTCTGGTGTATGTAGAGAAAGGGGGAAAAAAAGCCAATCTCATTCCCCCTTAGAAAGTTAATGAGACCCAAGCAGTGGTGGCGCAGCTTTAATCCCAGCACTCAGGAGGCAGAGGCAGACCGATCTCTGAGTCTGAGCCCAGCCTGGTCTCTAGAGGGAGTTCCAGGGCTACACATAGAAACCCTGTCTTGAAAAACAACAGTTAATGAAAAATGCCCAGACACCTGGAGCAAACGGCAGTCGGTAGTTTCGTAGTGGCCAATGTTTTGTTGCTGCTGCCGTTGTTTTTGAGATAGGTCTCTCTGGTTCTGAATTCACTATGTAAGCCAGGTCGGCCTCAAACTTGCAACAGTGAGATGATCCTTCTGCCCCTGCCGCCAAAATGCTGGGAGTATAGGCCTGGGCCAGCCTACCCGGTGCTTTCCCTTTTTGTCTGTTGGCTTACTTGCTTGTCTTGCTTTGTTGTTGTTTTGTTTTGTTTTGTTGGTTTTTGGTGTTTCAAGACAGGGTTTCTCTGGGAAGCCCTGGTTGTCCTGGACTCACTTTGTAGAACAGACTAGTCCTTGAACTCACAGAGATCCACCTGCCTCTGCCTGAGTGCTGGGATTAAAGGCGTGCGCCGCTACGCCTGCCCTTTTTAAGCACTAGAAGTTATAATTTGAAAAGCATCTCAAACAACTTTTCCATAGGTGCCAAGCAAGCTGTTCCACAAGGGCACCAGTAGATGGTGTAATAAAACAAGAAACTGATACTTATCGTTCGTCCAGGAACAATCTGGTTCAATCCGGTCCTGAATGGACAGCGGTGGAAGGAAGCTATAAGAGCAACCCTGTGGAGTATGGACTAGTACAACTGTACCTTCACACGTATGACAGCCTGCACCTGTAATCTCAACACTTGGAAGGCTAAGGCAAGAGGATTGGCGGTTCCAGGCAAGCCTGGGGCTACATAGCAAAATATCTACAACCAACAACAAACAAAAATCAGGAAACAAGTCTGGCAACTTTAATCCCAGTACCTGGGAGGCAGGGGCAAGTGGATCTCTTTGAGTCCAAGGCCAGCCCGGTCTATGTCGTGGCTTCCAGGTCCAAAACAATAATGACAACAAAACGAATTCTTGTTCTAGGAGCTGACAAGGAGAGGGGTGTCATTCCTGTGAGTGCAAGAAGTGGGCTGGCTGGGGGTGTATGGCAGGATACCACTATGTTCAAGTCCTTCAGGGATACTGAGTGTCTGCAAGCCATTTGCAGGTATCCTGCATAGACCAAGCTCCAAGGTCAGAGTAGGTATATATAGATCATGTTTCAGGATCTGTCTATGATTGTCACAGCAGGAACAACCTGCGCAGGAGGGTCATGACACACTCTAATCCAACCAGCCCTCCTGTGGCAGTTTGAATGAGAAATGGCCCCCAAAGGCTCAGATGTTTGAACACTTGGTCCCCAGTGGGCCCTGCTTAAAGGGGTTATGGAACCTCTAGTAAGAGGAAATACATCACCAGAGGTAAGTTGTAAGAGTTCAATGCCTTGACCTACTTTCTATTCCTTCTCTCCACCTCTTTCCCTCCCTCTTCCCCTCCTCCCCTGCTTCCTATGGATGGATAATAGGATCTCTCCATTTCTTGCTCCTGCTGCTGTGCCATCCCTGCCATGATAGGGTCTATCACTCTGGAGCTGTAAGCCAAAGTAAACCCTTTCCTTCTCTAAGTTGCTTTTGATTGATTCATGGTAATTTATCATAGCAAACGAAAACTAAACACATACCTTGTCACCTGTGAGCTCTGAATCTACGAATGCAACCAACCTTGGACAGATCGCATTCGAGAACTTCTGTTTTCTTCCATGTTGTTACTCCATGATCATACAGTGCAACTGGTCACATAGAATCACATTGTAATATCTACCCTAAATTATCCATAGATGAACTACTGTCCCATAAGGCATGCAGGACACCATTCCTACAAGAGCCTGAGAATCTGAGGATTTTAATATTCACAAAGAGTTTCGGAACCAAACCCCTTTGGCTACTAAGGGACCATTGTATTATTAAGGCTTAATCTTGGACCTGAGGTGTACTTCAATGATACAATGCTTGCTCAGGATGTGAGAGACTCTGGGTTCCATCTCTAACATCACATGCTCACTTGTACATGGGCACACACCCAAGGTAGGGTGCTTCATTTTCTCTCTTTGTTTAGAAAAAAATAGTTTTAGTCATATGTCCTACCTGTACCTACTTCTGCTTTGTACACCCCCAACTGGGCATTTCTGCCAAAACCAAAACGGGACAGGCTTCAGTCAGGTAGAATGATAGAATGACCACTGAAGAATCCACACATATGGAGCTCAAGCTAGGCACAGTCTTCCGGACTACCACACTAAGGCTGTTGGAGATCATGGCATAATGAGTCATCCTGAGAATGGAGGGGATGGTAAGCTGAACCTCTAAGCTCGATGATTCTCCAAGCAGAAAAGAAACTGAGCAAATGTGGCTATGTGCTAATGTACCAGCTTGCTCCATAGTATGAATCCAGCATGTCAGGGCTGGACCACAGAGTGTATTTCCAGCAGATTCTAGGAGATGCTAAAGGTGCAGGAACCCTACCATGAGAAACCCTGCCTTGGTATATCAGGCGTTTAAGACAGGTAAAAGTCTGGGGAGGGGTTGGAGGTCATCCCAGGATGGATGAATAGCAGAGATGGAAGAATACCTTAGCCACTGGAGGTACAGGGCTACAACTAGGATGGAGAATGAGTTGCCTATCAAGAGATCCATGGACTTAAACTGATATTTTTCACAGATATATGTGAATTTTATCACAGTCATGAATGCTATGAGGCTGTTACAAATATTTCCTTAAATATTTTTCACAGATATATGTGAATTTTATCAGTCATGAATGCAATGAGGCTTTTACAAATATTTCCTTAAATGTGGCCCCACTGATGACAAACCTTTTTAATTATCCAATGTATTTATTAATATCTAAATGCCCTTATAATATAAACACCTACCTAACTACTAGCCCTAAAAATGACTACAATCCCTGTTATCTACGACTAAACCTATTAATAACTATAAGAACTATTATCTAACAACTAATCCTAACCTTTTAGAAGGATACAGTCCCTGGGGCAGGTCCTCAGTCCTCAGGAACACCTCAGGAATAGATCCTTGAAGGGACTTAGTCAACAGTCTTTCTTCAGGAATATCTCAGACGTTGGTCCTTTACGGTAAATTAGCTATGCAGCTTCACCTTAAATGAGGCTTAAGGCTTTTCACTCTGGAAGGCCTCAGCCGTCCCATAAGCCAACTTATTCAGTTTGTATTAGCTACTCAGCCGCTCTGCCTCAGTCTTTGAGGCTGACCACAGTTCCGTTCAGGCCACTGTTTGAATTGGTTGAACCCCTCTAGGCAAAAGCTGTGCCACACGGTTTAGTCCTTGGCCTTTTGCTGCTTTGCTGAGACCTTCTCTGCTCACCAGCTTCTTTCTGCCTCAGGGAGAGCTGGCTGTAATTTACAGCTCTGTTTGAGATCGGTCTTTCAGTCCATCAGCATTTTCTTCAACAAATGATACAAACTGTTTGATATAGGCTCTCTAGCATCGGGGAACTCTCTGGCACCCCCCCTTCCTCCCACTTTGTCCTTAAATAGGGCCTTTCCTTGTTTCACCTGCTTCAGCCTAATCTGGGCTCTGCCCACTTAGCAGGTGAAAACAATGCCAGGCCATAAACCTTGTTTTTAGTCTATATGCTGATAGGCTAATTGCTCACAGCCAAGTTGATCTTCATGCCCGGATTAAAAGATTGTTGTCAGAAACCCCTAGATATTTACTAAATCTAATTTATATTAATCTAACTCCCCTTATACCCCATTCTTATTATTCCTCTCATTTTTTTTTTTTTTTTTTTTTTGTGCCAGCCACTCTTCCTTACTGGAGACTTGATATTTCAAATTAAGGGAATACACTCTTACAAACTAAGTTGATGTGAGTTCAGCATTAGATTTCTACATTGGTTACTTTTCCATTGCTGTGACAGGACAGCATAACCAAAAATAACTTAAAGGGTTCATTCTGGCTTTTGGTTTCAGAGAGAAAGAGTCTCCTCGTGAAGGGGAAGACATGGTACCAGGAGCAGGGAACTGGCTGATTACATGTTTATCTGCCTGCAGGAAGCAGGGAGAGAACAGAAAGTAAGACACTGTTGGACTATAAACTCTCAAAGCTCACCCCCAGTGACATACTTCCTCCAACAAGGCTCCACCTCCTAAAGATCACACAACCTTTCCAGACAGTGCCACCTACTGGAGACAATGTGTTCGAGCACATGAGCCTGTGGGAGACATTTCCCATTCAAATCACAGTACCGATTAGTGCAGTTCAAATTTGGCTTTCACTAAATCCACCTTTTTAAGGGTGACTCTGCCCATCAGCCCCTGAGGAAAAAGAATTAATTATGAAAGGCAAATGTCAGGAGAACAGGCTGTGTGGCAACAACAGAAATACCCAGTTCTGTGGGTATTATGTAATTAAGCGTAAGTTATGGTACACACCATAGCAATTTTCAGTCATTAAAAAGCTACATGTAGGTGTGTGTTTATTATCATAAGACAGTGCACAGGTAAGCAATTGCAAATTGCTTTGTGTTGAGTGACCTCTCTGGGAAGCCTCTCTCTTCAATCTTTCTTCACCTCCAATCAGGGGACCACTCCATTCCTCCCTCTTCTTTCTTGCCTTCTTTTTGGACCATCTTCTTTTCCTCTCTTGCATCTCCCTTTGGCATGAATATATGCATATATGCACATTGCGTATGACTCTGTAGATTTGGATTGAGGCAATAGCGGTCATTTTTGCTGCTCACACTGTGCAATTTTAAACTTGGAGCCCATTTCCACTTTAAAGCCAGTACCCCAGAACACAGACATCAGCTATGGTGCATCAGAGGCTTGTGTATCACGTTCACTGTAAACATTGTGACCGTGTCTCACCAAAGTCAAGCTCCTGGTAAGCCCAGGAAGCAAGACATTCAGCACACTGAGGCTGAGCTTCCAAAGAGGTACATGCCTATAATGTAAGAGCTGGGCCTGTAGCACTCAGCAGGTAGGGGCAGGAAGATCCTGAGTTCTTCATTAACCTGAAGCTATAGTATTAAGTTCAAGGTCAGTACCCCCACCCCTGCAAGATACATGAGACCTGTCTCAAAGTAAAAAATAAAAGAAAATAGGGGCAATTGGGGGGGGCACAGACAGAAATTCACTGAAGGTATGGAGACGGAGGCAAGATCGAATAACACAGCTGCAAACCAAGGCACACCAAGGGTGACCAAGGGCCACTACAAGCCAGAAGTGAGGCCTGGGATAGATTTTCCCATCAAACCTCAAGAGGAACCAGCATTGCCCACACTTCCAGCCTGTGGAACCCAGGGATACACACTCCCATTGGGTAAGGTAAGGTTGGCAAAGTTTATCCTGACAGGCCAGAGGTCTGAATATGGGATGCTTAGTATTCTCTCACAGACAAAGAGGTTTGCAGGTGCTTGCTTTGGGTCACGTAGCACTTGGGAGGGCCAGGATGTGGCCCAAAGCAGTAGGAAGCCTCTCCTGAACACGGATGCAGGCTGGTGGCCAGGAGCACCTGAGGGTGAATGGCTGCACTTGTCCATGAGGGTCCCAGGGGTGGAGACAAGCAGGCTGAGTCACTGGTTTAGGGAAGAAGCAAGAGTGATGAAGGGCTAGGTGGAAGTACAAATAAGGAAGACTATATAGAGCTCAGAACACACCAAGCCTTGAAAACCACTCAGTTTAGACACTCAGAAAAAAAAAAAAAAAAAACGGAAATGACCACAGTGTGATTTCTTTTCCAGTGCCAGCCTAATCCACCTTCCTGAACAGTTCGAGAAAGAAAACCAAGAAACACAATAACGAAACACTAGAAAAAAAAAAAAATCAGGCTCAGATCCATAGTGCTTAGATGATGCACCATGGTCAATGAAGTTTACTTTGGTAATGTGGGGCGGCTCAGTTTCAGATACTAATTGACAGAGCTCATCAAGTGAATCTGCTAAAGGGAAGGCCACAGGATGGCTGGATGAGGACCTGGAGCTATTTGACAAGACACAGAAAGCTGGCCATGGAAGAACAGCTCCAACTGGGGAAGGACAGTCAGTTTACCCAGACAGTGAAAAGGGAGACGACAGGGAAAAGGATACTACTGCTTGTTAGTTGGAATCCAGACTGTGGGCATCTTTGTTCAGGTCTGATGGTCTAGCTAGTGAATGAATACAAGAACCAACATTGTGAGGGCAAATGCCGAAAAGGAAGACAGTAAATTAAACTAAACAGTGAACACTTAAAGCTTTACTGATGGTGATGGGATCGGGTAGGTGAATAAGTATCCATTCCTGGGAAAGGCTGGGGATACTGAAGACAGAATTCAGTCAGGTGAACTGGTTCTAACTCACAGACAGAAGGACGGGGGAGCAGGGATGCTCAACAGTGCACTCAGATCACCTGGCTCCCCTTGACCCCAACTCTGACCTTACCTGAGGCCAATCCGCCTGAGTGTCAGGTTTCGGTCTGAACAAGCCTCTCTCTCTCTCTCTTTCTCTGCCATGTACCTGGCTACTGGTGGTGGCCCACACCTGTACCCAAAGGAGTTTCCTGCTGGACCGGTGTCTGAGAATCCCCCTGACCTAAGGCAGACCAGGGTTTCCTTGTCCCACCGAGCACTGTAAAGACGTCTCCCATGAATTCGGAGCAGAGCTGTGTGCCCCCACATCTAGGGTGCCCTGTGTTTGGTAGTTAATCTTTTATCCCTTGTATTAGCATTCTCTGTTTACACTGATCTATTATATAGGCCCTGTGTCATGCATGACTGGACCCAGACTAATATAGCAGGTGGCCATTTCTGAAGAAGGGCATAAGGGAAAAACTTGTGGCACAAATTATATATGTGCGTGCACACAATACACTTAAATAAAGTGCAATTAGAACCTGAAACCAAACTGTGTGCATATATAAACTATACACATGCAATCATTAGGGCAAAGGTTACTGGCAAGGATCAAATAGAACAAGACAGTAAGAGTGAGACCAATTAATAAACATACATTTCAAATCAGAGGTAGAGGCCAAAGAATTTTCAGACAACTAGATGGCCACCGAGGACAAAATTAGTTCGTCAAAATTTCTTATTTATAACTTCATCTAGAATGTACATCTAAGGTGGTTTAAAGAGGTAAAAGCAAGAACAAACACAGAGGCTGGAGAGGTTAAGAGCACTGGCTGCCCTTGGAGAGGACATGGCTTCAATTCTGGGCACCCACGTGGTAACTCACAACCATCTGTAACTCTGGAGGATCTAGCACTCTAGCACCCTCTTCTGGCCTCCATGAGCTTTGCATACACATGAGAAACATACGCACAGACAAAGCAGACATATATGTAAAATAAAATACACAAATCTCTAAATCTCTGGTGACAAGTCCCTCTCATGTTGAAGAAAGAAGGCTGGAGAGATGGCTCAGTGCTTAAGAGTGACAGCTATGTAATTCTGGGGACCAGAGTTCACATCCTAGTACCCCCATACAAGTCAGGTATCCTGCAAATGCTTCTAACTCCAACTCTGAGGGATCCGATGCCCTTCTGTCCACCCATTGACATGGATACTTACACACACACACACACACACACACACACACACACACACAAATAAATCTTAAGAAGACAAAAAAAGGACGATTCATTAAAGACTATTAAGGGAAAGCCCCATGAGCATGACTGCACACACATTTTTAACTTTTCCATCTCCTCATGAGTCTCAAAAGCAAACACAGAACATAAATGACAAACTAGGAGCATTGCTCCTGGAAAAGGTTGATTTCAAAATAGGAAGACTTCCTGCCACTCTAGTCAACACCTCTAAAGTGCTCCGTGAATAAATGGGTGGGGCCGATCGTCACACATGACTGGAAATAAATGTGTGTGCGTGTGTGTGGTGCCACTCAGCATGAGACAGAGTAGAATGATGTCATCAGAACTTCTTACTTCATCGCGAAGTCTAAGAGCCAACACGACGGCCCAGCAGGAAAAGGCGCTCGGCGTGCAAGTCCAATGATTGGAGTTCAACTCTTGAAACGCTGTGTACAGGTGGAAGGTGAAAAATCAACTTCTGAAAATTGTCCTCTGTCGTCTGCATGCGCGTGCGCACGTGCAATCATAACTAAGAATTTAAAACAAGAGGGCAGCAGCACGTTGGCAGGACGCAGACAAGCGCCATCTTTCTGTGGGACCGGTTGATGACCCGCGTGAATGTTCTTCAAGATGTGGGACCTTGGACATCTGAATTCTCTTACGAAGAATTCAGAGAGAGGAGATGGTCGGAAGGGAGCGCTGAGGTCTGAAACAAGGATGCGCAGAGTGGTGTCCCTGATGGCACTGAAAAATCTCGAATGAATCTGATGCCAAATATACGTGATTAGCTAAGCAGCTGTTAATAGCCTCGCAGTGTGAATCTATGCACTAATTATTGGTAGTCACACAAGAATCTTTGACAGCATGTGAAAACGCTCCTGTTATATTTTAAAGGAAAGAAAGCTAAGCTCCCCTTATGCACACAAATCACACACCCTTACAAGGTACAGATTCCCACTTATTTAAGGGACCGGGGTCCAACAGTCAGTGTAGATGGAGCAGAAAGAGCATCTGAGTCTATGGTTTTGAGCTCGTCTCTTAAATGGCTTTTCTGGTGAGGTGATGTCAGCGCAGCAGAGGTTACCCTCTTGCCTATGCCCCATGTAGGGGCACAGACCTGAGTCCCAATTTCCTCAGAAATGACAGCCCCCCCCCCGCCCCTCCTAGAATGGGCACGTTCCTATCTCTGGCAGCCAGGCCTCGCAGCCAGGATCACAGGGTGCCTGTCTTTCCAGGCCTCAATGAGCGTGGCGGGATGCAACAGTGCATGCATGGGTTTTCGGATTGGTCCCTCAGAGGAATATTATCAAACGGGACACCAGCCGTGCTTGGTAATCAAACCACCAGGCACGGTAGGGAGATAGCAGCCTGGGCAAGAGAGACCCTGGAGACTAGGGGCACTGCAGGAAGGAAGATCGGCAGGCTGGCTGACTTAGTGGGGATAGCTATCCTTCAGCACTCCTGGTTTTAAAGGGAATTTTAATTTAGCTGTGTGACTAGAGTATGCAGCATGGCCCCACAGATCCCCTTTTTGCTGGTGTGTAGATAAAATGCAAAAGCCACTCACCCCAGCCAAGATCACCTTTGTCCCTTGTACGGAGCAAAGCAGCTGCAATCTCTGACTCTTCTTATCAGAGGCCCAGTGGGAGAACGGATCCCCTTTAGGTGGCTGGGTGGTTGTCTTTTAAAAAGGGTTCCCCCCACAGAGGTCAGAGAGACAGCAAGGGGAGCTGAGCATGTGGGGACAAATGACAATGGGTTTGTCATTGTCCCCAGGTCTGGGGGAGAAGAGGAGGGTATGAGCTGACTCAGCAGGTCACAGTCAGACCTTGTGGGTGCCACAGCTGAAAGGGGGTGGGAGAAATGTCTCCTCCATGGGTTTTTTCCCCTGATTCCAGCTGCTACCTAGAATGGATAGCCACAGCTGGAATCCATTCTGCAAAGGAGCCTGGTTGGGTTCTGATTGTGAGACTCCTCCCCCTTTCATCCATGCCTACACACAACCTCAGGGTGGCCTTACTCAGAAATCATCCTCATGGGTATAATGAGTAACAGCTGCCCTCAGACAGGCCCTGAAGCCGATGGCCAGTGATTTAAAAGGAAAAGTCACAGAGAGACCATATGCAGACGAGAAGAAGGTTGAAACATGGAAACCTATGGAAGAGGGACACACCCTCCCCAACACCCTTCAAAGAGCAAGAAAAACCCAAAAGTTTCCCAGAGCCTTTGCTGATACCATGGTCTCACATGTCCCACCCCCCGCACCTCCCCCCACCTCCGCATCGAGTTGTGGCAGGGTGAATTTCTGCTATTCAAAGCTTCCTAGTGTGGGGTCATTTGTCACACTCACCTTAGGATTGGATACAACTGCTCCATCCACCTCCCAGGACCTGGAGTGGGACACACGGAAGAGTGGGCACTCCAGGGAGTCAGACGATAACATGCACAGCTATTCTGTATGAGCAGCAAACAGCTTCCTACAGCAGGTTATCTCCAACCAGCTGCAGGGAAAGAAGCTCACGGATGAGGACGCTTGAGGGTGAAGCCCAGGTAGAAACTTGCATCGTTATACTGAAGAATGCTACAACAGTGCGGGGAACTAATCTTTCCCATACAAAGTGAGCAGCAACCCCACAATCCACAGAATGGAGGTATAACCCAACCATGCACCTCAACATGTTGAACGTAACAACGGACATCAAACTGGAGCAAAGACACCAACTAAGGACTAAAGATGTGGACCTCGTGGCCTTGGATTGCATCCTGGTTTATTACATACAACACAGAGAGCACGGAGATAAGAAACAAGACAAAGTGAATCCCACCAAAGTTGAAAAAAAAATCGGTGCTTCAAAATATACTATTAAAGAGCTAGAAAGTAAGTTCTCGGAATCCAAGGATGTGTTTTGAAGTCACGCATGAGACAGGAGACTTGGACCTGACCTCTGTATTTCTGAACTCAATCCTAGCAAAGAGCAGTTGCACACAGCTATTGAAAATGGGCAGAGGTCTGAACAGATGTCTCTGAAAGGCCAAGAAACCTAATTAGTCATTAAGAAGTACATACAGAAATCAAAATAAATAAGAGGCTGGGGAGATGGCTCCGTGTGTAAGAGCACTTGCTGTGCAATCACGAAGACGCAAGTTCAAATCCCTAGTGCACACAAAGCCTCCTGCTTTGGGTCATTCGTCACACTAGCCTTAGGATCTGAAGGAACCTCCCAGAAGGTGGAGTGGGCAGGAAGGAGGTTCACAGACAATAGTACAGCCTCCTTGCAAGGAACATGATTGTGAAATGGGGTGGCTTTGCTGGGAGACGGTTCATTTGTTCATCCGAAACTTGAAGCATGGAGTTGCCAGGAGACCCAGAAGTTAGACCTGCAGCTCCACATCTCAGGGAACTGAAAGTGTTTTGGCTACTGAAAGGCTTGTACTTAAATGTCTTTCATTTCTATTAAGTGCAAACCACCCGTACATTCATCAATGGACAAGAGGCCACACAACATGTCGTATGGTGAAATGGAGCATTATTCAGCCAGGCAAAGGAATGTATTATGCATGCCACAAGGTGGGTGAACTTTGAAAACCTCAGGCTGAGTGGAAGAAGCCAGGCACAGTAGACCACAGGTAGCCAAGCGCGTTTCAGAGGCAAGCCAGTCCTGTGGCAAATGTCTGGGGAAGGTAAAATGTGTAGTGATTGCTTCACCATGTTCACATGTGCACATACATGCCGACACACACACACACACAATAAATAACAAACAAATTAAAACTAAATTATATATAAAATAAAGATTTGATAACAGGGCTGAAGAGATGGCTGAACAGCTCAGCTACTGTTCTTGTAGAGTACCTGGTGTCAATTGTAAAACCCACATAGTGGCTCACAACCTCCATACTGTTAGGGTACTGTATGCATGAAGTAGGCAGACACACAGAAGGACAGACAGACAGGCAGACACAGAGATAGATAGAAACTTACATAAAATAATTTTTATAAAGGATTTGATTTGATGTTCTATATAAAAGGATTATCCGTCTCTGTAGACAGGTACTTATCAAAATAGCTAAATTAGAAAGGAAACCTCTACAGGCCTCATGAGGGCACGCCTCACTTTTGAGCAGAGAACAGTCACCATGATGAGACTGCTTCTTCTCCCAAGCTGGGACACACTTGTTCAGTTCATCATGGTAATTAAAATTTGAAAATATCTGTGGGTGGTTTTTGGCTAAGACTATATCGTATCTTTCCAAGCCTCAGTCAGCAGCTGTATTTGCTGATTCAGTAGTTGGACTTTGGTACTTACAAGTCCCAGGAGCAGGTAGCAGGTGCCCATCTAAGGTTCTATCTGCCATTCACATTGTAGAGTACTATGGCCTCAATGAGAAGGGGGGCAGTGACCTTCCAGAGTAGGCATGGCCTCTGTGGGAACAGACATTCTTTCTTTCCTTCCTTCCTTCCTTCCTTCCTTCCTTCCTTCCTTCCTTCCTTCCTTCCTTC
>CAJQZJ010037421.1:2752064-2779235 GCA_907164525.1 Lophiomys imhausi
CACACACACACATTCACACATACACACACACACCACACACACACACACACCACACACATACACACACACGCTCTCACACACATACACACACAACACACACACATACACACACACTCACACACAACACACATACACACACAACTCACACACAATACACACACTCACATACACACACAACAGCCAGCCACCTGCTGGGTGAAGGCAAGTGTTAAAGAGTCACAGGCAGCCAGAAAATGCCGCAAGGAGAAGGGCAATGTCCCGACAGTTGGCTGAACCCAATGTGTAGCGATGTGGGTGGGCCTCTTGGAGAGTGAGTAGGTGGGCTCTGGTGATCTCAGCGGCCACACCTAACTCTCACGGAGCCAGAGAAGGCAGTTCACTGAATGATGACCAGCGGTTTTAGCGAACCTGAAGCAAACAGAACAGAAAATAATGCAGCGTGCACAGAACCTACAGATACAGTCATCACGTGAGAGCTTTTCTGGCCATGCACCATAATCATAAAGCTTTGCAAAGGGGTGGTTTGGCTGAGTGTTGATGACGGAAGCAAGGACAGGGATCGGGCATGAAGGGACCGGCATCCCCAACCCCCCACCCGTGCAGTGGCTAGCCACTATGTTGCAGAGCTACCGGAGGCCAGCGTGGTCAGAGGATACAGGACAAGGAGGTGTCTGGAGAATTCCGTCCTTGGGGAGACAAATATTACCTCACTTCCCTCCCCCATAAAGTCCTAACGATAACTAAGTACCATCCCACCAAAGTTCATCCCTGGAAAACCAATGAGTTTATTCACCGGGCTTCAATGAGGACTTACTGACAGGAATGTGGGCACCCCTAAAGCAGCCACAGTGTTAAGCCTGCACCCAGTATAGATAATGGCTCCCCCATACTGCATAGATGGAGCAGACACACACCCCTCAGTTAACTCCCCCTAGCCTGTAAATCCTAACACCTCCTAAGACCTGAAGTCTGCAGTAGATAAGGGCAGAGTCATATATGAATGGCTGAGAGGAGCAGCTGGAATCTTAGGTGAGGGTCCAGTGACATTCTCTAAGAGAATAACAACTGTCAACAAGCCTATGCAGCATGGCCTCTTGCAAGCAGGCACAGCTGATGTGAAGATAGAGGCTGTCTTGCTCTGAGAGCCATGTCCCATACCTCAGGGATGCCACAGCATTGTCCCAGATGAACCTGTGTGGGCACAGTGGAGTCAGGGAGACATGAATGTCACACCACTGTCCCAGATGAGCCCGTATGGGCACAGTGGGGCAGGTGAAGGTGGGAAAGCCAAGGACTGTGTACATTTGCAAGGGAGCTCACTGAAGACTGTGGAAACAAGAGTGGTTCCCAGCTTCTAGAAGCCAAGGAGAAAGGTAAGAGCAAGCAGTTAAGAAATGAAGACTACAGCCAGGTTGAAATACAGACAAGTCTTTCTCTTTACGCCAGTAAACTCCCACTTCCTAAAGGTAGGAGATGGCTCCTTCGGTAAAGTGCTTGCCACTCAGGCATGAGTTTGATTCCCCAGAACCAGTGTAAGAAACCAGGCATGGTAGTGTACACTGGCAATCCCGAGTAGGGCAAACAGAGATAGGAGAAGCCCCATGGCTCCCTGGCTGGCTAGTCTTAGCTATCTGTTGAACCCTAGGCCAATCAGATGTTGTCTTAAAAAGCAAGGTGAATGTCTACTGAGGAACAACACCCAACATTGTCATCTGGCCTCTATACACACGTGATGGTCTCATCTCTATGGAATGTGTACACGCTTTATTTTTGGCATCATCCTCCAAGCAACACAGCGCAAGTGTCTCTGGGGTTCTTATCTTTGCGTCAGGTGTTAGATGGGACATAGAGACAGGAACATCGGTGACAGTAGTGTGGTCTAGAGACCAGACTGGCCAGAACGAAGCAGAGCTGAATTTTAAGTAAGAAAGGATTGTAACTCAGGTTTAAAGCATGGAAATTAATTTTTTAAAAGGGGGTTCATTCAGGGGAAGGATAAGATGTACGGTAACAGACCAGTGGGAAACTATCCTGCCCCTGGCCTGTCCCCCATGCTGGGACTTGGAAATCCACACTCCTGTGTCTCGGGGTTAATGGTTAAGCAATATTTCCTGTTGTACTGTACTTTTCCACTAGCTCACACTGCACATGCTCCAAAAACCCTCTAACGCCCACCCTCTCCAGCCAGCCAGCCTGCTGCTGTCTCTGTTTCAGCTCCGAGGCAGCCACCGTTCTGTGTTTCTCCATAGTAAATCTCTTGTGTGAGGTTTGTGGTGGGGCATGACACTATGATATTCCTTGGCTCCTGATTGCTAAGATACATTGCACTGGAAACCCTTCCATGAGATGCACCCAAAGGTGGCTATGGGCTCGTCAAGTTCCCCTACGTGCAGCTGCAAAGAGGATTCTACAAGCTTTGGGAATTACAGAATTCAAAGGGTTTCTAAAGCCTCTCCCCTGAGAGATATAAGAGATATAGGATGATTCTGGAAATATGTCGGATAGAATTGGAGTCTGATAAGGTAAAACCATAGTGCTCAAGGGTCTTTGATGAGGTTAATACATCTTTCATGGGGCTGGAGTACTACATGAGTACTACACACATGTGACATGTACTCACACAAACACATATGCATATGCATATATAAAAATAATCCTTTGAAAGGATAACAAAATAGCAATGGGTGCCAGTTAAGGCCGTGGAGTACATGACAAAGTGTGGCTTTTCTCTCTTCCCAGATATAAATCTGGATTTCCCCAGGAATCTCAGTAGAACCCCTATTTACAAAGGAAGATAATATCTTTTTAAAAATTTTTATTTATGTGTATGAGTGTTTCGTCTGCATGGATGCATGTGTACCATGTATATACCTGGTGCATGAGGAGGCCAGAGGAGGGGTCAAATATCCTGGAAGTGGAGTTTCGAAGTTTGTGAGCTGGCAACAAGGGTGCTGGGAACTGAATTCAGATCCTCAGCAAAAGTGGTCAGTGCTCTGAATCACTGAGCCCCTTGTTTATGTATTTTTAATTTTTTTAATCTGTATTTTTTATTTTATGTATGAAAAGGTGAAACACTTTTCACCTGCATGTAGGTCTGTTTATGTACCATGAGTATGCAGTGCCCATGGAGGCTAGAAGAGGGCCTTAGATTCCAACCTGGAACAGGAGTAACAGATGGTTTTGAGCCATTAATATGGTTGCTGGGGACTGAACTCAGGTCCTCTGGAAGAGTAACCAGTGCTCTTAACCACTGCGCCATCCCTTCAGCCCCTCCAGCCCCTTGCTTTAAAGTTCTTCTTTGAAACATCTCCATATGAAAGGAATATTTTTCCATGTTGACAAACTTTGCAGCAAATTCTGTTAATTTTGCCAGAATCTTGATCCTCTGGTGGCTTCAACCAGATCCCAGGTGAGAGCTCCTGCCCCACATCCCCTTGGTTTTCTGTCTTTCTGCCCTGTCTGAAGAAGTGACTCAGGAAGGCCGAAGACTCTGGACATATGACAGGATTCTACATGGGGGAAGGGGTCAGAGCATCAGAAGTCTGTAGGCACAGCTAAGGGACTGCAGGAAGCGCTGTGTATAACTGACGATGAATAATAACATTTGCCAAGGTGGATAGGTGGAACACATGGGAGGATCCACACTGAAGTAACCCGATTCTTTATAATGTTTGCACGTGGTTTGTCTCTCTGTCTCATCCAACAGTCCTGAGATTCCAAAAACTGTTTTTCCCTTCTGGATGTCAAAACTGAAGGATGGATGGGTGGCAAGGCCTTTGTCATTTGGGTGTACAGGAACATTTGAGGCTTTCAATTTTTTAAAATATTCATTTTACGTACACGAGTGTTTTGCCTGAATGTATGTTATGTGTGCCATGTGCATGCCTGGTGCCCGAAGAGACGAGTGCAGAGAGGAAGAGGAGGGAAGAGAGAGGGAGAGAGGGAGGGAGCAAGGGAGGGGAGAGAAAGGGAGAGAGGGAGACAGAGACAGAGATAAAGAGAGACATGGGGTGTGGTAGGTATCATGGACACTGTAGAAAATGTCTCTGTTTTCATTTCCTGAGTGGGAAAGGTGGCCCCAGATATGTCTCTTGCTATGGGGAGGTGAGTCAACCAGAACATCCACCTGCCTGAGTCCTCCAGGACCTCAGCTCTCCTTCCATCTCTGACAGATATTTCTAGACACCTCCCCAGTGTGCTTCCTTCTCATATATCCACCTCTCTTTGGGGTGAGGGGGTGAAGCAGCATCTCACTCTGTAGCCCAGGCTAGCCTAGGTCTCTTGGCATTTCTCACGCTTTAGAACTGCAGCTGTGTACCATCCCGCCTCCACCTGTGTAAAGTGTAAGCATCTCCCCATTCTTCCATGCTTGGAGGAATGGAGGTAACAAAGGAGAGCAAGAAGTCAGGAGGGTAAATACAACCTAAGAATCACCTGAGTTTTAAAAATAGTTTGGGGCTGGCGAGATGGCTCATTTACCACCATACAGACCCAAGGAGCAGAGTTTGATCCTTGTAACCAAGGTAAAGGTAGAAGGAGAGAGCCAACTCCACAAAGTTGTCCTCTGATGCCCACACAATGGCATGCACACACCTATATGCACATATCAACACACACAGACATACACACACACATACACACACACACTTAAAAGCTCCTCAAAACGCAACACTTTAAAAGCAGAAAGACATGGAGCTGGAGAGATAGCTCAGCGGTGAAGATTACTGGCTGGTCTTGCAGGACCTGGGTCCCAGTCCCAGCACCCACATGGCCACTCACAATCTCTGTCTCAGGGGATCTGGCGCCCTCTTCTGGACTCTTAGGCACTGGATGCCTGTGGTGTACACACAGGCGAAACAACCACACACAAGTAAGAACAGGTAAGAATTGTTGAAAGCAAAGGAGAGCTGGTGAACAAGCTCTGCCTTTGTTGAAGTACCCAAAACAAAGATACTAGATGGCTGGGAGCTTTGGGCGTCGAGCTGTGATCTGGTGTGATCTGGGTGCGTGCAGGTTTGTGTGCTGCGTGCCTGAGGTGCACAGCACAGTCTCCACCCTCATCCTTCCCTCCGGTGAGAGGCTTGTGGGAAGGACTGGGGGTGGGGCAGAGAGTCTGGAAAAGGAAGCTGGGCTGCTCCCACAAGCTGGGGAAGAGAGGAGGGCTCCCCCCTGCCGGGGGCCTGATGAATAGTCCCAAGTCTCAAGCTGGGCCTGTCTGCAGCGGCCTGGAGGCTGGCAGGGTAATTCAGGGGGCTTCTCCATTCTAAACGCAAATGAAGAGGCCCTGAGCCCAAAGGGGGGGGAGGATCAGAACCTGGAGTTCAAAGCTCAAAAATGATACATTGCCTCTTTTCTCTTTTTTTTCCCCTCCCATCCCCCCTTTATTTTTTAAAGGGGCCAGAAATATGGTTGGTTATTATCTTGAGTTACTGCTACAAAGAATTTCAAAATTAAAAGATAAGCATGCAGAGGAAGCACAGTAACTTTCATAAAAGGGGAGACTTAAAACAGATGTGCTCCCTTTAATCGAAGCATGCTTGGGAAAATAGGCGCACATTTTTAACATAGCAGGGAATGGCTTCCCGAGTTTGTCTCCCAGGCTTTCCAGGGTGTGACGGGTCTTTGGGCAGGGAAACACAGGACAAATGTGTTAACACCGTCACAAATGGCCAGCCAAGTGTCTTTATCGCCTGGTGCCGGAGCACAGGACCACTCTGAGCATCCGTCAGATCTTTTGCTAACTATATAATTTAATTTCTTTTTTAATCTGTTGAATAGTTTCCTTTCGGAACCTGTTGCTGTTGTACAAACCCCTGACACTTGTCCATAAAGAATGTCAAGATTTTATTTGTCCTTGCCTTGACTCCTCTCTTCTTTGCAGAAGATTTAGGGGGATTGGAGTTGTATCATTTTTTTAAATTTTTTTTTATGTTGTTGTTTAATGTTGACAAAAGAGAATTATTTTTTTGGTGGTGCATATTCTTTCTGTTCAGAGAGTTAGAATGGCATCCACTGAGCTTTGGTCCCAAGTCCCACTTATTTAGAGTGAAGTCTGTTATCCAAGCAGAAGCTCCGGGCTTTGTTTTCTGCAGGGAGAACCAGAGTGGTCTATCAGAGTCACAGAGGACTGGAATGGCCTATCCTAGTCATGGGGGAATGAGGAGGTCCATTAGGTCTGTATCCGAGGCTTTGACTAGTCTAAGAAGCAACTATTTAAATTCACTTAGAAATGGCAAGATCATCCAGGAATAACCATTCAACATTAAATCGATAGTAGATTGTAAGTAAAACTCATTATTTTTATTATCGATTTGTATGTGTATGTGTGTGTCTGTGTACAGGGGTACGCATATGTACAGGTGCCCGAGGAGCCTGAAGGAGAGCAGCAGATCTCATGGAGCTGGAGTTACAAGATTTGGGAGGTACCCAACAAGGGATGCTAGGACTTGAACTCTAGTCCTCTGAAAAAGCAGCAAGCATTCTTAATCATGGAGCCATCTTTCCAGCCCTGGGGATTGCAAAAGAACTGTGAACCATCCCAAATAGAGAACACCAAACACTGGTCAGTAGTAAGGATGTTAATATTAAGTACTACTGTCACTTTGGAAGAGTCTCTTGTAAAACTGAACATACTCTCACCACGGGCTTCAATAATCATACCATTCAAGTCTGCTTTCTATTGCCCTGAAAAACCACTGACCAAAAGCAACTTGTGTGAGGTAAAGATTTCTTTGACTTACACTGCCTCATCACAGTCCATCCACTGAGGGAAGTCAGGACAGGAATCCAAGGTGGAACCTGGAGGAAGGAACTGAAGGCACAACCTCTGGCCATGGTGAGCCACTGCCTACTGGCTTGGTCCCAATACCTCACTCAGTCTGCTTGCTGATACAACCCAGGATCACCTGCGTAGGGGTGGCACCACCCACAGTGGGCTGAGCCCTCCTCCATCAGCAAGCAATCAAGAAAATGCCCCCACAGACTTGCCCACAGGCCAACCTGATGAAGACATTTCCTTAACTGAAGTTCCCTCCTCCCAGGTGACTCTAGTTTGTGTGAACTTGACAAAAAAAAAAAAAAAAAAAAAAGAAAAGCCTAACCAGGGCACATTTCTTTGGTGTTTACCCAAAGGATTTAAAAGCTCACCTAAAAACCCAACACAGATGTTCTGTAGCAACTCTGTTGGTCCAAAACTTGATGGCAACTGACTGTAGTGGGTGACAGATTAAAAGATTGTGGCACAACCGGACAGTAATGTTATGCAGTGGGGAAAGTCAGAAAGACACGCACAGACGTGGGAGAAACTTACATGGCCATGACCAAGCAAAAGGAGCCACTGTGAAAAATTCCACCGTATTCCCAAGAAGTAAAACTAGGGGAGCAGAGAAAGATCCCGGGTTGGCAGGAGGTGGGGAAGGGAAAGATGGCTGAGCAAGAGAGAGGGGTTTCAAGGTACTGAAACCTGTGTGTATAATGCAGTGGTAGTGGGTACATGACACTGAACAAGTCCAAACTATAGCACGAGTAAAGGCCCTGATGTGAGCCTCAGTGTTTGGGTGGCAAATACTGTTGCTGTAATCACACTACTTGTGGATGTTGAGAGTTGGGGAGGCTGATTGTGTGCAGACCGGGCACAATATCGTACCCCTCTGTACTTTCCGCTTAATTCCTCTTTGAATGAAAAACTGCTCTAAAAATCCTACCAGTTTAAATGAAAGCAGAGTGGATTATACTGCAGTTTTTTTTGTTGTTGTTGAGAATTTTGAATTAGCCACTTTTGAGTTTAAGAGAGGCTCTATGTGATATTTCATTTCCGTATGTTTTTATTAAAAATCGGAAAATGGAGAAGGCACTACTATTATTCTGCTAAATGGATATGGTATCAAAATGACTCCTAATGACTCATTGCTAACCCAGAGATCAGCACATCTTTCAGCCCCCTTCCGAGAAGGTTCTTGTAGTAGACGGCGATTAACACGGAGACCCTTAGCTGGTCAACTTGAAGAGCATAAGAGACCACAGAACCCACTGCCCTACATGGACAGTTCATATCACACCACCCCCTTCAGGACCCAGGGATCTTTGTGGAAGATTATAAGAGGATAAAAGGCAGTTACGCATATGGACTCACATCAGTTATGACAGCATACACAAGACCTTGCAAGCTCAAACCAGATAACATCTCAGCATGGAGGGGGGGAGATGGGCAGGAAGTTCCACCCCCAGTGGAGGAACTAGCTATGGGAACCGACAGCTGCTGGGAGAGGTAAGGTCAGTTTTCTCTAATGGTGTGACCCATGGTAGTTCAAATACACTCCAGAGAAGATCAAACTCCCAATTCCAGTTGGGCAATACAAACTAGGAAGAAGGAAAAAAAGGAAGAAGATGGGGAGGAGGTGGAAGAAGAGGAGGAGGTAGAGAAAGCTAGGTGGATAGGAAGGTAAGGGTGGAGGAGACTGGATCTAGGGCGATCAGAAGATGAGGAGTGAATATGATCAAAACACATTGTATGGAAACTTTAAATTAATAAAAATACTATTTAAAAGGAAAGGAGGGAGATGACATGATCACCATGGGGTTTTGTTTTCTGAGACAGGGCCTCATGTACCCCAGGTGGACTTTGAGCTCACTATGTAACTGAATATGAACTTCTTGAACTTCTGATCCTCCTCTATCCTCTTTCCAAGGACCGGGTTATGGTTACATGTATGCCACCAGGCCATGTATCCTTTAGTGGTATAGGATCTGTAGGTAAATTTCAAGAAACATCGCTTCGACAGCTGAAGAGCCTCGCTCTGTTGGTGCCAACCCTTTACCCAACCTTGTAAAGACAAAGTTGTGTGTGAGTGTCCAGATGGCTGCATGTGGCTTTTAATTACAGTATTTTGCAATCATCTCCATATGCAGATTAAATGTCCTTAAAATTATGTTTTGCGTGTGGTTGTGGTATATGCATGCATATTTGTGGGTGCGCCTGAGCCCCGGCACTCGACTGTAGGTCAGAGGATAACTTCAAAAGTTGGTTCTTAGCCGGGCGGTGGTGGCACACGCCTTTAATCCCAGCACTTGGGAGGCAGAGGCAGGCAGATCTTTGTGAGTTCAAGGCCAGCCTGGTCTACAAAGTGAGTCCAGGACAGCCAAGGATACACAGAGAAACCCTGTCTCGAAAAACCAAAAAAAAAAAAAAGTTGGTTCTTGTCTTCTACCATGTGGGTTCAGGGAATCAGACTCAGGTTGCCAGCCTTGGTAGCAGCCACCTTTCCTTGCTGAGCCATCTTGCCAGTCCTCTACCTGGAGTTCATCTTTTCAGCTAGACTAGCTCTAGGCCAGCCTCAGGAATCCACCCGTTTCTACCTCCTAGTGCTGAGATTACACATGCTCTCTGTCAAGCTTGGCTTTTTATAAAGGTAGTAGGAATCCTAATTCAGGTCCTCAGGCTTGTGTGACAAGCCCCTCAGTGACTAACCCATCACCCCAGCCCATAAATATCTTTTGGTACTGGCTACCCACATAGGCGACCTTCAAATGACTGTTTCTAGAGACTATTAACTTCATGACTCAAGGCAGTTGAGTAGCATGAAAGAGACCAGAGATTAGAGAGAAAGCCAGGACTCCCTTCTAGCTCTTAGCAATTGATGTTAAGCATGAGCCTTGGTTCCCCTGTCTATCAACGGCCATCTTTCTCTGATTTCCAAGGCACTGAGGATGAACGGAGATGTCAGTCAAACTCCAGTTGTCATAAAGTGTTCCATGGTAAGGGCACTACAGAGAGAATGCAGGACACTCAAGTTCACACTGATTCATCTCCTTCCTAGCCCTGCATCTAATGTGCCCTACTACTTCCGTACAAGGGAACATGGACAAGACAAGCTGGCCACTTCCTGGAGAGGTTGATCAGGCCCCTAGGAGGCACTCCTAATGGACTGTTTCCCCTCTTGCCTAGAGCCTGGTAGAACCATGGGTCTTCCACACAACCAGGGAATCCCAGAACACAAGGAGCTGATCCCCAAGGATCAGCTGGCTGTGCCCACCAGGTCTCAGGAGCCAGAACGCCTCAGCCAGCACAGGGGGCTGGGCTGTCCACACTGGCTCATGTAAGCAGTGGATTCTAGAGTCAACATTGAAATACTCCAAGTGTTCTCTGTCAAGAGCACAGCTGCATAGGGCAATCTGTTGAAGACCAGAAATGTTACATTGCTGTTTTGTTTCTTTTCTACTAATGGAACAGAACACCGTGACCAAGGCAACTTATAGGAGAAAGGGTTTATTTTGGCTTACAATTCCAGAGTGATAACAGTCCATCACCATCCATAGTGGGAAACCAAGATGGCAGGCAGGCAGGCATGGCAACGGCAGGAAACCACAAGCCCAAAGCAGAGAGAACAACTGGAAATGACACAGTCTTTAAAAACTCAAAGCCCACGTTAAGGGACACGTTTCAATAAGGTCATACCTCCTAAGCCTCCCCAAACAGTGACACCAACTGGAGACCAAGAGTTCAAATACAGGAGCCTACGGGAGACATTGTCACTCAAACTGTAATTGGTAAAGATGGAAGTATCTAATGAGCTAGGCTTCTGTGGGGAGGGAGATGTGGTTAAAGTAGGTTCCATTGGCCTTTGCCATTTGTAAGTGTCTTCATTTGTAGAAATAAGAGTCCATTTTCAAGTTTTGGACCCAACGTCTTAGAAATTTAAACAACTTCGTAGTCTATACTTGTGCCTCTCATGGGAGGGTCTCACTCTAAAATCTAGAAAGGACTTGAGTCTTCAAAGCTGTAGCAAGCTGGCTGATTAGTTGGGTAGCTGGATTTAGACTCGTGGGGTGACTGCCCACAAATTATGGAGCCCAAAATTATGGTTTGGATTTGAAATAGCTTATGCACTGAAGGCACTGCCTCCAGGGGCTTCTGTGTTCAGAGGTGGGAGGTGAGAGGGTCATAAGGGGTCTGATGTCTTCAGTGGAATAAATCATTGACAGGGTTGTAATTGTGTAACTGCTGGGAGCTGGTGGAGACTACAGGAGGCAAGATTGGATAGAGACGTTGGAAGGGTGGGTGGTGAAGGATACACTTATCCCTATCCCCTTCCTCTATCTCCCTTGACCTCTCGTCTGCCATGAGATGAACAGCTCTGTCCCACCACACCCTACCCCATCATGTTCTGTCTGACCACTGCCCAGAAGCAAGGAGCCAGAGGATCATGGATGGAAATCTCTGAGACTATGAATTGAAATAAAACCGTTCTTTTTAGTTTGTCGTCCTCAGGTATTTTGTCATAGTGACAGCTGACTGGCACATCTGACTTGTTGTGTGCTCAGGTTTTCATAGCTGAAACACGACTTTGGAGGAAACCTGACTTGTTGAGTGTTCTTGGCCACCCAATGAGGTGTGGGGGCTGGCTAACACAAGCATAATGGAGTCTACTCCCAGTTTCCCTTAGAACAGGGTAAGAACACGTGACCTTTACGTTTGACCTAAGATGGCACCTTTGAAAGAGTCCTATCGACCAACTCTCTGCAGTAACAGAGAAAATAGCTTGAGAGACATTTTTGAACGACTTGGAGTGATATGTATAATCTACACCAATGAATGTGCATAAAAATCAGGATTAAAAAACAAAACTTCAAGCGTGACTTTGAAAAAGAAATAGAAAAGTGTACACTAGAAAGCTCTCAATTCAATGAAGCGTTTTATTATTCATGGACAGCGGGAAGGCCGGCACTGGCAGAACACAGCTCACAGACGTCCCGAAACATCCAATTTCCCTCTGTCCGAGCGGCATCAGGAAACCGGATCTGCACCACGCAGCGGTGTGGGGAGAAGTGAACCTGGGCCAGGTTACGCCAATAATTGCCAGCCCCCCAGGACACAAGCTCAGAAATTTTTGTATGTTCTCCGGAGACAAAAAATGAGTGATCATCAAAGGCTCCAAAGCTCAGCAGGACTGTCATGAGCCCGAAGTTACAACTCAGACATGCAACAGAAAATATCACCCGCACCTCTCCAGCGCCTCGTCTGTAGTAATTAAAAACTCGATCCCTGCTGTTTTATCATCTCATTAGCAATGGGGGCACCAGACTTTTATCCTTGTTTGTCGGGAATCAAACATACCAGAGGAACTCTGATTATAAATTGATGAAGGTGAAGTTAAAACTTTTCAATAAGAGAAGTGACTGTTCGCTGTGGGTTTTTTTTTTTAAGCTGATTAAAGGGATCTATTTAGAACCCCCTCTCTCCCTCTATCACAGTTGTGTCTCTGTCCAGCCCAGAGTTGTGGAAGGTCCGCTCCAGACTGCGACCCTGCCACACATGTTATAAAGGGAACTCACTTTGTTCTCCATTGATGTGAAACAAATACCAGCCCTAAAAAAAAAAAAAAAAAATTCCTGAAATCACAGATACAAAGTGATCCACCCTTTTTAAGGCTTTTTAATGAAGTTGAAACACCTTTGACTCTCTCGGTGGCAGGCACTTGATGTTTTTTATTCAGAGTGGTGGGCTGCCCAGCTTTGTACAGCCCAGGCAAGATTTCTGCTTATTTTAATATCTTGCCTTTTGCTGAGGTTAGGTGAAAGGTGGGGGCGAAGAGGGGGGACGCAGCTAATTTCAATGTTTGTTTCTAAAATGACAATGTCTTTTGTCAGGAATCTACGCTATCCTATTCAGGTTCAGAGAATGGCAATGCCAGGCTCCCAAAGGACACTTCAGACTCCTTCTAATCTGTGTTTCAGAAAGCTGAGGCTGTGTGGAGCAGAGGCAAGCAGGGATGGCTAGTGGTGTATTTCATTTTATTTAGATGCCTCACCCAGAAGAACAGGTGACCATGGTTATCACATCTGGACAGAGGCGTGCTATATGTCCTGCTCAGTGACAGGTTCCAGGGACCACAGAGGGGTGTGGATCTCTGGCTTGTGGGGAACCTTGAAACTTCCATGTTCCCATGTTGGGAGGAAACCCAGGGATGTGCGGCTTGAGAAATGTGAGTGGCAATGAGTTAAGGAACAAACCTGGAAACAAAACAAAGTAAAAAGCTAGCACAAGTCATTCCTGCCTATGTCAGCACCATGGCATTTAGAGTGGGTAATTCTTTGTGAGTTTTGCCCTGATCTCTGCCAACTACATGCCTATAACCCCATCCCCCACCCCAGACATTGACAAGTGTCACTGCAAGTCAAAACTGCCCACAGCATGTTGACGGACCATTTGTCACCCACACTCATACCCCTGAACTGGTAGACTGTCTCAGAAAACCTGAACAACATATCCTAACTCAATAGGAAGTCATTTCCTCCCCCCCACCCGCCCTCTGTGCCTGTCAGCTCCTGTGCTGTGTGTGTGTGTTACTTCCTCCAACCCAACATGCAAACAAGTACATACATAATGCAAGCTAGAGCTTTCACTGAGATAAATAATCAGAGAACTAAATTCATTAATAAATCACCCAACTGCGGTGAATGGGTTTGTGGAGATGGTAGTACAAGGTGCTTTACAAGCGTTATGCAGCCAAACAAATTGCATACATATTAGAATTAGAATTCATCAGAGCAGTTGCAGCTGAAGCCAGGAAGAGAGTTTGTAGGAGTTGGGGGTTGGGGAATAATAGGCTTAAGGGTGTTTCTGGTCTTATCTTAATGAGCCATGCCAGGAGAGAGAGCATGGTTGCTTCATCCGATGGGGAAAATGAAAGGTGTCTTGAACTTCAAAAGCCCCATGAAGTTGTAGGGAGCACCGCATGAAGGGGAACGAAGATGCCTGAACTGCTCAGAGGGTCTGGGTGTACCTTTCCAAGGTCTGCCTGGAAAGCTCCCTCGGATTTTCTTCAAGCTCAAATGTAATCTTCATTGTAACACCTCATGCACCTCCTCACCTCCGCTGACGTTTACAGGTCCTGTTTCTGTTATTCTGATTTATAGTGCTGGTGTTTGTTCTGCCAGGCAATGAGAAAGGCTTTCCCCTAGGGTGACTGTCCCCTAGCATCTGGTGAAGGGTGTATCTAAAATCCTGTCCCATCTTGAAAGGGTGCTTGGGAAGCTCTGTGTGTCACCTTCTCCCTTCCTTGACCCCAGCCAGCTTCCTGGCAACAGCAGACAGCCTGTGACATCCTTCAGTTAACGTACAGCACAGACCTGGAGGGGAGCCTGGTTTGGTAAGGACAGCCTGGAGCAAGGAAACTTGGCCTTGCCAAGTTTAGAAGGGCAACCTTCATGGCAACAGGGTTCACTTCCCCCAGAGCCATGCTGACTCACCCCTGGGAGCAAGAGGGGACAGGATGGGGTGATGCCACCAGGAGCTTGCACCATCTCAGGGTTCTTGAGATGCCAGCCTAGAGGAAGACTGTATGTAACTCAGAGGTCTCCCAGTGCAAGAGGATTTGCAAATAGCTTATTAAACCACACTATGTAAGAGTTGCAAATGTGTCTGTGTAGGGAGTTAGAATAATTAAATTAGATTTAGAAAATATCTAGGGGTTTCTGATACAGTCTCTTAATTTGGGGCATGAAGATCAACTTGGCTGTGAGCGATTAGCTTACCAGCTTGTGAAAAAACAAGGATGAAGTCAGGAAAAACAGGTAAGACTTAATGGACTTAAGAAACAAAGTATCTGGCCTGGCATTGTTTTCAGCTGCTAAGTGGGTGGAGCCCAAATTAAGCTGAAACAGAGTTCCTCCTATTTAAGGACAGTGCATGGAGCCCAGAAAGAGAAGAGGCCCCAATGCTAGAGAGCTCCAAGAGTCCTGCTGAAAAAAGGGCTGGCCATTGATAGCCAGATCTCCCTAAGGCAGAAAGAAGCTGGTGAGCAAAGAAAGCCTGAGCAAGACACCAAAAGGCCAAGGACTAAACCCTGTGGCTCAGCTTTTGCCTAGAGGGGTTTGACCTGTCTGAACAGTGGCCTAAACAAAACTGTGGCTGGCTTTAAGGACTCTGAGGCAGAGCAGCAGAGTTGCTGATACGAAGGGGCTGGGGTCTCCCACAGAGAAGAAAGCATCAAGCCTTATTTAAGGTGAGACTGCAATAACCAATTTACCCTGACGAATCTACATCTGAGATCCAGAAAAAGGACTGCTAAGTGCGTTAAAGAATCTACAACAGAAACTGTGTTCCTGATGACTGAGGACCTGCCCCAGAGACTGTATCCTTCTAAAAGGTTAGGAAATAATCAATAGGATTAGTGATTAGGTTAAAGGATGGTAGGAATTTGTAGGATTAATAGTTAAGAAATTGTTGGTATTTGTTATAAGTGAATGTTGTTAGTAAATAAACAATAATATTAAAAAGTTCGGTAACATGTCTGAGTTGGTAGAATGTTTGCCTAATGCAAGGAAAGACCTGGGTTTTATTTCCAACACAAAGAAATGCATCAGAGCACACCTGTAATACCAGAACTTGACGTGTAGAAGCAGGAGGATCAGAAATTCAGCATCATCAGCTACAGAGTGAGTTTGGAGCTACCGTAGGCTACATGAAAACTTGTCTAAAAGAAAAACCTAATAAAAGACAACAGAGGCTTAGAGAAATAGCTCAGTGGTTACAATCACTTGCTGTTTTTGCAGAGGACCTGGGTTCTGTTTCTAGGTTCTGAACCCTCCGTGATTCCTGTTCCAAGGATCAGACACCCTCTTCTGGCGTCTGTAGGGATTGCATGTTGTGGTGCATAGCACACACACATAAAATAAAAATACCTTTAAAAAAACAGAATCGCCGGGCGGTGGTGGCACACGCCTTTAGTCCCAGCACTCGGGAGGCAGAGGCAGGCGGATCTCTGTGAGTTCGAGGCCAGCCTGGTCTACAAAGCGAGGCCAGGACAGCCAGGGCTGTTACACAGAGAAACCCTGTCTCGAAAAACCAAAAAAAAAAAAAAAAAAAAAACAACAAAAAAAACCAGAATCATTATTTCCAAACACTTTACTTCATTTACCACAGGAAATATAGCCTTGTTCATTTTTACATGGCTCTGTGGCCTTTCTCCTCAATTTGGTGGATGTTTAGTGTTACATTCTTATAAAAACTCATGTGTTACAGGGAAATTAGAAATGCCAGACATCAGGAGTAACAGAAGCAGGGCCTACAAAACTTCCCAGAGATGAGAAGGCGCATGAGGTGCGACAACGAATGTGTCATCTAACCCTGAAGAAAACCTGAGGATGCTTTTGCAGTGGACCTTGGAAAAAATGGCAGCCTGTAAGTTACCAGTGGAAGCTGAATACCGGGTAGTTGGAAGCAAGGCGAGCCTTCGAACATGTGGTATGGCTGTAGAAATCTGTGGCTTAGGTCTGTGCTGGACACCTGAAGCTTGTGTGCCAACCCTACATGTTTGGGGTTGTTACCGAACTTTTTAATTATTATTATTTATTTATTAACAATATTCACTTACACAAATAGAAACAGTTTCTTAACTATTAACCCTATAAATTCCTACAACCCCTTTAACCTAACCACTAAACCTATTGATAATTATTTTCCTAACCTTTTAGAAGGATACAGTCTCTGGGACAGGTCCTCAGTCACCAGGGACACAGTTTCTGTGGTAGACCCTTTAACATACTTAGTAGTCCTTTTTTCTGGAATATCTCAGATGTAGATCCATCAGGGAAAATTGCAGTCTCACCTTAAATAAGGCTTGCTGCTTTCTTCTCTCTGGGAGACCCCAGCCGTCTGTAGGCCAACTTATTCTTTCCTATCAGCAACTCTGCTGCTCTGCCTCAGTCCTTAAAGCCAGCCACAGTTTGGACAGATCAAACCCCTCTAGGCAAAAGCTGAGCCACAGGGTTTAGTCCTTGGCCTTTTGATGTCTTGCTGAGGCTTTCTTTGCTCACCAGCTTCTTTCTGCCTCAGGGAGATCTGGCCATCAAATGATGGCCAGCACTTTTTTCAGCAGGACTCTCTGAGCTCTCTAGCATGGGGGGAGGCCTCTTCTTCTTTATGGGGCTCCATGCACTGTCCTTAAATAGGAGGAACTCTGTTTCAGCTTAATTTGGGCTCTGCCCACTTAGCAGCTGAAAACAATGCCAGGCCAAATAATTTGTTTCGTAGTCCATTAAGTCTTTCCTGTTTTTCCTGGCTTCAACCTTGTTTTTCAGTCCATTAAGTCTCCTGTTTGTTTCCTATTTTCACCTGACTTCATCCTTATTTTTCCACAAGCTGATAAGCTAATCGCTCACAGCCAAATTGATCCTCATACCCCAAATTAAGAGACTGTATCAGAAACCCCTAGATATTTTCTAAATCTAATTTAATTACAACTCCTTACATGGGGTGCTCACCTGAACCATCTGAAGCTTCCCACGACTCCCTGGCAGTCAGTGCAGATAAAACAGCCCGTGAGTCTAGTACCGAGTTCAAATTTATATACTCCACTATATGATTTGTGTTCAAACACGTTTGCTGCTTGATTTTTAAATTGCATTCATGTGTAAATTGTGGCACATAGGTGGAAGTCAGACGTCACTTTTCAGGAGTTCATTTCATTCTTCCAAGGTGGGTCCCCTGAGAGCAAACTCCAGACATCTCGGGGCTGGAGAGATGGCTCAGCAGTTAAAATCACTTACTGCTCTTCCAGAGAACCAGAGCGGGAGGCCCAGCACCCACACTGAGCAGCTAGTTCCCAACCACTACGAGGGTTTGTGTCTTTACTTGCCACACAGTGCGGGGTGTGGACCATGCCCCCATGGGATCTGCTCAACCAGGTTTAAATTGAGCAAAATCCAGGCCCCAGCTGAGGTTGGCAGGCTGGTGAGAATGTTCTCTCCCTGATTTTCGCCAGCCCTAAGGGCATGGAAACAACCTGACTACAGGTCACCTAAAGAGGCCTCTGTTACCCCCCTCATCCCCATGCAAAGAGAACTTCAGCCTTTGAGGCAAGTCCCACCCACAATTACCACCCATCAAAAGGAGGGTACAGGCTGATTTGGGAGAACGACCATCACCTATCTCGGGAGTGTGAATGCATAGATTTTTAGGGAACCATGGGGGAGATAAGAACTTCCTGGAATAAGTTTTAATAAAGGTTCACCAAATAACAGCCTCGGAGTCATGATTCCATCTGAAGGAGTTTTTGCTGCTGGGGAAGGCATTTTTATTTTTACAGCGCTGACATTTGACCCTTTGGCGGGCAAAGCCAAAAGTTTTGCCTGCAGACGCAGCAGCACTGCCAGGAACCCGCGCAGAAAGACGGAAGGAGACAAGACGCAGCCCGATCTCGCCTCCCTGGATGCAGACCTCCACACCATCACAGATCCACCAGGGTGCTCACACACCCCCTCTGCCAGCTCACTGCAATGCTCCTCCGTTCCAGCCAAGCAGCCTGCCTGGGGGAAGGTGCCAGCAGCTGCCAGGAGGTTTTGTTTACACTACAAAGCATCTATAACTCTCGCTCCAGGGAACCTAATACTTCTGGGCTCCACCCTCATATGCACATACCCTCTATCACATACACATAATCGAAAATAATAAAGTGAAAATCTTAAAAAACAAAAACAAAACCAGGTCATCAAGACTTGGCCACAAGCCCCTGCACTGCTGAGCCATCTTGCCATGCTTGATGGGAATTTTTGTTTGTTTCTTTTTGCCATGCTGTAGATTGAAACTAATACCCTGAGCATGCTAGGCAAGTGCTCTACTGCTAAGCACCATCCTGAAGACCCCTTTGTACTTTTTATTTTCAGATATGGCGATTTTACTAAGTTGCCCAGGCTAGCCTTGAACTTATTCTGTTGCCCCTAGCAAACCTTGAATTTATTAATCCCCCTGCCTCAGCCTCCTGAGTAACTGAAATGGCAGGTTTGGATACAAGTTTGTGTTTGTCAAACCCTGTAATGGAGCTGTGTAGTATCCTGTACTTCAGATGAAAGAATGGCCATACAGCTATGTGGCTTTACCACACTTACATGCTTTAGGTCTTTTAAACTGCCTCTGTGCTGTTTTCATGACATTTCATGGACAGAAAGGGCAGAGAGGTCTTCAGGCTGAAGATAGTGGGCCATGTACCCAGGGAGTTTGTCTGCTAAGTGGACACTACATTGAGGACAGAGGAAACCAAGTGTGAGGTTTGGGGGCATAGTATCCACCATCCTGATCCTACATGCATCAGTGGTGTGCTTCCCCAGATAACAACAAAGCTGGGACTTTTAGATGGAAGGTGGTAAAGCTGCTGCAATCTGCTTGGAATAAACAATTTGGGAGGGCTCCATGCTCCAAGGGGAAAGCGTAAATGAATAGGAGTTGGGGAAAACAAATGAACCTTCATCCAGGCTGGTGAGATAGCTGAAGCAAATAAAGGCATCTGCCGTCAAGTCTGATGACCTGAGTTGGATCCCCGCGCCCCACATAGTGGAAGGTGAGAACCAACCCCTGCAAGTTGTCCTCTGACCTCCACGTGCGTGCCAGGACACTCCCACAAACAAACAAACATAACAAGAACAAAATAAAGGATTATAAGTAGGTCAGGGATGATAAGCCATGTCAGATGAGACGCTGGGGAGGCATTTAGATTCTTGGGAGCTGTAGGAGAATTCCCTTGAAATTACTGAGATCTTAGGACACGTCAGAGTTCTTGGATCATTTAGGTTTTCCCTTTATGGTCTCCTGGAGCAGAATGGGGTTTGAAAGGTTAGACTGGGATGGGCCAGCTCATGGGTCATTCCTACAAAACACTCACTTCCATGCTGTGTAACATGTAGGTCCACCTAGCACTGGACCTGGACCTGGGTCTGATACTCATGGGCCTTACCCAAATAGTATGGTTGCTAAAAGTCCTCCCCAGAGACAGATAGTCTTAGCAACATCTACCCTTCTGCCTAAGGTCCCAATGACAAACAGGTACAATTCCCCTGAAGTGCACTCTGGGCGACAACTTAGTTTATTGGGCTTCCTTATAGAGCTTACATGAGATTACTTACAGGGGTGTGAGTATCCTCCCCTAAAAGGTCACACTGGGAAGTTTTTATCCAGAGCTGCATAGACTGAGCTTCACTCCCCAGCCTATATTCTCCAGCCCAGCGCTTCTTGATCTTCCCAATGCTGTGACATTTTAATACAGTTCCTCGTGTTGTGGTGAGCCCCCCAACCATAAAATGATTTCATTGCTACCTCATAACTCTAACTTTACTACCGCTACGAATCGCAATGTAAATATCCGAGATGCAGGATCTCTGATATGTGACCCCTGTGAAAGGGCTGTCTGACCCCCCAAAGGGGTGGTAGCCCACAGGTTGAGAACTGCTGCTCCTCATCTAGGCCAAGTGCCATTTGGGTGTAGCTGCATACAACATGCAGTAGGGAGTGGATACTCAGGCGAGATCATGTGACCCTCCCTCCCCTGTCCTCTGGGGTGGGATGTCAGTCACCAAGCCCAGCTGGGATAATCTTTTGCAAGCAGGTACAGCCGAGTACCCTAAAATGGAGGTTGTTTGGCTTGGAGGATAGTCCTGTATAATAGGTATGGCTCCCTTATCCAGATAGAGTCTGGTACCCACACTCAATATACAGATCTGCGCATTTTCTTTCATCTGCAGCCCCCACCCCAAGCCAGCTAGAGGGATCCCTCTCCCGCCCATGCCTCCCAGTCTGATGCTTTGGGATGATGTGGCACAAATATCACCAGGGGTTCATGTGTTCAAATTAAATCCCCACTCCCAAACATTAAGAGGATGGAAACACAATCCAACTATAGCGTGTAGAGGTTGGGAGTTGTGGGAGGGGACCAGGATTAGATAAGGTCACTAGCTTGAATCCTGGTGGCTTTATACAGAGAGAGACAAGAACATGCACACATGCGCATGCTGTCTTTTCCCATGTGATACACCACGCTGGCCTCAGGACTCTGCCAGCAAAAGGCTGTCACCAGATGTGGCCCTTGACCTTGACCCTCTAACCCCGTGCATGCATCTTCATGAATTTTCTTGTCTCTGCAACTCCCCAGCCTGTGCTGCTGTGTTGTTGGTAACCAAAGATGGAGTCTTAAAAGTGGTCTGTCAGCTCCTCCTAGGCTGCCGGTGCAGCCCTTGCTCTAGGTTAGGGTACCTCATGTCATGGGCTCCCAAGTATGCTCCTACCCATCTTTCTGATCCCCGACACCTGCCCTTGTCTCTTGCACAGTTTTTACAAGCCTGCATCCTCTTCCTGGAGCAGATCAGGTCGTGTTTATGCTTTATCTGGTTCATTCATACTTCTTCCACAGCTATCACCTTGTTTCTTAAGTGAATCTTCCCAGCTTCATAAAGAGGCTTCCCTTCATATGCTCTATGAATCTTTATTTCAATGTGGCACCTCTGCTGAGTGACTGTGAAAATTCAGAATCTGGTTCGTGCTTATGGGCCACCAGCCTTCGCTGACTGCTAGCTAATATTCACGGGTATTAGCCATAGCTTCAGAGTCAGGGAGCAAGCCAGTCCTTTCTAAAGTTAAACTGGATGTGGCGGCCCACTCCTGTACTCCCAGAACTCAGGAAGCTGAGACAGGAGGATTACTGCAAATTCAAGGCTAAGACATCATTTGAGAGTACTATGTATGGACCAGAGAATGAAGAGATCTGGCAATCTTGAAATCTAAATATTTGTGAGAAAAAAAAAAAAAACAAAAGAGTGTGAAATTAGGAACCTGGCTGAGGATAGTAGCTTGACAAGGGTCTTTCCTATGCAAAATGTTAGGCCAGTTAAGGAAATGAAACCAGGAGAAAGTTGTGCTAAAATTCTTACTGGACTGTCTTTTTAAAAGTTTCATTTTTAATCCTTATTGAAGTATGATTCACAATAGTAAGTTATGGGCTTACCCTAGGTGTCTGTCAACAGAGGAATGAAAAAGGAAAATGTGGCTTTTGTTCCAATGGAATTTTACTCCATAAAGAAAAATGAAGTTATCTTGTTTTCAAGAAAATAGATGCAACTGGAGACTATTGTATTAAGTGAATTAAGTAAATCTCAGAAAGACAAATATCCCATATTTTTTCTCACTTATGAATCATATATTATGTATACTAATAGCTACATAAGAGCATAGATATATATCTAACATAGCATAAGAGAAATTCTCTAGAGCAGTGGTTCTCAACCTTCCCAATGCTGCATCCTTTAATACAGTTCCTCATGTCGTAGTGACCCCAACCATAAAATTATTTTCATTGCTACTTCATGTCTCTAATTTTGCTACTGTTATGCATCATATATGTAAATATCTAATATGAAGGATATCTAATATGAGACCCCACCCAGGGGTCATGACCCACAGATTGAGAATCACTTCCTCAAAGACCTGAATGGACAAGAAGAGTGGAGAGGAAAGGGAGAGGAGAGAACACTGTCAAAACACATTATAGGGAGCTGGAGAGGTGGATTAGTTGTTCAGAGTGCTTACTGATCTTACAGAAGGCATCAGATAGCTCACAACCACCTGTAACTCCAGCTCCAGGGATCTGATAACCTCCTCTGGCTTCCAAGAACATCTATACAAACACACCACACACACACAGACACACGCACGCACGCATGCAAGCACATTGACAAAAAAAATGTATGTATTTAAAAGCACAGTATATACTTTTATTTTAAAAAAATCACAGTGACACCCAGGACAACAAACCTTTCACCCTATTGCCTTCCACTCAGCCAGTGACTACAGATAATCTCCCCATTGCTCTAAAATACGTGTTCTTGGTCCACAGGCCATCCTCAGGACTGTTTAATTGAATGTTTCTTGTTTTTGTTTTGTTTTGTTTTTTTTTGTTTTGTTTTGTTTTACTGAGCACCATCTTCAGTAGGCCACCCCAGCCCTGGAGCTGACTCCATTAACCATCAGTGGGAGAAGCAGCTGTCTAACAAAGAGACCCTGGGATGGGCGGGCTCCAGCAAGAGCCAAGCAAGGTGTTACTTTGTAGAGTGGACAGACATGTCCTCACTAGCACTTCCTGTCTCCTCATCACTACAGGGGATGCTGGTAAAAGTAGAATCTGAAGTTGGGTGGAAACTTTAGGTTCCTAGTCATAAGTGTGAGTTGGCAGCATGCGTCTGCTCTGTTCCAGCCCGTGACTGATGCCCACTTCTCTCTCCTAAATCTGCTGGGATGGGTTACACTCTCTTGTCCTGCTCTACCTACCTTTAAGTTTGGGTCCCAACACGTAGCCCAGGTAGGTCTGGAACTCACAATCCTACTGCCTCAGCCTTGCAAATGTTCTGTAATCATAGATGTCTGCCATCATGCCTAGCTCGACCTGCCTTCTTTTTTTTTGGTGCTTACTGACAAATATTTATTGATTCTCAAAAGACTTAATATTTTAGTCCTTACTAAATTGTGACTTTTTTTTTCTTTTTTTTAGCAATTGTAGACTGGAGAGATGGCTCAGCAAATAAAAGCACTTGGTGATCTTGCAGAAGACCGAGGTTCAATTCCCAGCACCCACATCGTGGCTGACCAGCATGTGTAACTCCAGTTCAAGGGGATCAGATGCCCTCTTCTGGCCTCTGCAGGTACTGCATGCATACAGCGGCCAGCCATACATGCTGGCAAAACACCCACACACATGAAAATAAAATAAGTGATAAAATAAATGTATCTTTTAAAAATGTAAATCATATAGCCTGAGCTTCACCTATCAGTGGATAAAGTCATTCATTCAATCATATATTTGGTTAGTTGAGGCACACATGCAAATAGCGAAGGGTAGGGGTAGAGCCTCCACACAAGAAATGCCTGTAGGCTGAAGAATCTACGTGGCTCAGAGGATCCAGTGATGGGGTCAAATGCCAAACAGGAGCTGGCATCAAGGAGGGGTGGGAGGCTAGTATGATGGGGTCTCTTCATTTGTAGCCAACTTAGACCTCTATTCCGAGCATCATGGAAGGTTGAGGAGGGCTGCACTGGGGTGTCTAGATTTGGCATGCCTGGGGTTGCAGCACTGGACTGAAATTTGCAAGGAAGGAAGGAAGCAGTTAGCAAGTGATGGGGCTATCCACGGAAGAGAACCCTGGAAGGCTCCAGATCAACGCCTCCATCCTTGGGATGCCTTTGCAGCTGGGGCTGACTGACCACCATCTGGCCGCCATTTCCCTCAAAGTTGTTTCTCTTTCTGTTGGGTACTTTGTGTGGTTCTCTTGAGCAATTAAGCTGTTACGAAGCTTCATTTAAGTCTACATCTGTAGAATTAGAAAAAAAATACTACATTGTTTTTCCTCAAGTAAATCCTTTGGAGGAAGCTGAATGTGTTAGCTTCTTTTCTCACTACTGAGACAAAATGCCTGACAGAAGCAATTTCAGGGAAGAAGGGTTTATCCTGGCTCACAGTTTGAGGGCACACAGTCCATCGTGGTAGGAAAATCACAGAAGCAGGAGCATGAGGCAGATGGTCACGTGGCATCCACAGTCAGGAAGCTGAGAGATGGATGCTGGTTGCAAACTCACTTTCTCCTTTTTATTCAACCCAGAGCCCCAGGCCACAGAATGATGCTACTCACATTCAAGTACATTTGTCCCACCTCAATAAGCCCTATCTAGAAATGTCCTCGTAGATATACCCAGAGATTTGTCTTCAAGATGATTCTAAATCCTGCCAAGGTGACAATGGCCAATGTTAATCATCACATTCATATTCCCAGTCGCCTCCCTCAACTGTTCTCAACAGACTGATGGCTATTTGGGATGAACAATGGCAGCCAGGCTGTAGTTATTAAGTCCCTTCACATGTTCAACACTAGCTCATATTCTGTCTCAAGTAACCCTCAGCGTTCCCCTGGGTACCTCTGTGGTCCTTACCAGGTAGAAACAGGGGGGCCTCAGGTCAGGAGCAGCTTGACCAGAATCACACAGAGCCAGTGAACCAGAGGTCACCCTGCGTCACTCTGGCTCTGAAAGCTCTCAAGACTGAAGACTTGGAAGACCCAGACCCCAAGTTCTAAGGTACTCTGGGGTAGCTGAGGATAGCTGGAACTATTGGTTCCTCCCATCTTGATCTGGGATATTTGGCCCAGAGCAAGACCAAAAGTCCTCCAGCAAAACAGGCCTGAATGCTTTCTTTGCCTATTACCCTGTTCCTTGCCTGTCTAGTTCGGAACAACTATCCAAAAGAAACCGGCAACAATGTTCCTCACGGAGTAACAGTGGTAACCACACCTCCAATGGCAGACACTGGTACAACCTTCTACTGCGGGGATGTTGGTCACGACACACACCATGATGAGATGTCGTTCACACCCACTGTGCTGGGACATTTGTAACAACCTTCCACTGCCATGGGGGCACAATGGTCACAATATCCACCATGGGACATTACCTTCTCTGTAAGCCCTCTGGTGGACTCCAACAATATCTTTCTGGAACAGGTCCTCCACCTTCTCAGCAAGCTCAGCTGTCCTTGCCCTCTCGCTTTGCCCCAAGCCCTTAGCATTACAGGTTTGTACACCTTATCCATTCAGCAGCACCTTCCCCAAGCCATGGCCCATCCACAAAGCCCCTCCACTCACTACCAATTAGCTTTGTTTTCAGTATAAACAGCAGCCACCTTGAAGAACATCCAATCACTCAAGCTTAAACAGCAGAGGGGGTCCTGGTACACCGACTGTGCTCGAAAGTGCCACTGCTTGGCCTGCTTTCCAGCCAACTGTATCTCAGCTGAGATCACCAGAAGGCCAGATGCCTAGTAAGGACCAGGCCTGACTCCACAGAGAGGTCCCGTTGAGCTAAGAAAACAGTGTTCCCCTCCCCCTCCTCCTCCTCCTCTTCCGACTTCCGGGCGGGATTTTTTTTTTTTTTTTTTTTTGGTGGAGCTTGATGATAGTTCGAATCTGTGACAAATGGTCTGCCACCAATGCGCACTGGCAGAGAGCCTTTCTCTGAATGCCTCACACGGGACACAAAGGCACCTTTTACATTGCGTGTCTCCCCTCAACGAGTGCCCGACCCTCACGCTTTCTTTGTTTAAAAGCAGAGAAAGATCCTGCTGAAGCAATAGTAAACCTCGACCTGAGACTGTGCCAACAATATTAACCAACTTCTCTTCAGAGCCTTTGAAGTTAGCAGGGGGCAACATGCTTGTGGTGCGAGGGAAGAATGATACTTAAAGCGATTCCTTTTCATCCCTTTAACTTGATGAAAGATTAATGGCCTTGTTATTTTTGTTTCTGCTCCTTTTTCCCTTTAATTTCTACCCCTCCCCTCCTCCGTTGAGTTTGAAAATCCTTTCCCTGTAATGGTTTTCTGGATCAGTGGGTTTTGTGAATACAGCCTGCACCCTTCTGCCAGCATCCGCTAACTGGACCAACTACTCCAGATCCTAGACACCCAGGTGTCTTCCAGGGAGGGGCCTGGGGGGCAAGTGAGCAGGTGGGTGGCAGCCCAGGGCCTGGACCTCATTCAAACAGTACCACCTCCCTCCAGAGGGCTGCCATACCTTGGCAGAACCTTTTTTTTTTTTTCTTTCTTCCCTTGAAGATGTATTGTGGTACATTCTGGCACCATCTCGAGAGGCTGGCTGTGGGCCGAATGGCAGGATTTTGAGCCTGAAGGACCCAACGACTTCTGGGGAGGAGGAGGTAGGAAGAATACAATGATGCTTGGCAGGCAAGAGCTGTCCTCCTGTCCCAGTACTCACTTCCCCAAGTCGATGATGGTTGTGGTGGTGGTAATGAAGGTATAGTGATGGTGGTAGTCATTGTTTTAGTTTGGTTTCTGTTGCTGTGGTAAAAATCACTGGCCAAAAGCAACTGAGGGAAGAAAGGGTTTATTGTATTTTACATGGATGGAAGTCAGACCAGGAGCTCGAAGCAGGAACCCAGAGGTGGGAATTGAAGCAGAGGTCATAGAGGAGTGTTGCTTACTGGCTTGTTCCCCATGGCTTGCTCAGCCTGATTATTTACACAATCCAGGACCACCCACCCACAGTGAGCCTTCCCATGTCAATCATCAATCAAGTCAAAGTATCCTGGAGGTGTCCACAGACCAATTTGATAAAGACATCTTCTCTATTGAGGTTTCCTCTTCCCAGATGACCCTAACTTGTGTCAAGTTTGACCCCCCCCCAAAAAAAAAAACCCAACCTAAACAGCACAGTGATGGTGAGGATGGTGATGGTGGTGGTAATGATGATGGTGATGGGATGGTGTTGAGGATGATGATGGTGATGGTGTTGAGGATGATGATGGTGATGGTGTTGAGGAGGATGATGGGGATGGTGTTGAGGAGGATGATGG